>CM077465.1:42567888-42940388 GCA_039654755.1 Calcarius lapponicus
CAGTGTTTTTTCTATATAGTCTATAGATTTTAAGGAAGGCGGTACACAGGAATTACGTGAAAAGAGTTGGGTTTGTGTGCTACAAACAAGGAGAAGTTTGGAGGGCTAGGAGTTTAGTTGGCTTTTTCATCACATGAAAGTTTATAATAAAGAGAAATCAGTTCTCTGCACCAGCTGGAGGGAGTACCAAAAATAATTAGTATAGTTTGTGGGAAAGGGGATTTTACTTAGGTTTTGGGAAAGGATTTCAGACTACAAGTCTAATTCAGTGGGCTAACATGTTACACAGTAGGAAAGGTGTGGAAACCCTGTGGAGGTTTGAGGTTAGAACAGATAATCTGAAAGGTACAATCTCTCTTTATCCTGTCTTAATGCCAGTGGCAGCCAAAATGTTTAGCTTAAGTTCTCTTCCCTGCTTATATATCTTTGCTTTATAATTTTAATTCAATGTAGTGATTTCCAAAAGGTCTTGAGAGATCAGGGAAAACTTTGTCTTGTGTTTCAGTATAGTACAGGAAAGGGAGGGTATAATAACAGTTGTCCAGAATTTATCTCATGAGATATATATGTGTAAACATCCAACTAAATAAAAATACACATCCACTAACAGAGCCACATATTATTCTTAATGCAGTTATCAGTAAGATCTCTATGAAAAATAGATCTTGGAAATAAGTCAATCACTTTTAATATTAATAATATGATATTTCATTACATGTCAACTATTCAGTCTAAGACATAGACTCTATTGTGTTAGGTATTATACACTCACAGGAAAAATTAGAACTGTTCTTTAAGTGTATCTTTCTCAAAAGATGCTCAAAAAATCCCTGTTGGGCCCTTGCCATTGCACTCAAAAGAGGACTAATACTTGAGTGATATTTCCTGTGAATCACCTTAACTCTGGAATTCCTGTTGCCTATGTAGTCCCCATTCTCTGTTTCTGAGTTAAATTTCTTTTCCTGAAGCACAGCACTTTGCTGAACTTCTGCTTGATTTTTGGACTGTCTCTCTCTTGTGTATTATGAGTATTCTGAGTTCCCTTTTATATGCACTTCCAGTCCTCCCAATATAGCAGCAAACTGTTATACATTGAGGCTATTTTATTAGCTGACTTTTTTCAACACCTATTTTCCTAGTTCTTATTTCCATTGCTGTGTTTATGAGAATGTTGCACAGGAGAGCATCAAAAATATTACTGAAGTCAACATCTATTGCAGCTCCTAACTCCCACTGAACTACTAAACTGGGTACACAGTCAGAAGAGATAATATGCAATTGACATGGGTTTTCATTGTGAAGCTGATCTTGTCTATTTCTAATAATTTTATTTTTATCTTTTATATTTTATTTTATTTTATTTTATTTTTAAAAATACATTTTTCTCTAGTGTATGTTCAGTTATCTTTGTTAGCTGCTTCATCTGTAACTTCCCTAGTCCTTGTTTCATCGTGTTGTGGTTCCACTCAACACACATCTCTCTGTCCTCTGCCAGTCCCTCTCTCTTTGTTTTCACACTCCTCAGCCTTTTTTTTTTCTTATTCCTTTATCTTTTTTTACCCAAATCTTTTGTGAAACCATACCTAAAACAGGTATTGGATTTATCCTTCTCTAGTTTTCCAGATTATCCTATTTCTTTTTGTTGTCAAAAGCTCTCACTAATGACTCAGAAATTGTTCAGCTAATTTCCTAAGGCTGTGTGGAATCCTCTGACTACTACTTTTTAATGTTATTCTCTTAACTATTTCCCCCTCCCTTGGCATGCTGTAGAGAGAGTTTTCCAAGTTTAACACTCTCAGTAGCAACAAATGCTTGATGTCCCAGTGGTTATGTTGGCTAAAACAATTTTAGGGAAATTCCCTCCCATAGCTCTCCCATGTGGCTAGCAATACAGAGACTATAAATATAGCCAAACCACAAGCATTTTTACCACTTTAGCTGATTTATGCAACATGATGGTGAAAATGTCATCAGGCAATCCCTGCACTACCATTCCTGTCTGTGTTAGAGGAAAAGTTGGCAAAACTTTTTAACTTGTAATTTTCAGGTAAGGGCCTCTGAAAACCTTGGCATAATATTCTAGAAATCACATTGAACACAATCAATTTTACAAACTAGTGAGGCCTCTTTTTTCAATGCCATGTGAAAATAAATATGAAATAATAAACAGGTTTTTCTTCTGTTTAATGAACAATATACACATTCATTTCATCTGCTGGTCCATGAGGACTCATAGCATTCCAGATGATGGATCTGAACCAATTTTCCAGTAGTTCCATTCTAAGTAAACTGGAAAACATACATTTTCTTCCTATATCTGTAGTTTTGAAATACAATTTGGATAGAGAACTTCTTACTAAAACTCTTAGGAATCACAAATTATAATCGGAAAATTCTGATTAAGGTACTTTCTTAATAGAAAAGAAAATCAATGAAGAATCTTCTTTTCTGTACTTTACCATACCAATATTTAATCAAGCTGGAGGATAGCGTTTGATAAAGAATTAATGGCCCCCAAAAGAAAAATCATATATCTAAATGCAAATATTCTCCCTAAAATGGGCATCTTCCCTCCTTTCCAAAAACCCACATTTACTTCCATGCTGGAAATTGCTGCCAGTGCTCAAAACAGCCACTCGAAAGACTGAAAAGTATTTTAGTTTCAGTACATAAAAATGGCCTCGAAGTGTCACTAGAGAGCTATCAATAATCTGTTTCAAGCTACATTTCAAGGTTTTGAGGCTGCTTGATCTTTTCACTCAAAAGCCACTTTTAACTTCATCTTTGTCATTGCCTGCATTGCCCACCAATATGTGTGGCCATCAAAATTCCCTGGCCATTTGCACATGGATGGCAAGGCTTTCAGTATCACAGTTCCACTTTTATGATGGCAAAGAGCATGAAGTGAAAAAAGAAACTTGCAAATAACAGATCTTGGGGGGGAGGGGGGGTGGGAAAAAAAGGAAGTTGGTAATTTATTCCCTCTCCCTTCATAATCTTGACCAAGATAAATAGAAATGTGATTCTAACAATGGTAGGAAGTGAAGCAGCCTAACCTTTCTGCATTTAGCCTGGAAGCTTTTTCAGAGTAGGGACTGTCTCTCATAGATGTTTACATACAGTGCCTGGCACAAACAAGACTCATATTTAATCCTGGCCTTTAGAGCCCGTATCACAGTATAAATATTTCCTAGTAGTAGCAGTCTTACAGAAATGAACCTTTGTTTACACTGCTGCTCAGAGGCCGTCCTTGGCCGTGCTCCTCCTGCGGGATTCCTTCCCAGCTGTCCACGTCACCGTCATCTGCAATTTGATTGCCTTTAATGTGGCAGATTCACATGTAAGGAAGCCTGCAGTATGGAAGGTTTTTAAATGTACAGTTTCATTTGCAAATGGTGCATTTCTTACACTGTTGCTCTGATTTTTTAAGATTTTTTAAGCTTTCTGATGTTTACATTCTTGTAGCAAATGTTCTCCTACACTTTCAGTAAATAACTTATTGTTTTGCTTTCTTTTATGGAAGAAATTTGATAGACTGTTAGTTTGTCCAGTGTCATTGGAGAGGTGGCACTTTCACCCTACAATCCACTGTCACTTTTAGAAAACTATAAATGTTGGAGTCAGAAAATAGGTTTCCCTTTTCTTCACCTTGAGAGCAGTGGTGTGCGCGCTCATGTTGTTTCGTGTCCTTTAGTGACATGACACGTATGTCGCTTCATTCAAGTGCTGCTGGGAAGATCTGATGTTCAGCACCCTTTTATAGTCTCATTGTAAACTTGTGTGGCTTCTCTGAAGAGTTACACTACAAGTGTCCTCATTCTATCTTTGTCAAAAAAGATGAAGAGTGTATTATTTCTCCTGAAATCCTCAGGAACAACTCAGCACTTCCATCTTCTGTATCTCTGTGACAAAGCCACACCGAATGTTTTTCCAGCAATTGCTTTTGTAGTTAAATCTGGCACACCTGCCATGAAGCATTAGGAGCAGGAAAACTTCAGAAGTACTAGTTTGTTTCTATTTCTATATATCCACAGATTACTGAACTAATGACTATCATAACATGTATGCAATAACAACAAGATGCAAGTCAAGGCCCTAAAGCCTCTTTAGATTAGATTAGATTTGCACTGGGATTTAAATAGAGAACAGTTGGCTTTGAATCCCTCTGTTTTTTAAAGTTGATAGTCCTACTATAACATCACTTTAAAGTATCTTCTCCTTCTTTCTTCTCTTTGGCCCAATTTACAATAACAACAGAAGCTTCATGATCTTGAAACTACAATTTTCCGTGCAAGCAACACAAAGGCAAAAAAAAATCATTAGATTAACACAGCATTCAGTGGATAGCAACGATGACAACAAAGTATCCTTTTTTACATTGAAAATAGCAAATTTTTCTGATTACTTATCCAGAGGAGCTTGTAAATACATTTCTGCATCATCACTTTGATGCATAAGCTTGTTGAGCATTAGAAAGACTCCATGTGATGGAGGCAGAGGAAAAGCCTGGGCTGATGAACTTCCAGAGCACAAATTCTCACATATATAACAATGATGCTAAGTTTCCAGCAGCATTTCACTTTTGTCATTTGTAATAGCAACACGTGAATGTGCTCCTGTCCATTTTGCCAGTATGGTCCTGTGGGTCTTCAGCCTCTTAATTCAGGCAGACACAGTAGTTTCTGGTACCTTTATTGCACACCATTTCTTGTGGATTGCAGGTGGATGCCGCACAGAAGAATCAAATTTGTTTCTCTTATCATTAGCAACATCTATCAGGGAATTTCATAAGTGTGTTGCATAGCTTAACAAACTTTGGGAAGCACTGATTTTGGCCTCATTCTAGTGTCACCAAGATCCATAAAAGGGAAGTTACCTAATTTAGCATACATATGAAGGACATTGTTTCTCCATGTGAACATTAACTTGTAAAGTTATTAAAACAGCAGAATAAAATATCATAACAATTTTCAAATTTACCTGTATAAAAACACCCAGGAGAAAGAACCGAGATAAATTTTGGAATTATTTTCACTCTACTTTGAGTTATTATAATGTAGTTTGAAACAGATTATCAATAGCTCTCTAGTGCTTTGAATTACCTTCCTGGATATTTATTAGAAAGCAAAAACATGCATAGGATATGCAAAAATAGTACTGAGGGAAAAATAAAAAAGATCATGTTCCTTCCTGTGTTCTGAGAATCAGTCCATGATTTCTGTCATTTTATTTAGTTACTAAGGTGGGATATATTTGCTGCCCAGTGTCCTCAAAGGAGGTAAATCCCCTGAGCTATATCTGCTAAGTTTGCTTTAGCAGACTCCTAAACTGCAACGTGAAACTTGTGAGTGGCCTTATGATTTATTCCTGAAAAATGTTACCTTCACCAATCAGTTTTGGACTTGGTTTCACTGGTGATGTCTGAAAGGAACATGGATCTGCACTCCAGTGGAAACAGTGTCTCTCACAAGTAAATTATATTATTTAAAGACAGAACTGGGGTACTTTGAGCCTACGTCAGTCTTGCTTCAGGGGCCTAGAAATAGCAGTTTCTTCCTTTAGTTCCTAAAGCTTGGGGATTGGTTTCTTTTTTTTTCCTCTTGTTTCTCTTTTAAAGGCCCTGCCTATGCAGGTCTTAACTGGTTCAAAATGGTTCTCTTCCAGTGAGATTGAATGGGTTTTGCTTCCTTTGAACAGCAGGTGACCCTTGTAAGTATGGCTTATTGTGTCATCAAATTCATTTTAAATACTCAGGTGGTTCTCCATACTAAACTTCAGAGAAATAACTACTCTAGTATAGGCTAGAAAGGAATTTTTTGCAGCTATTAGAGCTACTCAGCAAGAACAACTTACCTAATCAACAGATCCATAGGTATTTTACTCTTGTTTTGGAAACTAAGGCATGCACTTCAGGAGAAAGAGTCTAGTTTGTACTGTATCTAAAAATAAATCTCTAGTTACTATGGCCTCTGCAAAGAGAAACTATCAAATATTTTATTACCCACAGTATCAGCTGTGGTGCTGGAAGCTACCCCAGAAGGTGGCATTGCTTGGCTCAAAGCATTCCCTCTCCAGCACTCTTCTAGTGCAGGTTATCACATACATGGCCCCAGGAACTATCCCAAGAATCCTAACTCCTGGAATACTTGCTACTTGGTGATAAAAATGCATACATCACCAGTAAGATTTCCCTGCACTTGCAGTTCTAAAATCAAAATTGTGTTAGGTGAAACAAACCAAAACAAAACCACAAAACCCGTCCCCCTCCTTTTAACTTAATAATGTCTCTTTGATATTTTATCTAAATTCATCATATCTTAGAACTAACATTCCATATATCTTGTTTGTGTCTTTCTAATTGCAAATATTAATGTCTTGTTTCACCGAGTACCTTGATAGTCCTGTTTTGGATAAACATGCCTTCCTGCAGCAAAGACTGAGAGCAAAGATGTGTAAATAATACTTGTAAGCATCCTCAAGACTTCAAAACATTCTAAAAACATTTACTTAACCTTTATGTCACCTCCACCAGGTAACATTACAGATATCTGAATCTGAATTTTTCTGTATAAATACCTCTTGCTTTTGTATGAAAAGTATACGTACTCAACAATACAGCCCAAATTTACATATTTCTAACTCTGTACTTCATTCACAGGGCAATATTTTGGTCACTCTTCTGTTTAGGCATAATTGCCACTTGGATCCCATTGCTAACCCTCCTCTGATCTTCCCAAAAGGCAATGTTTCCACTTCAGAGCAATCTCAACAGTTATTCCAGTAAACACATCATGCTACATCTTCCCTTTCTCAATCCTAAAACAAGCAACAGGCCTTAAATCTCATCACCGCCCTGGCCCTCCCCAGGCAAGCAAGTACACAGGCTTTCAGAAACCTCGCACTTCTTGGTAGCACCACCTCTTACACTCCCTCACTGGAGTGACAGGAGCCTGTCTGCCTCTGCCCTGCTGGACTCATGGCAATGCCTATAGCTCCCATTACTGACAGCTATCCCAGGATCTCAGCTTTGTAAGGAGAACAAATTAATCCCCCTGTCTACACGGTTTTATAAACAATATACCATTCTCACATGATTCTTACTTCAGGAAAAAAAGGACCTGCTTTATTCTATCTCAGTGACCTGAGTATGTTTTAAAAAAAGAATTGTCCTAAGCTAGAATCAGGATGCTTTCAACTAAGGTACATCATCATGAAAAACACATTTCACCTCAGTCTCTCAAAACAAACACTGAAACCAGTCCAATACCACCAATAAAAGTGATGACCTTTTACTAGTCTTTCACTAAACAAAATAGCATAAAGACCAAATTCACAGGACTAATTTTGCAGGAAACTATTAACCAGCAGTACAGCTTCAGGCTAGAATGTGTACTATTCTAGATTTTTTTAAAGGACTTGTAACTTAGAAAAACAATCAAAGCAGATGAAAACCTTCAACCTTTATCTAACCATCTGCAAGTAAGTTCAAGAGTTAGCTGTTTCAAACAGTACTGTAGAATAAAAAACATTCTTCAAACATAGACAACATCATAATAAAGGAGTAAAAAACACATGCAACACTTGTACCTAATACAACCAACAGGAGTTTGTAGATATGGCAGAAGTCAATACAAGACTTGATTTGTATCCAAGGATTGTGGACACAAGCAAGAAGGTGATGGCACTCCAGCAGAAGACAAAGCCTGGATTCCACTTCCCTCATCCATCTCACCTTTCCCTTTTCCTGCCTTGCTTCCTTGCCTGAAGGCAAAGTCTCTATAGTTCCACATTAATAAGTATCAGGACCAGATACAAAACTCAAGTACTTGAGGTAAAACACCTTGATTTGGAAAGTCTGAAGTGTAGTTTAGATTTTACCAGGACAGGCATGAGATCTAAAGCACTTTTGTGCAACCAGGTTACGTTCTTTAACAAGGAAAACTGTTGTTTCAGTGTAAGTAAATAAACAAAAGAAGTAAATCTCTAGAGCCCCTAATCAGGCAAAATTAGATTCCAGTGTTTTACCTAAAAATATGACATTGTTTCAGCACTACAGAAATGACCATGTTCATAGCAATAATAGTATTCTGCTTTAAAAGAACCATGATATAGGAAAATTGGTTTGAAATCACACATTTTAAATCCACATACGCTGTGAATTTGTTGAAATTACAATATTTATTATAATTGGCATTTTCATTAAGGTAACCAATGCAATTAAAAAGTATAAAGCTTTCTCAGTAAGAAGATGAACCACCTGACCAGTCACTAATACCCAGCCCCTTCATTTTCCTTATACATAAGAAAGGATATTCCACAATTCCACAGAAATGACTACTCAGTCCCTTGGGGACCCAGGGAGGAGAGATGCTCCTGCACAACTCTCTGGCAGGAGGTAGCAGTTCAAAATTCCTCCATTTCCATGATTCCAAGCCATTTCTTGACTTCTGTCTTCTTAAACCACACAGTGGAAAACTGGCATCATCAAATCTCACCCGACTGCTGGGACAGGAAGAGCAGACCACGCAACTGGTGTTCTTAAGATGCACTTTTGAAACTCTACCAGTCTTAGGACTTGGAAATATAGCTCAAGTCAAGTCAAGCCACAGAATGACAAAGCCCCAAGCCAAAAGTCCATATGCCAGAGGCAAGAGCAATTCCGCACTCCCAGGAATAGGAAGTGCTTCAGAAACCACCAGCTGAGCAAGGAAAAAACATGAAAGCTCGAGAGGTTGAGAAAAATCTGAAAAAGAACTTTACTAGCAATTATTTTCTTCGTATGTACAAATACACAGTTTGACAAAAAAATAAAAAAAAAAAAGAAGAAATTCAGACTTCTCTTTAAGAATCCTTGGATTCAAATATATATATTTATTAAAAAGAGACATTGACTCTATGGCCAAGACATTATGCGTCTCAAAACCGGTTTTTACAGCCATGTTATAAAAACCCCTTAGCAAAGCAGTTATGCACTAGACTTCAAACACATGTACTCCAAGAATGACACTGGTGTGGAGGATCTTGTTTTACATCCATTTATTTTTGTCCCTCAGCAATTATAGCATAGTTTCAATACATTTCTAAAGTTATAGAGAAATACCAGGGCAACTAGAGTACATACAAGCCAAAGTTAAAATGGTAGACAGCTGAATTAAAAAACAAAAAACCAAAAAAAACCCAAACAAAACAAAAAGAAGTATGCATTCAGCAGGAAATCTACTATACTTCATTCAGTTTAGGCTTTGTTCTTTAGGGAACAAGGTGCTAACGTGCCATTTTCTCATAAAATGAATCATAATTGCTTCCAAAGAGTTTCTGCTGAAAATAGTGGAAGCAAATAAGTGTAACACTAAATTTTCTCCTATAAACTTAGAAGCAACACTTTCTTGAATCAATTTCCACCCTCCAAACACCACTGCTGCTTTTCTTACATGAACTCACTGTTTTATTAAGGCATAATTGCCCTGAGCAATATGCTGGAAATTAGCCAAAAAGCCTAACAATTAAAGGCAAGCACCAAGTAATTTTTTTTTATTGACAAATTTTGAAATGTTTTGAAACTCACCTGTACTTGGGAGTAGCACTTGAGGAAAAAAAAAAAGTATTGCTTTTAATTACTTTAAGTAGAATGGCAGTGTTAGTTTCCCCCTCCTCCTTCCAGGCTAAAATTTTCAAGACAGTCATTGAGGTACCAAATCAGGACCAGCATAGCAAGACCTAAGTGGGACAGCTGTTCAAGAGGTTAATTTTTAAACAACTCAGCATAAAAATTTCAGTGCCCCACCCTAAGCAATTCAAATGAAATCTTATTTTCCTCAAGAGGCAAGATCCTCATACACTGGATACATCTGGTCTTAAAAGCAAGATGGAGCCTGGACAGGAGAATCATACACTACATGCTCAGACTGCCTTCCAGTTTTCTTTTCAAAGCCAGAAAAGCCTACAAATTACCTGGTGCACTGCACACTTTCTCTGTAAAATGCACAGTATTACAGAGTCCAAGATCCAGGAAGGTACTTTTCAAAGCTAGTGCTAACAGCACACATGACTGTCTCTGTACAAATTTAGGCAATACTGGCTAGTCCCTTTAAGCTACCAGAGTATCCATAAAAGAAAGACAACCAAATTATACATTTTATTCACATTTATTTTTCGCTTTTAGTGTGCTCACAGAAAATTAGAACACCTTAAGCAGGAGTTTAATAGCAATTTTTGTAAGCAAAGTTACATTCCATCTCTAAGTCAAATTGGTCAAAGCTTCTCCAGTATTTACAAAAACATGATAGACAAGATGCTACACAAAAAAAAAAAAAAAAAAACATTGCATCTGAAGAGTTTTCCTTTATTTTCAAAGACAACTGGAAAAGAAAGCATTGTCTGCTGTAATCAAAAACATACCACAGTATAAACAGTAACCATTCCACTTATCACAGCTTGGTTGAGTTTAAAATTTGTGTTTAAAAGGTCCAAGATGACTGCAGTTTTACAAAAATGGGCAGGGTGGAAAGAGTTGCAAACTTCATGTGCTTCTGGATATCAAGATTTGTTTTTTTTTTATACAATAGTCACAGTTAAAAACACCCTGCTGGTAATACATAATTACACTTTATTAAGGTCATAAACCAGCAATAAACAATAAAGCCTATACAACTTGTATTTCTACTTAATCACTGACTGATACAGCTAACATGAGATAAGTGAAAAGTTCCTATGGTTTAAATGAATTTCTAAGACTATGATCTCTTTATCTGGGTATTGATTTTTTTTTTTCCTTTTTCCTTTCCTTCTTAATCAAGACTTGTAGTGTTGTAAACCTTATAGAACATCTGCCTCACAAAATACATCGTAATAACTTTCTTTTAAAAAAAAGACTAACCCCTTACATCATTTCTGGCGGGGCGCGCTCCCGGCAAGGGCTGCGCGTCCCGGGTTCCCCACTGCGGCCCCTGTCACTTCATTTGATATCCCTTATTGACCCACCCATCTCCTTCATATATGGGCATGTCCATAGACCGATCGGCAAAAGTTTTATAATATGAAGAGAGTTGCAAAGTATGAAATTAAAAAATAAACGAACAAAATTTAAAAAAGCAAAAAACCAACGAAAAAAAAACCGAACCAACCAAAACAAAACATTAATACTGATGAAAAAAAAACCCAAAAAAACCAAAATATAAAGGATGGGAGAGGAAGGCGGAGGGGAGCCCCCCTCCGCCCGTTGGAATGGCGGCAACATATAACGATTTGAGATGGGAGCTGCGGGGGGAGAGAAAAAAAAGAAACGAGACATCTTTTAAATCAATCCCTGGTTGTAGACAAGTTCTCCGAGACCAGTACCTGGCACCACTCCAAAAACAAACAGGGGGAAGAAAAGTCCGTCGGCGAGGGGCGGCGGCGGCGCTTACTACTCCGCCGACTCGGCGGCGGGTCCCTCCGGACTGCTCTCGGCGGGGGGCTCCTGCCGCGCCGGCTCCTCCGCGGGGGCCGCCTCCTGCTCGCCGCTGCCCGCCTCATTCGTGGCGGCGCCGGCCCCCGCCGCCTCCTCCGCCTTCCCCTCCGCTGCCTGCTGAGGCGGCTGCTGCTCCTCGGCCTCCGCCGATGCCGGGGCCTCTTCTCCCGCCGCCTTCTCGGGGGCGGCCTCGTCCGATTTGGCCTCCTGCGAGTCCCCCGCGTCCTCCTTCGCCGCCTCGGCGCTGCCGGCCGCGCACGCCTCCTCGGCGGCCGCCTTGCCCTCCTCGCTGCCCGCCGCCTCAGGGGCCGCCGCCTCCTCCTTCCCGCCCTCCGCCGCCGCGGCGGCGGCGCCGCCCTCGCCCTCGGCCCCCTCGCCGGCCTCCTTCTTGTTCTTCTTGAAGGAGAAGCCGCTGAGCTTAAAGGACTTCTTGAAGGAAAAGCGCTTCTTTTTTTTTTTCGGGGTCTCGCTGCTGGACGAGGGGGTCGCGCCCTCCTCAGTCTTGGGGGAGGACTCGCCCTCCGCCGGGGAGGCCGGCTCGGTGCTCTCCGCCTCTCCCGCCTCCTTCTCGGAGGCGGGCTCCGACGAGGCCGCCTCCTCTTTGCCCGTCTCCTCGGCGGGCGCGCTGCCGTTCGCCTGCACCTCCTCCTTGCCCGCCTCCGCCGCCGCGGGGGAGGCGTCGCCGTTCACCTTCAAGTGGCCGTTCTCCTGCAAGACAAGGACCAGCGTTACCGGCGGTGCCCGGGGGGGTCGCGGGGCGCCGCCGCCGCCCTCCCCGCCCGGCGCCCTCGCCTCGCCGCTTCCCGCGGTTCGGAGCCCCGCGCTCTCGCCGGGCCGGGCGCCCCCAGCGGCGGGCGGAGCGTGCGGCGGCCGCCAGAGGGCGCCCCGGCTCCACGCAGCGGCGGCCGCGCCGCGCTCCCCCGCCCTCGGCGCGCCCCGTCCAAGCCGCGGCGGCGGCGCGGGGCGGGGAAGGCGAACAAAGCTCGCCCGGCCCGGCCCCGGCCCCCCCGCCCGCCGCGGCCCCTCTGCGCCCGGGCGGTGCGGCGAGGCGCCCCCCGCCTCCCCCTCCCCTCCCCACTCACGCCGCATTTGCATCTTTCGGGCGCCCGGAGCGCGGCTGGCTGCCCGGGGCGGCAGCTGCGGGGGCGGCGGGGGGGTGGCTGCCCGCAACGCCGCCGCCAGCCCGGCTCACGCGTGGGGAGGGGGCGCGGGCGGGTGACAGAAAGCCGTGCCCCGCGGCTGCCGAGCCCCCGGCGGGGCTGCCGTGGACGGGGCGGGCGGCGCAGCCCCCGGCCCGCGCTCCCGCCCGAGGGGGCTGCCCGCCGAGCCTCCTGCCCGGGGGCTCCGGGCCCCGCTACTACGCGGGCGTTCGGCTGTGCCACGAGAGGCGTTCCGCGCGAGGCACCCGGTGTCTTCGGGAGGAGGTTAAGCGGGCAGAAAAGCCAAGCTTTGTAAGATCCTTCCGTTCACGAGCCATTGGGACGCTCCACCATAATACACGAGGGATTTAAAAAAAAGAAAGAAAGAAAGAAAGAACCGTGCCCCTTCCCCCCCGCCCTCCACGCAGGAAAGATAAAGTAAGGAATCATTCAAAGCCGAGCCCGTTTAACCAAAATAAAGAAATTATTCCTTTGCTTCGAGTTGCAAAGATAAAAGGATCGACCGTATTCTCCATTGAATGTGCCACTGGGGCATCAAAGGAAGAAGAATTAAACAGGATGCGAAAGAGAGTCCGTCGAAGTTGGCTTAAAAAAAGCAGTAGATTTAATATTTTTAAAAATTTCTTTTAGTTTTTTACCTGTCCATTCGCCTTGGATGGAGATGCAGCCACTGCTTCCCCAGGTTTCTCGGCGGAGGCTTCGCCCTTTGCAGCGGTCTTGGAGAACTGGGCACCCATGCTGTCTTATTCAACAAAGAAACTCAACAGATCCAAAAGGAGGGGAAACAAAGAGCGTTGGGTTGGTATAAATACTGGGCGACCAGCAGCAGCAGCAACACACACACACACCAGAGGGGGAAAAAAAAAGAGAAGAGAGAACAGAACCGATTATAATGCACTCCTTTTAAAAAATTTAGAGTTGAAGAGATCAAAACGCAGCAGCACAGGAGGGAGGGGAAAAAAAGGGAGGAAAAAGTCGAGCAAAAAAAAAAAAAAAAGGAGCCCAAGTTTAGTAAAAAAGAAGTAATAAAAAATCCCAGATTTGTAGCCGTACTGTAGACAAGGAGAAAATGGAGAAATCTCCCTGGTTGCTAATAAGATGCGGAGTCCAACGCCCAAGTGCACAGATGAATGGGCTTCCCGAGCGGTGACGGCAGCGCTCCGCCCGGCGCCGGCCAATCGCGGCCGCCGCGCACAAAGGGGGGCGGGGCCCGCCCGCCCGGCGAACAATGGAGCCGCGATGGCAGCGGTTTGAAATCGGCCCCCGGCCGATAATGAATGTGCCGCTCCGCTCCGCCGCGGCGCGGGCGGGCCGCCGGGCCCCGCGCCGGGCCGCCAACAAAACACCCCGAGCGAGGGAGCGAGGGAGAGCGAGAGAGAGAGAGCGGGGCGGGCGGGCAGGCAGGGACAATGGTGCGAGGGGCGTGCGGGTGAGTGCGAGTGCGAGTGTGAGTGAGAGCGTCCCGGCCCCGCCGCACGCCCCCGCCCGCTGCTGCCGCCGTGAGAGAGCAACAGATAGTGTGTGCGAGCCCCGGGCGGGGGAGAGCGAGGGAAGGAGGGGATTTGCTGCTTGCTTTTTTTTTTTTTTTTTTTTTTTCCCCCTTTTTTTTTTTTTTCTCCTTTTCTTTTCTTCCCCGGGTTTAATTGGTCGCGATTGTTAAATCGCCCCCAATTTGGAAGGTATTTGAACCACGTAGATCGGGTTTCGCCGAACGAGATCACGAGTCGAAATTAGTAGGTCTGTAGGCCAGATGTTGCAAACGCTAAAGCAGCGGCAGCAGGAGCCGCTGCCGGAGCAGAAACGGACCCCTCCCCCACAGCGATATTGGCTTGGAATAAAATATTTTGTGATTAGCCTACGGCTCTAATTAAATTCTGCTGTCTGATTATTCCTGATTTGTGTTTTTAAAGTATTTTCTGAGGCGGTGACCCACTTCACGATTACATTTCCATGCACTCAAGTAGTGGGCGAAGCGACATTATCAGGGAAACATTCACGCTTTCCCAAACCTCAGCCCCGAGTGTGTATTTACGTTAAATTTAAACCCTCGAATAAGATGTAACCCGAAACTAATGCATGCGAATTAACGGTGATCTGGAACGCTTATCAGCGCTGGGGTGGGCGAAATATCACGGACCCGAGCGATTTCCTTTCTCGGGGGAGGGGGCGGCGTGTGCGGGGAGCCGGCCGGCTCCCTCCCTCCGTGCTGCGATGCGGGGAAGGCTGGCCTAGACCCCCTCCCCCCTCCCCGGCACCCCCATCCCCTTTTAAGGAGCAGAAACGAGCGTCAGAACGATCGTTTCCCATAGTCGGGTAATCTCCTCCGAACGCCTCTTGTTTATAAACAAGGATGTTAAAATGATTCCGATAATGAAGGGCTGCGGAGCGGGGAGGCTCGGCTCAGCCGCCCACCTCCCTCTCCCCGTGGATTGCCGGGGCTGGCGGGATCGGTGGGCTTCGTGCGGACGCCGAGAGCCGCCTCTCGGTAACCCCGGCGAGGGCAGTCGGTTGCTTTCAACCGCTCGAGGGGATTACTTCATTTCTTGGGGGGGCAAAAAGGGGCATTTGGCTGGTGTTTTTTTACGAGGAGGATCAAACCTCTCCCTCCCTCCCGCCACATTTCACGCACAGCCCCGCCGCAGCCACTGCCGCCGCTCCCTTTGTCTCGGCGGCCGCCGCCCGCCCCGCCGAGCCCGGCGCAGCGGCGTCCCGCTCCCCCGGGGCAGCCCCCCACGCCCACCCGTGCCCGCACAGGCAACACCCGCAGCCCCGGGGCCGGGGTGACCGCCCACGGCAGGGCGGGGGTGCCGGGGCTGCCGCCGCCGCCCCGAGGCTCCCTCGGCGGGGCCGCGCCGCCGGGCGGTTTCCCTGGCGACGGCGGGGGGCGGCGGGGCCTCCACGGTGGGATCGGGAGCGGAGCGGGGCGGGAGCGGCTCTGCCCGCCCCGGCGTCACCTGCGGCCGCCGGCCCCGCTGCTGCTGCGGGGCTGGGCTGGGCTGGGCTCGGCGGGGCCGGGTGGGGCCGGGGTCGTGGCCGGGGGCGCCGCGGCGGCCGTAGCCGCTCTCCGGGGATCTGCCGGCTGCCGCCTCTCCCGGGCGGGCTGCTGGAGTGCTGTGCGGCAGCGGGCACCGGCGGCAGAAGGGATGGAGCGAGCTGCGGAGCGCTCACCTTATGGCGTGACGGCACCGCAACCGAGGGGCACGGCCAGCCGGACTGCTTCCTTCTTCGGGATCCTCCCCTGCTTCTCAACTGCACGCGTCGTGTTTTGGCAGCTCCTTTTAATCTGGATGTTAAGGAAATCGTGATTTTGTTGGTGGTGCTTTGGGTTTTTATCTTTTTAGACTGGTTTATGTAACAGATCACCTAAGAAGACCTGGTGGAAGACCATGACAGGACTTCGCAGTCAGTATCAAAAGGCACCTGTCCATCCTGAGCGGGTATATGCATTTCTACTTTCCACCGCAGCTACGTCTGAATTTCAGAGTAGCGTCACTGGAAAATTTCACATGGTGACTTGGAGTTTAGATGGTGTGTTTTGCATTATGCTTTTGATATGTTTTTCAACCATTTCAATGTTTTACAACTTGAAAAGAAAAAGTAAAAAAGACTAAGCCTTGACTGATTTTACTCTAGTTACTTAGTTCCACAAGTTCTTCTTGAGAAGTAGAGTCTCTGGACAAGCAGGAAATCTTGGCTGTATGTATGGTCCCTCTGTCAGTCCCAGTGCAATTAAAACCTGGACAGCTATCTCTAACCCAAACCCTTGACCGTAGGGTGCAAATACAAGATTTAACCCCTCGAATGACCTCTTGAGCCCATCAGCTACCAGGCTGCTCCTTGTCGTACCACACCTTTACGCACCAAGCAAAGAGATACGCTGGAGGGGAGATTCCTCTTTCTTAAACTTGTACTTTACTCAAGTTCCTGGTCTTTTAATCTCCTTCCAAGAGGCAGGGATAGGGAAAAGAGAGAGACAAAAAGACAGACAGAAAGACCTCCTTAGTTTTTTGTAATAGGACTAATCAGAAGATGAGAATAACACTTTTCTGCTGTGCCTTCCACATAAAAGGTTGTCATAGAATTTCTGTGGCAGGAGCAAGGATGCAGCAGTGTAAAGTTGCTTGTGTATAAGATGTTGGAGATTTAGTGTCTGAAAAAAGCGGTACTGTTGTCAAGTGTATTTGCGCAGAATAGAATATTCTTAGTTGGAATATGTGTTAAGGCTTTTGCCACAATAGCTGTGTCAGCAAAAAAACCACATTCCCCCTGTGTCATGTGTAGTGATATTTCTAAGAAATTGACAACCATAACTGAGAGACAGCTCTGTGGAGCCCCCAAATGAAGAAGAAATGAGGCTGGGGAGCTATTCTCGGGGGGGGGGGGGGGGGTGAGGGGGGCAGGGGAGCAGGATTTGCCTTCCCTTGCTCCTCCAAAGGTTGAAGGGCTCTGTCACTGGAGATTTCTGAGTTGCACCCTCTAGATGAAGTTGTCTTTTTGCGGTACTTCCAAAAGGTGACTCCAATCAGCACATTTTTCCTGAGGTATTTTCATCCTCAGCCTTTTGGGAAGGTGGAAGACTGAAGTGTAGAATGATAAAATCCTTTGTACAGGGCTGCCCAGCAACACAGCTGACTGTGTTGCTGACTCTTGGCTGTGACTTCATGATCATTAATAATAAATCTGTGCCTTGCAGCCACAACTTTGGGCATAAACACAAACCTTCCTGTCAAGCTAGCCAGGTATAAGTGTGGTATGTAGTGCTTATGTCAACTTTGCCCTAACATTCTGTGGGGGAGGCTAGGAAAAAAGCTGATAGCTTTTGGCCCAAGAGCAGCTGAGGCAAACTTGCTCCTGAAAAGTATTTGGCCACAACCAGAACGAAAGCTGAATGTGGTGCCACACTCTGGGTTATGTGGCTATGGAAATCCTGACCTTACATCAGGTACTCTGAAGTTGCAATTTACCAGCCTATGAAAGCATGGCTTCTGACTCCTGCAGCTACTGCCAAACCTCCCAACTCACTTGTTCCCAACTTTTTTTCTTTTCCCAATACTGCCTAAGACGTTCATTTTATCCATTCCTGAAATGCAGGTGAATGAAATGGTATTTTTGTTTGACAGTTGGCAGGAAAAGGAGAAAACTGCTCAATAACAGCTCCTCACCGATATGGCAGCTTCTTACTGGAGTCCCAGAAAAATCCATCAGTGACACTCACACCCTGCTAAGGTAAAAGCACAATCATGAACATGTTTCAACTCCTGTTAAAATTTGAAACTTTTAAAAACATGTCCTAACTTGCCTCGCGTAGCTGGGACACAAATGTATTTTAACTTGTTTGCTGGCAAATGCACCAAAATGCAACACACCCTGTCAACACTGAGAATCTGAAAACACGTTAATTAAAAGTTTTCACTGACACCTTTTTTTTTTCCCTTAATGCACCTTTATCCTCGTCCAGACAAGCCTTTAAAGAAAGCGAATATACAAGTGGTTTTGGGAGCAGGAATCCAGTGTTTACAGAATTCCTGAAACAGTGTGTGCTTTCTAGTGTTCACATTGTGACTTTCCCCTGGGTGACCTGAGCTCTGAGAAGGTGCTGGGAAACCTCCTTGGGTCCTGGGGTGCGCAGAGACCTTTCCTATGTGCAGAGATAGCAGCAAGCAAACTAAAAAATTATAATCAAATTTTACTTTGAGAGATATTATTCCCTATATGTTAATCTACCACAAGTCCTTTCCTCTCTTGCCCTGGTCCTTATATAGAAACAGTGTAAGACAAGCGTAGGACAGAAAACATCATTTTTTCAGAGAAACTTTCAAACTGAGACAGTTCTGGTAACAAGGGAACAGGATAATATGAGGTAAATAATGTTAAAAGTTTCAAAACTAAATTCACATATGCAGAATTGTTGCATCTTTTCCAGTTTCTTAAAAATGAGTATTTCCCGGTGTCTGAATCTGTGCTGAGATTTCCTAATGACACATCAGTTTCTTCAAGCTTTACTCCAGTTTGGTGAAACACTATAAAAAGCTTTTAACCTTTATGTCACTCACAACCATTACAAGTCCTTTACTAATATTTGCCAAGCTTTTATTAACTGAATACATTCAACAATGTTCGTTAAATAGGATCCAGACTGTTTGAATGTCCAGTGTGCTGGGAAACTGAAAGCTTAACAGAGCTTATATATTTTAAAAGTATCATACAGCTGGTCTCTATCACAGCTAATAAAAAAATATCTGTCAACCAACTGGATAACTGGTGTCAAGTAATGAGGCTGGTTACTTCTGGGAAGAAAAATAAATCCCCAAAGTAAAATCAAGAATAAGAAAACCAACAACAAACCCAACCCAGCCCAACCCAACCCAATCAAAGATTTCTTAGATGATACAAAAGCAAAAACGCTCTATGTAAATCCCAAGCCCCTCCCTTAAGGGCAATCACAGCAAGTCTCAATAACTAACAGCAGGGAAGGTGTGAGTATACCACTAAAAGAGTGGTCCATGCTATATGCTGATTCTTCTTTAAAGAGCACCATTTCAGCAGCAAAGAAAGGGCATCAGGGCTCCATTGCGTTAAGCAGGGTGTGGACAAAAAAATAGAGATAGTGGAGAGTTGTTAACACTTTACAACCTTCAGTTCTAAGGACAGATACTGCTCCACTGTAGTCACAGCTTTACACAGGGTAAGGCAATGCAGCAGTAGTGCTTCACTCCCTTGGTTCCTGTGCTCTGTTCTTATAGATCCACTCCCTCCATTGTGTGTGCCCTGGCTTTCCTCTGACCTCCTGATAAGCCATTTTGGAGAGTTAAACCAGCAGAAAAATATTCTTTCTCTCTTCCCCAATACCCTTCCTCTGTTCTCCTTCCCCCACAACCCTTCCCCGCCCCCCATCTTTTTGAGCAGGGAAGGGCAGTCTCCTGCTGGTTTAGCTTCTTGCAACCCTTGGTGTGGCCAGACATGTTGCAGTGATGACAAGCAGGTGATAACCTGATTGAGCATGAAGTTAAGCTTCTGTTCCATTGACATTTGCTTCAACAGCCTCACACAATCTCCCTTCTCTGCAACTTGTGCTTGCTTCCAGTTTCCTGATTCTCTCTCAGTTCTTCTGGGAAGAGTGACCTAAGTGAAAAATGCCTGATGAGTAGGTATCTTTTAGAATGGCATTGATAGGTGATGCTTTATCACGTTTCATTGAAAGACCACCTGTGTTTTAATGATGACTACTTTGTGTCATGTGGCTACAGCCAGCCTGTCTTTTATGAATTCCAGCTAGATTTGGAGGGGACAGGAGTTACATAAGAGTAGAATAATGTAAATTTATGCTGAAAAGTGTCACAGAATGTGAAATGAAACTGATGGACCCAGCTAAACAGAAGTCTGTCTAAAATAGGAAAAAGGAAGCATTTGAGCTTGACTCAGAGATTTAGATTCCTGGCATTTAGTTGTTGTCAATTGAAACTGATTTAGGGTTAAATCAAACAAGGGCTTGGGGTTGTGGAATTAACAGCCTCCACATCAAGTGCCTAGGCTCTCTGTAGGGCTCAGGCTATGGGGAGAAAGCCAAGTGCCAAAGTCTGTAATTTGCCCAGTTGGCAGGTAGAGGCTGGTATCCTAAGTCTGGTTTTATGATTCTCACTGCCTGAAAAAATACACTGCAGCCACAAGGTGAAAAAGGCTAAGCCAGTACAAGTTCCTGTTGTTGAATTGTTGTTTTTGTTGTTATACTAGCTCAGAAAGACTGTTTTTTTTTTCCGGTAGCTGGAATAAACATTATAGAGTGCATCCCAGTCAGCTTGGCAGAAATGTATGTGACATGCACTGTCTGGCACGCTAGTAGGGCACAGATTTTATACCAGTGGTGGTGTAATCCCCAGTTATACAGAAGTACATCACAAATAGGAAATACAAAGCATTTGTGCCTGTCTCAGAGACTTGGATTCCTTGTACTTAGTTGTACAGAAGTATATCCCTTTACTTAGAAGCCAGCATTCTGACCTCTTCCCTGCCGTGAGGTGCTTTTGCCCCTTTGAAAGCTTAAGAGGCCGTCCCTTTTCATCCAGGAAGCATGGCTTTAATTCCCACCTAAGAAAATTTGAATCCCTTCATTTACCTCCCTCTGCTTTTCCCATGAAGTTCTAGGATGAGAAAATGTGAGCACAAATGTTTCCATTTTCTCTCACTGAAGCCGTTCAGCAAAGGAATTAAGAGTTACTCTTTGGCATGGAGAATTACATAGTAATTGCTCCAAAACCTGAGCATGATTCTGCAGTCTAATTACTTTGCAGGCCTGCCTGGGAGTGGGAGACAGCTTGCCTCTGGTCCTTACTCTTCAGAAAGTGTTACTGTTTTCTGGTTTCTTGCTCTTAGGGCAAGCGAGGACTGGCCCTCATGGTCCAGTGTTAGCAGTTTGACCAAATGACTTCAATATACAGTCATTATCCTGTTTTGTCTCATTGTTCAGCCTTCAAATATTTTTATTTTTTTTTGCAAAGTGGAGCACTGAGCAGAGAGCTGGTATGCCCTGGCACTGTCATGTTTCCAGCCAGACAGGTCAGCCATACCGCTTAAAGAGAGATCTGCATGCTGCAGCCCCTCCGCTCACATGTGACAAGATGCCCTTCACATGCAGGTAGGTCAATGTCCACACAAGCTTCAACACAAGCTCTGGACATCACACATGCAGAGATCTCCTCTGTGTTTCCCTAGGGAAGGCCTTTGAGCAGCTGCTTCTGAAGTGCTTTGGAGAAAGAACAGCTGAGGTGAAACATGGTCCACTGGTTGGGCACCTCTGGGGACACATCTTGCCTCTTGTGTCTCCTGGCATTTTGAACAGCAGTGGCTGATCATACTTTAAAGCTATAGGTCCTGGGTCCGGTCTGATGAGTTCAGCAACTTACTGATGGCTTTAAATTTTCAGTTTGAGTTTGGACAATCAAAATTCATCTGTGCCTTTTTGTAGATTTAGCTGCAGTTTGTAAACCATCAACAGAGAGAGAACTGACTTTTAGACTTTCAGATTTTTCATCTTTTTTTCTTTTTTTTTTTTTTTTTTTGGTCACAATGAATGATTTAGACTATTCAGAGTATCATTCTGATATTACACACCCACCACATTTATTTTATATTATGACTAAACATTTTCATATTAGAAAATGGGGGGGTTTTTAGGTGTATTATGTGTTTTAGCACCTTGCTTTTCATTGTAATTGTATGTAGTTCCAGGAACCAGATTATAGAAAGGTTATAAAACTATTAAAGAACATCCAAAGGAGAACCATGAAGATGAAGAGCCTTGAGGGGAATCCATGCAAGGAGTGGGTGAGATCACTTGGCTTGTTCAACCTGGAGAAGAAGAGACTGAGGAGAGACTTCATTGCTGTCTACAACTTCCTCATAAGGGGCAGTAGAGGGGCAGCTACAGTGATCTCTTCTCTGTGCTGACCAGTGAAAATGACCCAAGAGAATGGCCTGAAATTGTGTCAGGGGACATTTAGGTTGGATATTAGGAAATTAGCTTATGGGTAGCTGGGCACTGCAGCAGTGTGATTCTTGGGGCGTCCTGTGCAGGCCTAGGACTTGGATTCTGTGATCCTGGTGAGTCCCTTCCAATTCAGGATCTTTTATCATTCTGTGTAACCTGTGCAAATGATTAAGTTCATACCCATGTCTACAGACAGTAGAAGAGTTCACCTTACTTATACAATGAGTTCACTTGTCTTTAGGAGTATGGATATGTAGGATGACAGCCACCTTTTTAAGTGTAATAAGTAGCAAAACTGAGTCTGCATACTGAGAGTGTTGATACAGCCTCCTTATGTAAGAAAAGGGTAATAAAGGGGAAAATTTATACAACAAAATTCTAAAGACGCTGTTTTTGTTTTTAACAGTGGCTTTAGGATTTAGTTGTATAAATGTTCCTTAAGCCATGTACTGATTTTTGAACATGTAGTGACTGAAAGGTCATTTTTTTGTCACCAGTATTGCAAGAAACCACAGTCTGGGCTGCAGGCTTCAGGGCAGTAAATAAGGATTGTTAAAACAAATGGGCAAATGATTGCAAATTCAGCTGTTTGATTTAGAAAAGCATATATATATATATATATATATATATATATATATATATATATATATATATGTAATGCAAGAGACAGGAGGGGTTCTTAGTGAGATAACTGGTTAAAGACTAGGGCATTTGTGTCCATATTCCTGCCAGGAGTTAGTGGTGAAATAGCTAGTTTAAGATGGGGGCCTTTTGGTCCATATTTCTGCCCTGTGGCAGACTGCCTCTGTGATTGGGGTAGGTCTCTGTAGGTATATCTGCCCTGCAGGTCAGGGTACTGGGTTGGGGCACTAGCTGTAGTACAGCTTGTTGTGGCTATTGGAAACAGACATGGATATAAGCATAGATGAATTGGCTTCAATTCTTTGTAAAGAATATTTTTCTGCCTTGAGCTCTTTGTGTCTATGGTGCCAAACACACATCCCTTGTACCCAAGCTTCTATAATGCCACTGTCAAGCAAAGGCAGCAGGAGGGTTGTGTAGATGGACAGGTAACTCCTGACTAAGCTCAGACTGTAAAAGGAAGAAGGCAAGAGGCAGAAGGGGGAACAATGCAGACACAGAGTGCCATAATGTAATTAGGAAGCCAAATCTCACCTACAGTTAAGCCTGATATGGGATGAGAGGGGCTACTACAAGCATACCAGCAGCAAAAGGAAGATCAGGGATAATGTGGGCCTGCTGCTGAGTAAGGGCAGGGAGCCTGGTGCCAAGGCATACAGAAAAGATCAAGATAGTGAATGCCTTTTTTACCTCAGTGCTTGCTGGTCAGACCAGCCTGCAGGAACACCAAGACTGCAATGCAAAGGAAAGTCTGGAAAAAGGAAAACTCACCCTTGGTCTAGGAGGAGCCCATAGAAAGGAACATTTAAACAAACTAAATACATACAAGCCCATGGGATTCCCTGGGAGGCAACCAAAAGTGTTAAGGGAGCTGTCTGATGTCACTGCAAGGATACTGTTGGTTATCTTCGAAAAAATTGCAGTGATTAGAGCAGAATCACAGGGACTGGAAGGGAGAAAATATCAATCAGATATTTTCAAATCAAATATCAGTGAGAAGGCCAAAAAGAAGGATCTGGTGAACTATAGGCTAGCCAGCATTCCCTTGGTTACCAAAGTGAGGCTGTGAAGCCTACATCCTCAAAAGTCATCTGATCACAGTCCTGGACAACTGGCAGCCCTGCTTGAGCAGGGGGATTGGAGTAAATGATCTCCAGAAATGCTTTCCTGTCACAGACACACTGTGATTCTATGTGATTCAGACTGTGTTATTGTTTTCAGTACTGCCTTAGCTATGCCTATACTCAATTCAGTTTCAAGTTGTATTTCTGAGATCTTGTGCCTCCATTAAATGGTTTATAGAATGTGGAAATTAATACACCTGCCTATGTGCCTTGGAAGTATAAATACACCAAAGATTGTGAGGTGCTTTCAGTGAATGAGGCATACAAATGCCTTTTGTACACATTTATAGGAAAGAGAAACTTTACAATATTTTCCCTCTGTACAGTACAAATCACATTAAAGTGTGAGAAAACAATATCTGTAATAATGTTCTTGAAACTAGGAACTCAGAAACCAAGTAAATCACAGGTTTAATGTGAACCCCTGCCTTTATAAGTTCCCATGCCTTCTGTGATACCGTGTTGGAGTCTATACAGAGCAGATGAAGTAGTGTCACAGTAATTTTTGTTTATTCCTTTTAAATTATACTTTCTCACACTTTTGTAAGGTCTCCTGTTTCCCCCCATGCAGCTATAAAAGGCTGCCTTCAGTCTGTTTAGGCTCAAGGCACACATGCGGTCTTTTATTGACAAAAGCAGATGGCGATTTCCCCCGCGATCCGCTTCCTTTTCCCGGGCTGGCATGTGAGACACGGAGAGCATACTGGGCTGGAGGACACGCCAGTGTCATACCACAGCACCCCCGAGTGCTCCCCTCGCAGGGGACAGCCCAGGACCTGGCTGCCCATCAGGCATCTGAATTACTGGAAACTATTTCACATTTGGCTTAGAGCTATTTCAACAATCTTCAGCTGAATCCTTTATTTTGTCCTTCTTAGCATGTAAATGTCCTTTTTATAGTAGCTATTCTTACAGAATTTATGGTTCTCCTTTCTTAAAGTGTCTCATTCCCAGTTCCCCATTTTTATTTAAGTTAGTCCCTTTTCATTTCCTGGACATACCATGCTAAGCAAAGCATGCATTCAAGGGGTGAAATTTTGTGTCTTCCTCAAATTATCTTATGATGCTGGCCTCTAATATTCCCCTTTTTGTTTTCAATGGGGCAATTATGGGTCCCTTTTGCCATACTGCCTTTCATGCTTATAAGGAACTCTGCAAAATGTATTATTATTTTCTTTTGTATGCTTCCTTAAACCCCTTCTTTGCTTTTACACCTACCAGTGTAGAGAAATGACTGGTTAATCCATTGATTTCTATTTTTCCACCTTGGATTTATTGGTAGTTATTTTGAGTTTGAAATCTCAGTGGGATCAGGCCTATCTTTGTGGACTGTCATTGCCTTATCAGTTAGCATAAGGACAGAAAAAGTGCAAATTTAAGCCTCTGAGGTGCTTTAATCTTGGCAGTGCCTGAGCAGAGTTCCCCTTTCTGCATCTTACTGAGATTTACTAGGGAGGATGCGCAGCTCAGGCAGTGTGTGGGCATAAAGCCTGTAAAGAGCTTTGGAGCAACAACTGGCTTGACACAGCACGTGCAAGGAACAATTTATCTTTCATTCTTAGCCCCCATATATCATGGGCACTTTAATTTCTCTTTCTTTACCCCTGTCAGGATTTTCAGATTGCTTTTCATATGGCTGTGTTCAGCACTATTTCTTTCAGAATCAATTCAGTTTAAATTTTTCATTCATCTAAAAGAAAAATTTCTGAAATCAACAAATAAAGCATCTGACTCATTTAAATGCTTATGAGCCTAATACTGCATTCATATTACTGAAAAAAAATAAAGAAATGCTTTCCTTTAAATCTAAATTTTATGAAGCATAATCAGAGGAATTTTTTGTATTTTTAAGCATTATGAAGTTTGTACATACAATAGCATTTGCAGTACATTCATGGGTGTTCTGGAAATCTGTGAGCAGAAAGCATGAAACACCTCCACACTAGTAAAAGCAGGAAAAGTTCAAGACAAAAGAGAAATAGGAAAGACATAATTATCACTGAATGTGCAGTTGGACTTCCAGTGCCCAGAGAAAACAGGTAGCATTAAGATTTTTGACATCATCTTTCCTTCTCTGCACAGTTCCAGCAAACAGAAGTGCAGTTCTTGCACAGGCTGAGGCTTCTGTGGTGGCGACAAACAGAAACTCACATTCAGGGAGGCTCAAAATGGAGCTGAGCTTGGCTTAAGCAGGCAGACTGAAACCATTCAGACTGCAAAGTTCATTCTTTATGGAGAGTATGATTTGAGTCTTCAATGATATTAACACTAAAAATGCCAAAAGCTATAAACACGTATTATAGTGATATCAAACTCTTTGAGCGAAGTGTCAGTGGGTTTCTCGGAAGATGCAGATAAGGGCAGTTTCTTTCCTTATGAGCTCATCAATCCCCACGTAGAGCAGAGACCAGTCTTTGAAAGGCTTTTATATCTCATCTCTCATACCTCACACCTCATTTATAATCCCTTTATAGAGGGCAGAGCATAGGGTGATTTCTGCTCTCCTCAACTCTGAATGCAGGACCCCATTTCCTGTCACCTAAAAATCCACAAGTGATGATACACATAGAGAAACTCTACCCTTCCTTGGAACTTGCTTGAGGAGAAAGAGGCTGCTGAGGGTGAAGAAAGGCTCAGCAGCTGAGGTGAGTTTGGCCAGGGGAGCATAGGGGCAGGGCACTCAGGTCCCAGACGCTCAGCTTTGCGGTGGTGTCAGCACAAAGGCTGCAATGTCATTGTCCTTTGACACTGTCATCAGAGAGCACAGTGCTGCTGCCCCTCACCCTGCTGGTCATTGTCTCAGGAAAGGAAGTTTGCTCTGTTCTGTGCTGTTAGGTTGTGCTTCTAAGCAGATGATTGTATTTTGAAAAGGCATTGTGTAAGATTAGAAGAAGCCAGTCTGTCTGAAAGGTTTCAGGGGGGAGGTTTTGGCACCACAGCGCACAAGACTGAGACATGATTATGTTATCTACCTGCTTGTCATCAGATATACACAGAGCATCTACTGCCTAGCCAGCAAAAGGGCCCAAAGAGGAGGGAGACTGACCACAGCTTTCTCCAAGCCATGGATTCTCATTATCTTTTTCTGCCAAGACAAGGCAGGAAACACAGTTTGTGTTTGTCTAGGTTTAGTTGAAGACTGGTGACACAAGGCCATAGTTTCCAGCAATTTCTAGGACTGGAGAAATGCTTGGGACAGGACATTACACTCATTCTGTAGGAAGTGCACATCATAGAGGGGTTAGGTCCCTCCTGAGGTGTTTCTAGCAGTGCTTTTCTGAAATTCTGGCTGGGGGAACTCCCGCCCATTTCAAGGGAGTGTGACCCTGTGCCCATGGGTGGAGAGCAGGGGTTGCCAAGTAAATGATTAGTGGAGCTCAAGGGCCTGAGCCCCAGAACAAAATATGGGCTTTTCACAATTTGTGTCTCTATGTATTGTAATATAGTGAGTTTCTTCTCTTCTTATGCTTCGAGGTCTGGGGCAAGTCATCTTCCTTCTTTCTTTTCCTCAAATCTTCATGAGGGACCCCACTGAGATATCACCAAGTTTGATGAGGGAAAGAAGAAAATGTGGTTTTATTTTTATATCTATATTTACTTTCTCTTTGGTTTATTTGGAAGTCTCTCTATATAAAAATACTTTCAAATGTAATTTGCTTCCTTGGGTGAAATTCATTCCCAGCTCTGCAGAAATGCTGTACAAATGTGGTGCTCTCACAGTTGTTTTTGAGCAGTTATCAGAGTTTTCAGGAAAGGTAGCAAAATATAAATCAAGAGAAGCATTCAGACTGGTATTTCTGAATTTTTTTAGTAATTGATGATAGACTGTGGATTCAATTAGATTTGGAGGGAGTTTTCAAAACACAATGTTTTTTCCTTTAAACTTTATATTTCAAAACACATATCTGTATACAGCACAAGTACATCTACATACAAATATATCTGTTATGCATTGGCTCACTCTTCCATTTGTCATACAAAAACCTTTACAAGTATCACAAGCTTGCTGAAGTCAAACAGAGATAAGAGCAACTCAAGTTCTGATTTTAATTCTGCTTTACTCAGCATGTGTGTTTACATATGTCAACTGTATCTGAGATTTCTGACAGGCATCCTGGATAAAATCAGTACACATTTTAAGTTACTCCTACACTTCATTAACAAAGTAATAATTTGATATTTACTAGATCTTAACCACTGAAGCAGCAGATGTATAAGATTAGGAGAAAATGTGAAAGGTAAGGTGTTGAAGTACTTAAATCACCACCATATTTGGGTTCTTTTGAAACAGAAAATCAAATCAGCTCTGATTTCCAAAGGATTTATGGAAAACTTCATTGACATCTGCATTTGCAGGTTGCACTGTGCTTTTATTAGCTCTATTAATGATGTTAGGGAGACACATATTCTCTTCTAAGCAGTGTTAGTAACTAAAGTGCTTTGTTTTCCACCTAATATTGGTGATAATTAATGACAAAGAACACATGGAAATGGTATAGATCTGCTTTTCTGAAAATTGTTTTGTAACCAGATCCAACAGCACTGTGGAAGACATGTCATCCTCTGTGCTAGTACCCCTACCTTATGGAAATATTAGCAAAGATAATAATCATGTTCATTAAAGTAGCAGGGTTAACAAAGTAAGGTTTTTCAGGGTGCTAGTCAAATGTTGAATAGTAGGTGGATCTGAGCCCAAGGTTTATAGATAGACAAGAAAGGGGGAAGGAGACATAGCAGCAGAAGCAGAAACAATAAAGAAAACATTCCCCTTCTCAATGGGTGAGGAAAGGACAATTTGTCAGGGAGGAGGACACTCCAGGAGAATGGAAGTACAGGGGAGGCTGAGAGGAGGATGAGGAGCTCTGTGAGGCTGGTGAGATCAGCCAAGAGCAGAGCAAGCCTCCAATCCACACAGCATAAAAAAAGGAAAACATCCAAAGCTGCAAATGTCCAGTGCTTCCTGAGTGGGCTCCTATTATTGTGGCTATCTGTCAGCTGCTGTCTCCTTTCTTTGCAACTCTTCCTCAAAGCCATATGGAAGCAGGATTAAGGTGGGTGGAAAGTACCACCTTTCTCCTCATAACCTCAAAGCCAGGGGATCTCCTCAGAATGGCTTGGGGCCTGGCATTACAGCCACCATCTGTTAACTGTTCCTCTTCTCTACTGTGGCCACGGTGGTGTTGAAGGACCCCAGATAAGGTGCAGACAAGGTTCACTGTCTGAAAGTGTAGTGGAGAGCAGCTAAGGGAGCTTGGCAGAGGAGACAAAGAAAATATCCTCACTCTCTCTTTTTGCATGAAAAACAAAAGGATCAAATTATTTCCCTGACATCACACAAAAATGACAGCAGAAAGGGGAGAGCAAATCTTACTTTTCCCGAGCCCAGCACTACACTTCAAATCTGAAACCCCTGCAGGTCTGATAGAGGTAAAAGGGAAGGCAAGGGAACAGGAAAAAGGATTAGAGAAGACAGGACATACTGGCTCATGGCTGCTCATATGCATTGCCTTAATTGAAGTTAAGCTTTTACACAGAAGCACTGCAAATGGTTTGGAATTCAAATCTGAAATGAAAATATTGACAGAAGTGCAGACTGGGACTGTAGTTTATGTTCTCTTTTTAGGGTCTGTAGCACTGTAGCTGAGAGCCTTGTGATTGTCAGCAGATTCTATTCTCAAAAATGATAGAGAGGAAGAAAAGTTTTCTACCTGGGTTGGGAAGGCAGAATTTAGGCAGACAACTGAAAAAAAATATTATTTTGGGTCCTTCAGGAAAACTGAGACTGGTTTCAGCTGTAGAGCAAAAGCTTTATAAGTTTCAATCTATATTCCTAAATCCTTTAAATCACCTTTTCTACATTAGGTTTTTATGAATCTGAAGTCTACTGCACAGTCTATGTTTATATTGCTCTCTGAGAGAGCAGCATGGCTCTGTACCTGTGATGGGTCTTCCTTGGGGGGTTTATTGGGAGCCTTTTCAATAGAATCATGAGGAAAGGTGTGGGCCTGCTACAGGGGTAGGGAGCTTGAGGACTGTGAAATTAAAAGAAGAATTTCATTTGCTCACCGGCCTCAGGAGTATTTGGCCTTATGAGTAACCTTGGAAAGCTGTGAGGAGGTGGAGGAATGCACATTTGGTGCTGAAGGAAGTATTAGGATGGTGCTAATGAGCATTAGGAAGGGAAGATTCAAGATGCAGCTTCTTAAACTCTTCATTCTGAGCAATGGATGTGATGGGGAGAGGATATGATTGTTCCCAATGACATCCCTTTCTCCCCTTTCTCCTGAGCAGTGCCATGGACATCATCATGACATATTCTCTCTGGTTCTTGCAATTGCTTTTGGAATCCCTTGAATCAAGCAACTGACATAAAGGTTAGGATCCTGGAATCTCTTCCACAGGCCTCTCACAGCTCATTTGGGAGAAATTTCAAGCCTTTCCCATAGATTTACCTTGTGATTTGTCCCAAGAAAGAACTTAGGATGCATTTTCTGTGTTTGAATGTAATGATATATGCTTTTGAAATCTTGTTTATTATTGTCTTTTCCACTCATACTGAGTCATAGGAGAGTTATTCAGTTTTCTCCCCGTCCATCTTCCCCTCCTGACTCAAGAACAAAGCAAATCCCTGCATATGGGTCCTGCTGCTTATGAATGCAGTTTTCCTGAGGCCTCAGCCAGTGCAGCATTTCAAGGCTTAGATCTGCATTTCCCAAGTCAGGGCTCAGAATCCCAGATAGAACCTAGGTGGTTACTAATGCATCCATTAACCTGAAAGAAATTCATATGGGTCCCTTCTATGTCTATTCTTATACCTAGTTTACATCTGATAGATCTGTAAGACAGCCTGCAGCTGATACTCATTTGAGCACTGCAGGCTTAAATACCAGCAGAAATCTGTGACAATCTGGAAGAAAAGACAGGATATTGTTTGGACATTAAATAGACCAGTTATTTGTATTTCCTTACTAATACTTTAGAGCATTATGTCCAGGTCCGAATTTCGGTCATCAATTGCTCAATGACAATATAGTTAAATTTACATTGTGTTTATTGCCAAATTAGAAAGAGTGTCCCATTGTGCTAAACCTTGCAAATTCTATCTGCCTTATCACTGCAGGATCATGTTGTGTCCTGTTTGCTGGTATCACAACAGCAGCTTTGTTTTTGTAAGGCTACACTTGAGTGTTCAACATAATGAATACACTCCTACATCTGGTTTACACCAGGATTGTTGACATTTTTCTCAATACATTTTTTTAGATATGTGCCTGTGCATAAACAGTCAACATAACCTAGAAGAACTTGGAACTCCCATCTGGATATTGTATTTAGGTCTCATATGCAGAATTTTTTGTTTCTAAGATATTCTATCAAAACTCTTGCATTTTTAATTTTGATTTTCACCTAGTTTATTAGTCTTCAAAGAGCTTCCCAAATTATCAGTCACATTTCTCTGTTTCTGTATTCCATAAAGCACGATTTACCATGTTAAAATATTTTGATTTTTTTCTCATGTCATTGGTCAGAGGATCTGATGATACCTGGCAACACAATAAACATGGTAAGCTCTCAGATATTTGCTTCCATCATCAGAGGAGCCAGGCTTTGGTATTAATTACTTTTCAGGGTCACATATTCATGCATAGAACTGAGAGCATCTAATCACAACTATCTTCTCCTCTCAGAACCGCAGCTACTTTCAAACAACATCTATTAATAACTAAACCAGGACACTGCCACTATAACTGATGTAGTACACTCAAGTGTAATCAGTTGTTACCCCAGAAAGTAATACACAGTAATATATTTTGTTGCTAAGCTCCAGAATATAAATGTACAGGGCAAAGACATAGAGCGGTCACGCTGGTGCTTGGATAATACCAGCGGCAAAGCAAATGAGCAGGGCAAAATCAGTGTCTACACTCAGAATTTTGGGTCTCTAATTGTGACAGCATTCACACAGAAGCTGCTTTACAGATTAGGGAATTGTTTTCAATTAAGTCCTTGTTCTCAGCACTGACTACCTAACCCTGCTAACCTTGGGGTTAGAAAACAGAGTAGTAGAATGGTGAGCCTGTATAAGTCTTATCCAAAATTCATCTTCTGCCTCTTTGTGCCCAGCAGAGCTGAAATACAGAGTTGTAAGGAAAACAAGACTACTGTGTCTAAGAAAAACAAGAGATACAAATCACCAATCCTTATGGATAAACACTGTATAATGTCACAGCATAGTTGTCATTAACAGATATTACATTTGAAGAGAGATAATTGTATATTTTGCTAAGAGTTATTTTTCATTTGAAAATGAAATTTTGAATCCAAATTTTTTCCCATTGAAGTACTTGTTTTGTCTTCAAACAGAGAAACTTTCCAGCTCAGGATGAAATTTATCATCAGAATGAAAGTGAGAGAGAGGATGAGGATGGAAATTCAAATTGATTGGGATGACTTTTTGGTACCAATCAAGACAGATATTTTTGTCAGAGGAAAATCTTACCCTCTGTAGCCTGCAGCATCATAACTTAGATGTGTAGTGCTGAAAGATCAGATTTCTGTATGCCAAATCTATTGTGGGGTGCCTTTTAATTTCTCTCAGTCTTTCCTTTTGTATATATCCCACTCTCTAATGAATTTTGTATTTATAGGTAGAAAAAGACAAGTCATTGAAATCTAAAAAACTTTTAACTGATGGTAACACTTATCAGTCTGAATGGTAACGATAACTTAGTGCTTAGTTTCACTGAAAATATGCACAAAAATGAATGCCTGTTAGTACTCCGTGGAAGGTCAGCATTTGTCAAAGTGAATTTAATGTGCACTAATTCACTTCCAAAATCATCCTTTCCATTGTAGAGGCTGTTCCTCCATATGGGTTTTTTTTTTCAGTAATTTCTCATGTGGTTTTACTGTTCTGTCACTAGTTCATTGCTGGTCTTTGCTGCTTCATTTCAGGAAGCAGATACAAGCAGTTTCAAGCAAATCTGCTGAGAGAAGATGAGGTGGCCAGAGGACTTTAGTCTGGTGGGAAAAGCCTTGAGAAAATGGGTAAGTAACTCTGGTTTTTCATGAGGTCTTCATTGTCAACCTAGGGACTGTGTAGGATTTTAATATCTAATTGTACTGGCAGAAATGAAGCCATCAACCCACAGCCTAGTCCATCATCACTGTGTTTTTTAGAAGATGCATCCTAAAACATGACAAGCAATTACATTGTGGGGTTTCTTGTCCCTTTGTCTTCCTTAATGGAGAAGCATACTTTGGAGTGGGAGAGACATATCCAAGACCTAATGGGTAAAATGAAGACTTTCTGAGTGACAAATTTTTGATATGCTTAAAAAACAGTTGCCTGGGCCAAAAGAAGTGTGACAAAAAAACTCTGAGCTGAAGCATTATGCAAAGTCAATTAAAAATGCTGATAACTCACTGTAGTCTTCCCTTTTTTCTTCTGTTGATAAAGCTGAACTAGTAGCTGCCATGGAGTTCTTTTCTTGCCAAAAAAGTCTTAAAAAGATGAAACTTTGGATACACTGAGGGGACTGGGAGGGGATGGTGAAACATGGCCGTGGGTGGAGGTATCTAAGAAATGTGTGACTATACAGGCAATCTTTACATGTTTAAAAAACAATTGTAACCAAAGAAATAAACTTTACCACAAGCTTAGGAAAAAAAAAAAGGCAAAATAAGTACAAGAATGCTGTCAAGATCCTGACAGCAAAAAAGAAAGAATGAAATGTTTATTCATATGGGTCTATGTATTTAAAAAGCATAAAATGTTGCCCTCTGAGGATGACAGCTTAGACATAAACTGCAATAGGAATTGTGACGTGATTAAAGAAGAGCGCATACCTCTGAGGATAATAAAGAACTGATTCCCTTAAACATTGTGCAAGCTTTAAAATCAGTGTCTTGGATAGCATCCTAGGAACATATCCAGCTACAGTAAATCAGGAAGAAGTGGCTAAAGGGCCTGGGGACTTTAATTCCTAGTATAATTGTATTTGAAAAACTTACCCTGAAAGGCTTTGCACAGAGGATAGTGGCAGAAAAATGTTGTAGTTTAAAAAGAAAAGAAGCCAAGTATTTATGTCCCTGAGAAAAGATCACACACATCCCTGCATGAAATTCTAGGCTATAGACCTACAGTCAATGGAATTGCTATTCAGGTGTCACTGTCCACTAGCACTCTGATAAGGCTTATTTGCAGTACCTGCTCTGAGGAACATACCTGTTGAAGTTATTTTGCAGTCCCTCTAAAGGGTTAAAAAGAAATCTAAATGTCAGAAGAGGGAGCTCAGATGTAGTTGAAAAGACAGTGGTGGAGATTAATATTCAACCTCTGCCCTTGACAAGTCTCTAAGGCTTGGCAATTTCTCACTAGAAGTCTATAAAATGCTTAGGCATGATTACTACACTTTGGCAAGAGCCAAATTCCTGAATTCTCTGAAGGGAAAAAAATAAAGAAATTATGTTCATTGTATATAATTCACTCCCATGAGAAGGTTACCAAGTTGTTTGTATATCAACCCATATCACTTCCTACAGTTGGCAATAAAGCCCTCACCAAAATTTTGGCAAGCAAATAAGAAAATGTTCTGCCAGACACCATTAATACAGATCAATCTTGTTTTCCTTTGCGTGAACCAGAAGATTATTTTCCTGAGGTAAATCTCAAACAGTTTTTACCTCAAAGGCTTTCTTTTCAAGTCCTGTTGCATGCCAAAAAATCTAGGATAATTCATAGATGCATGGAGTTTAAGGCCAGAAGGGATAGTTAGAGCATCTACTCTGACCTCCTGTGCATTTCAGCGTGCTAAATTCCACCCAGTTACCCATGTACTGTGCTCTGTAATTGGCGTTTGGTAAAAGCACTTCCTCAGAAAGTTAGTCAATCTTGATTTGGAGACATCAAGAAAATAAAATCCACTGTTTCCTTGGCAGTTTTCCCCCACATCATTAATTAATTGCTTTAACAGCGATTTAAAAAAGGTCTTTTCCTTTACAGACTGAATTTTTTGACTTTAGCTTTCAGCCACTGATTCTTGGTACATTCCTCTTCAGCAGATTAAACATCTTTTTAGCATTATCTCCTCGTGAAAGAACTTACTCTCTGTACCTCTATCTTTGTTGAACTAAATAGATTGGATTTCTGAAGTTTGTCAATGCAAAACATTTTCTCCAGCCCTCAAACAAATTTTATTTTTATTTTCAGTACCTTCTCCAATATTAACAACACCTATGAAGCTTGAATAAATTATAATTCTCTTGAATACTGAACACAGAGGTAAAAATTGTCTTCCTAGTCTTATTCACAGTACTTCTTTTGATAAAAAGTGGGATAGTTTTATTCAGAGTGTTTTCTGACATTATCACAGTGTAAATCAAAGGCCATGAGGCAGGCTGGAGAGGGGGAGCTGTAAATAGGGCACAATTCTTCAGGTAGGGTCATTGACCACCAGAAGACACAGTCAGAGAGAAGACAGCTTTCTGCTTCCTGATGTCTCACAGTCAAGCCTTGAGGTCTTTCTGAAAAAAAATATTCACTCACTAAGGGAGTGATTTAGAAACCTAAATTTGAAGGATGTTGACCTCTGAGGGAGAGCAAAGAGGTTACTCTCTGCTCCAGTCCCTACTTTGGGGGCTTGTGCAGGGTCAGGTGTGCACCAGAGCCAGCGCACGCGAAGGAGCTGGGCTAGGTCTCCAGAGCAGGCAGCAGAGTCACATGTGTGTGATCACTGCTCAATCCCAGCATTTGGATCAGCTCAGCCAAGCTGTGAAAATCTAGTTTTGGTGACCACAACCACTTCTTGTTCCAACTTGCTTATGGAATTTCAGTCTTAACTGCAAGTCAATTGCACTTTGGTTTTGAAAATTCAACCTTCAATGATATAAACAGAGCAGATGCCAAGGGAATATCTAGAAACTACTAACAGAACAGGGCTCCTAGAATGTGAAGCACCATTCCAGTTAAACTTGCTGGAAATACAGATTTCAGTCCAACTTTTCACAAAGTTCAGACACGCTCAGAGCCGAAGTTTACTTTTATGATCATCTCAGCCGCCAAGAATATAAAAAAGTGAGGAAGTTGTTCCATGCAACATTCACTGAGACAGCAGAGCTAATATGAAAAATTCCCAGTTATAAGAACTCCCCAGCCCTAGCTGCCTATTCACATTCTCAGTTTCTTGCTGTTATGGTTCTGTTTACAGGGCTGTGCAATAAACTACATTAGCGAAATGATCCTGTTAAGAGAGAAGCAAACAAGCAAGTGCTTGGTTGAAGGACAGGAGAAAGTGGGACTTTCTTAATGAAACAATTTAATTTACATAAGGACAGAACAGAACAACCACAGCAACAAAACTCTTTTAAGCATCCTCTCTGGATGCTTAAAAAAATAAAAGTAATTCTGAGTATTTCAGAGGATATTTTGTCAGTGTAGCCCTGGAATATGCTACTACAGAAGAAGGGACAGTAAAATGCTGCACGGGGACAGAAATTAATTTGGCAGGAAAGTGAGAACTGAAGGAAAGCAGGAAACACTTTTTTACTCGAGAAACAATAATGTGTAATAACATGTTATGTAAAAGATCAGAAATAGGTTCAAAACTCAGCAGTCAGTAAAGTCTCTAAAACCTTTTTTTTCAAGATAGATTTATTGCACAAGAGAAAATTATTCATATGCTAGAAAATTATATCTTAATTATACTAAAATTTGAGGCAGGTGGTAGAATCAGTTTTAGTAATAAACTGGGACTTTCTTCACAAAGTATGCAGCAAATTTCCTTGGAAAAGGCCAGATTACAGAGTAGCAAATGTTCTGACTGACATTTCCCCAAGATGGTAAGTGGGGGTAGGAAAATATGAGTTCTTTATGGGAGGGGGAGTATCTAATCTTGGATTACATATTAGGAAGAAATTATTTACTGTGAGAGTGATGAGGCACTGGAAAAGGTTGCCCAGAGAAGTTGTGGATGACCCATTCCTGGCAGTTTTTAAGACCAGATTGGATGGGGCTTTGAGCAGCCTGGTCTAGTGGAAAGCATCCATAGCCACGGTGAGGGGGCTGGAGTTGGATGACCTTTAAGATCCTTTCCTACCAAAACCATTCTATGAGTCTAAGTACAAAGTGCCTAAACAGATTCATTTGTCTTACTTGCTCCAGGGCCTTTCTTATCTACTTTTTTGTTGCTCCTGATAAATTTCCTTATAACCCAAACAGCACATCTTAAATACCTGACATATATCTACATATGCTATAATATGTACACATAAGCATACAGAAGCATGCGTACACATATATGGGATTTTCTTTTTTGGGTCATGAAGCCTGAAGGTGGGAATGTAACAATATTTTTCCTTGTTTGAACATGATCCTTGAAGGAATTCCTCACTGCCTCTTTTGTTCAAAGGTCTTTCTTTGTGGTGTGCTTCTGTAAGTGGGGATATGTTTGATCTTCAGATGATAAGTTGTGGAAGAATTTTCCTCAAGACGGCCCTTGGGGATCACTCCTCTATGGCAACCCTTATGCTTTATTCCTCCTTTTCTGGGGAATCCTCTGGACCCATGTCTGGCCTCCTGGAGTTCCCCCAGCATGGAGGGGTACCCTGGCTTCTGCTCTCCCTTGCCGTGGTCACTCAGGGTTCCCTCCATGCTGGTGCATGCTCTCAACATCTCCTTCATTTCAGAGCATCTCCTCAAGGAGACAAATGGGATTGCTGAGGCATGGCATTTCCAAACTGACCAAAGGGATCACATTTCCAAAGAAAGTGGACATGACATAGGGTTAAAAATTGCTTCTGAGGCTTTGAAAATTTTGTCATCATTACTTGCATTTCCCAGCTCCAGAAAGTTATTTACAATGACATTTTGTGGCTGGGATTAATGTTAAATGATCTTTTTGTGGTATTACTTATCAACTGAGAAAAATAAGCTGGTTTAGAGTACAATTTTCCCATCCTGTGGTGCATATTTAAGATAAGTTACATGGATTACATCACAGAAATAACTAATTCATAGCTCAGATGCTTCCTCATGCATCTAGCTTGGCCCATTTTAAAACTTCGGGAAAATTTTACTCTGCTTTGTGCTATCTTCCGCAAGCTGGGAGCTGTCAGGCTGCTGTGCCCAGCAGCTGAATACCTGATCATCATCAAACCACTCTGCTTAACTCTTTGTGCATCATAGCACCAACAAAGAGAGCAACACTTGTCTTGTATTTTTTTCCCAGAAGTAGCCAAAGAAGCTGAGGTTGATCTGTCTGTACTTAAACCATCCATCAGTGCTTCCTTTTCCTACTCTGAAATAGCTGCCTCTGGTCTGAGTGACAGTGACAGGCTGAGACACACACTCAGGGAGGCTGCTGTGCCCGGGGCACAGGGAGGGCAAGGGCTGCCACCATGGACTGAAGATTTAATCATTTCTTGAGTCATGCAATCTCCTTTCCTCTTCATGATATCATGCACTGGGCACAGCTGGGAGAGAGAGAGTACAGTTTGGTTTCATCCAGATGCTGGAGGGGGAATAGGAGCCTGTAGTGAGGCCAGCCTCTCTCTCTGCCTGGTCCCTGCTCTCCAGAGATGTGGGAACTTCTGTCTCTAAGGGATAACACAGTATGATGTGAGTTTTAAACCCATCCAACTCCCCACTATTTTTTTCAGACGTAATGCATACATCTGAAAATTATTTCCATGAAGGCTAATAAATGAGATGAAGATGATTTTAAAAAATTAAAATTAACTTTTTCCACCTCCACTCTACATTTCCTCTATCTGATATCTGCAGTACTTTTTTAAATTTAACAGCAACTAAAAATTTATGTAAAAGTGCAAAATACCTTTATTTGTAGCAAGCATTTTGACCCAGATTGGTGTAGTTATCACTGCTATAAATCTGGGTACAATTTGTTATCTCAACAAAATTGTACAAACTTCAAGACCAATTTTTTTTTTTTTTTTTTTTTTTTTTTTTTTTTTTTTTTTTTTTTTTTTGCTAGTACAGAATTTTCTTCCTAACTCCCTTGGAACTTTATTTGAGTCAGTCAAAGGAATGGAATAAACCCTTCCACTTAGCACTTAAATCTCCCTTCAAATTTCTGACTTCTTTTTTCACACTCAAACAGGTATAATTACTTCTGACTAACATCAGGTGGGTAGAATATAAATCCTGAAAGGCAAGTGCAAGTCTTGAAAACCACAGCTTTACTTCACATCTCCTCCCCTTCCCTTCCCCTCTCCTTCTCTTCCTTTCAGGGCAGAAACAGAGAAGAGGAAGAGATGTTGCTCTTTTCATCAGCTCTTTTTAATGCAGCGTGATTTAGTGCACGTAGAAGTCATTTGTGCAGTAAGAATGAGCCATTTTGCAGCACTAGAATAATTCCATTGTACTGTATTTCTGAAGAGTAGCAAAGCTCATGGCTATTACTGGTAAATAGATTTGAGCAGGAATCACAGGCTACAAAAACAGCTCAGTACATAACTCTAAATGAAAAAAACATACTAATGTGTGAGTGATTTACACCAACATCAGCTGTCTCTGCAAAAATTTAGTGCTTGTTCTCATGCTTTCATTTTCCTGGGTGGAAGATTAACTACACATATTTTCTGATTTCTTTCTTGAAGTGGTTTCACATTAGCATAATATTTTTGTTCCCACAATTTCACTCTCACACAGATTAGTAAACTGGAATACAGTGTTTCTTAAATAGAGTTCTTCATCAAATGTGCTTTTCAGACTTCCCATCTTGACAGTGCACAAGTATAACTGTTGCAAACACATTCTGCCCTTAGCTGTAAGCAATATTCATTTTTTATTTCCTTTTGATGACTATGTAAGGCTGCTGCAATGACTGCATTTCACTGCTTAAGTACTAACACTGGTTTTATGAGCTGGATACCATGTGTATAAACAGTACTTGTGAACATAAGTGTGTGGATTACTGCTTTGGCCATGGTCAGAATTCAGCTCTGTGAAAAGAATTTTGTACGTGCCATCAGGAGAGTTTTCAAAACTGTGAGTGCCTGAAGACAAAGTCCCACGAAGGTGTTACTGTGGGGGGAATGAGACACTAGTGGATCCAGGCGGCTGTGCATCTTGCCTGTAGCAAAGGAAAGCTGATTGCCCAACAGTGAACAAGAGCATTCAGAGTTTTGCTCACAGGTTTCTACACAGCAAGGGTTTTAAGCATACTGTAGGGTCAGTGAGCTACTTATGCAGTTTATACACCCACTGTTTAATGCCTTTTGGGGTAGAAATTATCTGATGCCACATGCCTTAGGTAAGTGTCCTAATAATTTGCACAGAACTCTCCTCTCCTCTCCTCTCCTCTCCTCTCCTCTCCTCTCCTCTCCTCTCCTCTCCTCTCCTCTCCTCTCCTCTCCTCTCCTCTCCTCTCCTCTCCTCTCCTCTCCTCTCCTCTCCTCTCCTCTCCTCTCCTCTCCTCTCCTCTCCTCTCCTCTCCTCTCCTCTCCTCTCCTCTCCTCTCCTCTCCTCTCCTCTCCTCTCCTCTCCTCTCCTCTCTCCTGTTTTAACAGGAATTAGAAATATTTCCAAATCTCCTCTGCTTAGCCCCATGTTTTGGGAGCTCCTATAAAAAGAGACATAAGTTTCTTCTACATTCTTATGTCCCCTGGGCTAAGATAGGCAGTATGCCCCATTTTAAAGCACATCATATTTAAAAAAGGAGAGTGCAGGATTGTTAATTCCAGTCTTTCATGTGCCCTGGATGATGCTCAAGGCTAAGAATCTATAAAACACTCAGAAAAGTGGGATTTGGGACAAATTCATCCCATGTGTAAGCTCCTGCTGAGTAGATTTGGAAGTTTCTTACTGTGTTAACTAGTGAATCTGAATCTTCTTATCAAGCAGTTGATTTTCTCCTAAACTAACTTTATTTTTCCTGTATTCAGAGCCTAGTTGTCCTAGGAGCTGACATGGAGGTATCTCTCTGATAAGGGTCAATGTGTGCCACCCCTCGGGGGAACCAACCCTCAGGACTGATGTGAGATGATCTCATTGCTGCTACACCTGGCTTGAGTGTAAACAGGGCAGCAACCACTGATCATAGGGCTTTCCAATAAACAATAAAAATCTTATTGCAGGGTTAAAAAATTTTTCCTGCTAAAATCCTCCTGCTTAGGATCCTTTATATCCTAAACGCAGAGAGAAGTTGCAAGGACTTTTCTGTGGCTTTATGTTCTACATCCTCCCAAAAATTCTCATTGGACTTTTCTTGCTGGCTGAAGCTTTCTGCAAAGATAACTGCTGCAGAAGAACTCCTGTTACGACTATTTTAGAGAACTTATTGACACCAGCATGATTTGATAGACCAGGATTCCAAGTCAGAGAGATGGAGTTATTAAATGTATAGCGGAATACAAGCTTTGGGCAGGAGAAGGCAGGACAGAAACTGTAATACAACTTGAGGGGAGTTTGTAGGTAAACACGATTGGCAGAAGGGTTATTATTCAGCTGAAAAATGGAATTCAATTCTCTGGTTTGGTTAAGGAGAGTTTTCCAGGTGTTTAGTGTTAAGAGAAATAATGATGTGGGAAAATAGTAAGGAATTTAAACTGGAAATGTCAAAACCCTCAGTACTCATGTCATTACTGGCATAAACATTAATAAGCAACAGATTTACTTTAGTTCTGTTTTCTGAGAGCGCAACAACCTTTAGAGTTTCTGAGAAGTTTTCCCTTTAATGAGCACCCAGGTGTCCAAAGTGTGACGGGAGCACTTTGCCACAGATATGCTACTGAATATGAACCAGGAAGTCTCAGAATGTCAACAGCCTTGCCCTCACTTTCACAGAAAATTAAAAATCAGTCATCACTTCCCCTGCATGCAAATGGCAAAAGAACATTTTAATCTGGGATCACACTGTTTTCAGAAATATATCCTGAAGTGTCAGGAGATCTAATCATTGCTTAAAGGATCTCCAAGAGACAGTTAAGCCCATAATTTCTGTTCCAAATGAAAGGAAATGAAAAGCTGCTTAGGAGTTCAAATGACTAGGGGAGGCTCTGGGGAGTCTTTGCTGGGCTGTGTCTGTGGGAATAACAGCTTGCATGGAGAAGAAAAAGGCAGTAAGGCATGAGAGACAGGTAAAATGACAGGGAATGGGACAAATAGGAACACTTAGGATAAGGCTCTGGTTAAAGGCATGAGGATACAGTGCCACCATTTTCTGACCTGGCAGATTTTCCATACTTACAGAAATGGAACATTATGAATTTCTTCTAAAGAAGGTTGTATCAAAGAAAACCACAGTTTACCAAATTTATCTTCCCATCTGGAAACATCTACAAATACATGGACCCTTGGATCAAAGGAGTAGCAGTAGCATCAAAGCCTATGGAAATGGTGACCTAAATCTAGATAGAGCATTTATTTTACAGATGTGTTTTGGATCTAAGCTGCTGCAACAGATTGGTCACTAAGCTTGCTTGTGGCAAGCTCTTTTGGGACTTTTCTGAGGAACAGTTATCAGAGTAACAAAACTCACCAGGACCTTTGGCACCTGCTCATAACTCAAGGTGCAGGCAGTCTCTTGAAGGACATGGTTCTACCTTCAGCTGAGATCTGTAGCATTTTTCTCACTCCTGCTGAAACACAATCATGCTTGTTATTCTTCCTCTCTACTTCATCCTTTTTATTTCTGCCCCTCTTAGTCCCTGCCATATCAAACAATGTATTTTTCATAGGTTAGATTCTCAGCACAGTAAGGACCTGTGGGCAGCAAAGCCAGCACAAGGAAAGGCACAGGAGTCTATGCCTGGATGTGAAGCTAGGACATCCCCATCCTTTTTCAGCTGTTGTTAGGTGACAGTGTTTGCTCACCCTATATAATGTAACTGTAGGTGAAAATGCAAACACACTCCCTCTTCACGTTGGGTGTAAAGGGAGGGGTAATTCTTATCTAGCAGCTGCTTGGGCTGTACCTATGGTGAAGAGGAGGGTTTGCTTTGGGTTTGTTGCCGCATCTGTGCTTCCACAATGAGCTCAGGAGAAGCTCTCACACCTCACTGTTGAAGGCTGGACAGCTGATTCACAACAGGCAGAAGCACACACAAGGCTGCACCAGGTCTGCTGGGAAGGTGCTGTACTGCCAGTGTCTGTGTTCCAGCGAGGGCAGGTCAGGGGCTGCTTCAAGAATACATTTTTTCTGACATTGAATTTTATTTGCTTGGAGTTTGTCGTCTAGATTTCTACTCTGTGAGCACAGACACTATCTGAGGAGACAGCTAGGTCCTGTCTGCACTGTGCAAGCAACTAAATGTAGCACAATCTTTTTTTTTCTTCAGGTAGGATGTGGCTTCTTTGTGTTTACACATCAGCCAACCCCATCTTTCTGGATGTAATAAAACACTATTTGAGATGGCCTGCTAAATCTTGCTCTGCTTTAAGCTACTAAAACTATTTTATCCAAACCATAATGTAACAGGCAGGATTTACAGAAGGATTTTAACTAAGAACAATTGTTTCTTATACAACTATATTTGTTGTTAAAATACAGATGGAGACAATTAACAGAAAAGGTTAAAATCTCAATGGTCATAGAAAGGCTCAGATTTAGTGGAACTAAAATAATTACATTAACAGCAAGTAAGAATCTGGATCATATTCATTTTTCAGTTACTGAAATATAGCATGAAAGAAGCTCCAAAAGGACCATGTAGTTAGTTGTTGTTCTTCTACAGTTCCAAAAAGCCACAAATGGCATAATGTAAATCTTTCCATAAACTATTGAAATTCTATTTCAAAATTGTTAGGATGTTTTTACATCTGATACCCTTTTTGGGAGACTATTTAGGAAGCTCAGGCTGCCTGTGGTTGGAAACATATCTTTTTGCTTGAATTTGTTATCAGATGCTGCTTATCCATTTGCTTTTATGACAACACTGTTTCTAAATTGCATAACAATTTGTCTCTTCCATTTGCTGTATTTATAGAGATCAGTCACCATCACTTTCAGCCTTTCTTCACTGGACCAAGCAAGCCAAGCCTTTCAGGACCTCTTGGCAGATGTGCTTTTTGGTCTTCTGTCTGTCCATGCAGCCAGTTCGCACCATCATACTCTTCCCAAGAACAAATCTGAGTTGAGCTGTGTGTAACGGGCCAGGGACCATCTATAAAGACATGAACATTTTCCTGACTGTTGGCATACATAATAGGATTCATCATTTTCTTCTTCACAGCCTGGACAGTGGCAGCTCTTGAGAAACCTTTTGTTTAGTGATATTTCTTGTGTTCTCCACCTCTTTTAGTACTTTCAGAAGATAATTCAATTTACAGTGTGTTTCTGTTACTTGCTCTTCAATCCACGGCCTTGCTTCTAGTGATGATTATATGTTTTATTAATGTAGTTCTCAAAACAACAAAGTTATTAGTTCATCCTCTTCTGTTTTGTGCTTGTCCCTGACTTTGTGTTATGAAAAAATTTCATCACAGCCATCTTTCTTAGGACATAGGACATATCAAATCTGTCTGGATTCTGGTCTGCATCTTTAGATACAGAGATGTGTTTCAAAATCTTCAAAGGGAATGAGTTCTCCCCAGACAAATGCTAGATGGGGCATTACCTGGGGCAGATACTGTAACCAAGAACTGGACACCCCAATTAAAGGAAAGAATGTATTTAGTTAAATTTCTGAGAAAAAGGTTAGTAGAGAAAAAAGGCATTTGGCCGCAATGAGGAGAGCTGCTCCCAGAATACTGGGAAAATACAGTAGATGCTCATTGCTAAGGAAATGTGATTCTTATTAAAAAGATGGTTTGGGTTTCAGTGTGGTGCGTAAGACATGTTTCACTGAAAACTGACTGCACCAAGTAGGTGGAAGAAGTAGAAACTGTTCAGAAACATAAAATGTGCTATAGTTAGTATCTTGAAGGAAGGCATTTTTCTCACAGTTGAAAAGGTTACTTGAAGCTACTATTTTCTATTCCACGTAATTCTTTGAAGTTAGAACATACAGAACATGTGGATGATACCAGGCCATGCTGAAAGAATATTATTAAAATTCAAAAATTAGGTTGTGCTACCACTGTGACTGCTTTGTCACTTGAGCCAGTTCCCTTACATGCAAACATTATTGCAGAGGAATTAATGGCTTAAAGGCTCTGTTTTTTCCAAAAGGCACTTTTTTCTTCAGCACTCCTGGAGCAGGATGGGCAGCGCTCAGGGCGCAGGCAGGGAGCCCGTGGCTTGTTTTCGCCTGGCTGTTCTGTGTGTGGCTGCATGCCTTATAACCCTCCTTTAAAGGCAGAATTACTTGCTTCCATCTGGGCTTCCCTCACTGCTCTGTGAAACTGTTTTTTCGGCACAGGCTTGTGGATCTGGATGGTTTGGTTTTGCTAAAGCACAGAAAAATTAAACTGAAAGTATCCACTGATCAAATGGAATTCTGAAGGAACTGGTTTTTGACAGTATCTTACAAAAGTTTCTATGTTCGAAGTGCAGCTCCCACTAACTCAATTCACAAGTCATGGCATTTTTTTGAAATCTGATCCTTAGTACTTGTTTTGGACAGTCAGACTTCCAGCTGTCAGTGGGGCAGCCCCCTTCCCTCAGAAGAGCCCAGGGTGGTGGGAGGACCACAGGAAACTCCGGGGCTGGATTTTTGCTGCCTTTCCCCACAGTACAAATCCTTTCATTAGCACCAGCTTTATGCAAGGGTGGAGAGGAAATGTTTGCTGCCTTTCTCTTCAGAGATCTCCATTTTTTCCTGGTGTGCACATAACAGAGTGTTTTGCAGATCTAAAAAAGTGTCTTAGAGCAGTAAAATGCTCCCTGGCCAGGCCTAGTCCTGATTTACACCTTCAATACTAATACCAAGGGGAGAACCAATATATGTATTAAAGTTTGCTTCTAACTGCAATGGGCTGCTTCGTTTCAATTGTCCCCATTTTCCCTTCCTCCCGTTCTCAATTCCTCCCTATGAAAGCATGTTCTTTGCTTATGCATATAAAGGAAAGTTTTCTTTTCAAAATGCCCTTTTGAAAGTCTTTCAGGTTCTGTGTTTGAGATATGTCATATTTGGAAAATTTTCAGAATTTTCCATATTTCTGTACCATGTATTTTTTTTTTACTACTAGCCATCCTATGACAGTAAAAATTCTTACATTTTGCAGATTTTTAAAGGAGATAATTTTGTCATTAATCCAAGAACTATGCAGCAGGCTTTTTTTAATACGACATCACAATTCTCCTCCTACTCATTCTTAAAGGAAATCAAAAATTCCAGATGTTTTCCCTGCAACATCTGGCTCCCTGGCACAGCCTTCTGAAACAGTGTTTGCAGCCTTAAAATCATGTCTTGGTTTTGTCATTTAGTTTACTGATGGGTTGTTGGAGTCACTGGTGACACAGGGACTGGTTTGCTTTGACAACTCTTTCAGTCTGAAAGGAGATAGCCTGGCAGGTCCATTGGGATTCTGCTCAGAATTTTTTGGTGCTCAGGAATGTGACGAGCTCAGCCACCTTGGCTTCCCGACTTGCGGAAATACGTGCAGCAGTTTAATGCACATGGACTCAGAAGCGTTCCCTGCTCAGCCTCAAAAATGAGGCTACTCATGTCTCAGCAATTAGCTGTATTCCTGCAGAACACACTGTCAGGCTTTCAGAGCCACTGTGCCAGACTGTCCTGAGGGAAGGAGACAAAACATAATGGGAGGGAGCTAGAAAGGGCCATTCTGCCATGCTTTTAATCTTTTTTCATGTGTCACTTTTTGGGATCTTTCTGCATAAAATTTTGCTTTTCTCACATCCTCCACACTGTGCTTTGATCAACAAGCTATATCTTTCAACATGCCTCTCATGGCGTGTACATAATGCAACAGGCCCCATAGTATATCTGCTTTCCTTATAGTTATTAATTGACTGATTGATAAGGTGACTCTCATTTAGGATTTAAGGGCTGTATGTACTGGGAGCCATGACAACTAAGGCAGAATTCCAGATGAGTGTCCTAACTATTAACTTCTGCCTGTTTCAGGAGAGGAAAAGATCTTTTTATTTCTTCCCTTAAAGATCTAAAAAAGTTCCATGTTCATCCCAAAAGGGAGAGAAACAAACATTGTGCTGTTTTTCCTGGTGTGGAAAAAAACCCCTTTCTCCCTACTTGAACGGTAAAGCTGTTTTTATCAAATGCATATGCTCCTGCTAGAAATATGTCTCAGCCAGGGGCACAAGCTGCTCACTTTTTCATCAAAGAAGCTGAGGGAAATGGCTCCATGGAGCATGCTTTACAGTTGCCTGCTGAGACCTCTGAGACTGGATCTGAATTTCCTGCTTTGAAACATTTTGCTGCCCCAGCAGAATGGTTCATGGAGCTGGCATGAGGCAACCACACCTCTCTTCTGGGTTCCAGCATGTTTTCCCATATGGGCAGGATGTGGCTCTCTATGTCCTGTCTCCTCCTTGTTGTTTGTTTGTTATTAAATCTTCGACACGGACATGGAGTTCTTGCATGCTTTTATGTAAGACATGATTTATGGTCTGGAAATACCATCATCCCCTCATTTTGCAATGTGTACATGCCCCTCATGTCATAGTTGGTACTACCTGTGCAATGTCATAAAGCATACAGAGAGGGGTTATTCTGCTGCTTTTAACCTGAATGGGTGGCTGGTGCTGGGGTACATCTTTTCCAAAGTAACTGGGGATTTTAGCTTACACACAGTGAGGGATTATAAATGGGATGGACCAAGCAACAACCTCATCTGTCCATCATGTATGTTGAAAGTTGGTCCCCTTTGTAGAGTTCTCTGAAGTACTCATGAAGCAGGCCTTGAAATTAGTTTGCTTTAATAAATTTGCTATAAATATTACAGCATCTCCAGGTCTGCTCCAGGAGTTGCGCAGTTATCCCTGTGAGGGCAGCACCCCCTGTTCCTCTAAGAAAGGGTGAGACTGATGACAGAACATCATGCATCTTTCAACCATCTGAGTTTAATCCCTTGCCACATGGAAGTGAAAACCCTTAGATGTTTTACAGGGTCATTTAGTTTGATGCCAAAAAGCACAAGACAATCTTTTAATGTACTAAATAAATTGTCGCTAATAAGACTTCTGGTATCTTGGAATGGGAAAATGTGTAGTGAAATGGGAAAGTAAAGCATGAGAAAATGAATCTAGAGACCAGTGTAAAAGAGTAGGGAATAAAAAGAAAAAAAAAAGGAGAAGACAGCAAACGTAAATCAGAGGTGAGGCTGTAACTGTGAGGTCTGCTGCTCATGGGTGTAAACTTGTTCCACGTTCCTCATCCTCTGGCCAGGTGAGGCCCCATTAAAGGTTGTTACTTTCAACTTAGACAAAAGCATTTGGAGGAAAAGTGGATGCATTTTTTCCAGCTCTGAATGAGCAGAAGCAGAATTCATCCTCTGGCAACAAAAGTTAACTAAGTATTTTGTCTTGCGGGATGTTTTAATGTCCTATTCCTCATTTAGTGTCAGGAGTCTAAAGCAAAAACTCCACTGCCTTGCAATTTTTTGTGTGCTGAACAAAATGGAGTGGAACACAGAGTGGGACCCAGGCTGGGCTATTAAAAAAGGCACAGTAAAACATACAGGGTATAAATCTCTTTGCTAACAACATTTTCTAACAGCCCTGCCAATGAATCCATGCAAAAGAATGGGAAGGATAGGGAGACCAAGAAGACAAGGATTCTGTGCAAGTGAACGCTGCAATGTAGGTCTGAGCAAAGGCTGTGAGTAATGTTTTGTGCTATTTTACAGTAGTTAGAGCCTTGGTAGAAGCATTTGTGCACTGTAGTATCTGTGTCATTGTGAGACGTGTGAAATGGACTGCTTGTTTTACTCCAGCACATAAATTCAATACTGAATACAGTTTTTTGTTCTGACCAGTACAGATAAGGAGCCTGCCACTGATATGTCCTGGGGATGAGTCAGGGTGGTGGTGTGACAAATTCTTTATCTGCTCCACATACACATAAAAATGTCCATTTCTTCTGACTCACAGTTACCAATAATGGGAGCCCTGCTCGTTCACTCTCGGTGCTGTGTCAATGAGGAGAATCTCTTACTTCCAGCAGATTTAATTGTTATCTTGCTAAATAGGATACTATGGCAACGTGCCTGCCCCAGGATTCCCTTTGCTGCTAGGCCTGGTGCAGCTGAACTAATAGAAAAGGCTAATGGGAAAGTCTAATGACCATTTTTAAAGCTTAAATACCAGTCATTTAATCTGGCACTCTACAGGCTGCCAGTTATTTCCTTGGGATGTTCACAGAGCAGTTAAATACAAAGTAAAATTTGCAGTCAGTTGAGCTGGTTTAAGATTGTTGTGTAATGCAGGAAATCTTCAAAACTCCTTGAATACAATATTGAGAAAATGATAACTGACTGGCTTTGCCCCTCCCCTTCAAAAAATTTAATGTGCACATGCACTGCCACGATGCATAGGAAAAAATCCTATGGAGCAATCCAGCATACACAATCTGTCAGACCAAGAAGAAATAAAGGTCTGTTGTTAATTCAGAGAAATGGTCAGCAGCTGCAAAATAGTTTCCACAAGAAACAGAGCAGAACCCTCTCAGTTAAGGATAGAATTTTTTATGATTTTCTGTTGCCTTTTCCAGGGCCAAAATCTACTGCAAATGTTCCTCTGTCGCATTTATTTGTATTATCAGCTATTCCAGTGCTGTAAGCCATAGCAACAAAAAGTCCCTTTGAAAGTAAGAAAAGTCCAGTGATTTTTATACTGTTTTTCAATATCCTAAACAAATTAATTGCCACAGAGATATCATTACAGAGAGTACATCTGCTCTAGCATCATCACTGAATGTTGGTATTTTGCATAAGACTTCAGCCACCAGTGGTGGTGAGTATGGGTACACTTGCCACTGAGGGTGCCTCTCTGATGGCAGTGGGAATATAGTCACCTGGTCAGGGAATATCATCATTACATTCCAGCATACCTGTCATTCTCATTGTAGCAGTGCTTTCCTTAGCTGAGTCGCTTTTTGTGTGACTCATAAGGTTATCTTACATCTCTAATATTTTGCAACTTAGGAGAATGGGGAGAATTGTAAGAGTTCAAATTAAAATTATATAACAAAAACTCCCCCTTAAATACTCTGTTATTCAGAATCTTTGCTGCTGTTATGATGAACTCACAGCTTCTGATGCAGATTTCTGTATCTGAGGAATAGTTAACAGGACTTCAGCAGTATCACAACTTTAATCTCTCCTTGTGACTTTACAGGTACTGGCAGAAGTGGTTGCCAGGAAGATAGGCTGGATCAGATGTTTCTTTCTTAACCTATTAAGGTCAGTGTTTGAGTCTGCGTTACTCAGCTCTGTATTTTCAGGTGATGTAGAAGCAAAAGCCTCATCAATACCATTTAACTCCTACAACCTTAGTGGCTGTTTCTAGGAATTTTGTCAGAACAGTGTGAGTGTTCCCCAGCACAAATTCCAGAGTGCAGTCTAGGCCTATGTTATTTAAATTACACACAGCAAGCTGAGTTTTATTCTGCAAGATATACTGAACTAAATCTATTTTGGGTATGTCTTTCCTTAAATCATGATTTAGCCAATAGGCCAGGAATAACCTGAAAGACTATAAAGTCATTGGAGATTTAAATATTCGTATTGTTGATTGTAATCTAACAAAGAGCACTGCAATGTTTCACTCTTTCAAAAAAAAAAAAACCAAAAAAAAACCAAAAACAAAAACCAAGCAACAAGAAAATAGTCTTTATTTGTCCACCTGAGATATGTTCAGTAGAGCTCAGGTGTGAATTTGACTGTTGAATAATCATACATGTCCTCCAAGTTTAGAAACTGTGTTCTCTTACCCTTGCCCACTGCTGACTACAGTGCTTGGCAAATTTAAGAGTTTCTACATAAACCACAGGATGTAATTGTTTCACTCTCATCTGTGTCAAAATTTAACAGGAAAGTTCTCTGAGCTGAGTGTGTTGATTCAGCCTCAGAGCCATGCAGTCTGTGAGAACTGCATGGAGCAATGAAGTAAGAGGATTTAAAGAGAGCCTAACATTTAATAGAGGCAGAAGCAAGTGAGCTGCAAGCACAAAACATTTCCAGAACTGCATCTCCAGCATCCTAAAACTGCTTTTACCAGTTATTATCAACTATTTTGAAGATCATAATTTCTATACAAATGAAATTACATCATATAAGCTACAAGAGTACCAGAGACCTAATCACACATACAGGTAGTTAGGGTTATGGTTGAAATTTCTTGGTCATCTGATTAAAATACTTGAGACTAGTCCCGCAAGATCTGTGGGTGTGTGAGGATGTGTAGTCCCCTCAACTCAATCGGATTTATGTTGGCTGTTAAGTTCAGCCTTGTGGTTTGGTACTGCTGAGCTGATGGGCATTTTGCTTCTGAAGCAGAGGCGGTTACGGGCAAGGTCTCTGATGGGTGGTCCTACAAGGAAGGTGAACTTTGATATGTGCAGTCCTTCTTCAAGTGTCTGAAAAGGTCTCAATGTGTGAATTGTTTCAATGCCATTCTCAGGAAAGCGTCAGCCTTCTCCCCTGAAAGGTTTGAATTAAAGTGTGTTGTTAGATCCTCATGTCAAGAAATCCTTTAGCTCCTCTGGACTTCTCCATGCATTTTTGTCTCTCTTACTACACATGCCTCTGCAGGATAGCAGCCTTTGATTCTTCACTGCTTCCACTGTATGTAGTCACTCACATTCTGGCAAAGAGAGAAAAAAGGAGTATAGAAGAGAATGCTGATGAAATAACACATATTCAAGTGGAAGATAAAGTTCTGTATAAAGCACTCATCCCAACTCCAAATCAGACATAGGGAGTGCCTTAGGTGGCTCAGAGGGTTATGTCAAGAACATGATTCAATTTCTTTCACACAGTTATGTGTGTTGTTCACATTCTTGAAATACTAAAATATTCTGTTGCCTATGTTTTAAAGGGAAGAAAAATGTTACCATTCTGATGAAAAAATTATGAAATGCTTTTGCATATAAGAGTAATGGGCCAGATCCAGAATGGGACTTGAGCAAAATAATGATGCTTAAGCTTAAAAGTTTGTTGTCTGGCTCCAAAGATGAGACTTATACTGATGGATTCCCTGTGCTTTGCATGTGGGGGAGACTGTGGTTTGTAAGGAGGATTTGCAAAGGATAGGATACTGTATGGAGGAAATGCTGGAGACAGCTCTGCCTCTGAGAGTCTGTCCCTCAGAAGTTTAACTCAGTGCTAATACAGATATCTCTGTGAAAATGGATTCCCTGCCCAAAATCACTTTTGGCACTTTGGTATGTAAGGCAGCTGACCTAAGACTCCTTTTCAAGGTGACAGTAGTAGAGCATAGTTGTACGAAAGTAATGGGCAACCTTTTATCTTTCTGGGAGCTGTGATGAGCAGTCACCTTAATGATAAGTTGTGCTTTTCTGTGAGTTATTGCTTGGAGACATGCAAATGCCACCTCCTGAAACTTGTGAGCAAATATTCTCTCCAGTTGTTGAAGTGGGCTGAGTTCACTTTAGCTTCTTGTATCTCTTCCTTCCTCTCTCTGTAGATGCTGCACGTTTAAACCACGGAATTTCCCATTTCTCAGCTGAGCACAAAAGATCAGAAAAAAAAAAGTGGAAATGTTCATTTTTGCTTCTCTGCTGAGCAAGCAGTAACCATTTTTCTTATTTCTTTACAGAAAAAAAATTAGAAGTTAACCAACCTTTACTTGTTTCATGGGAAACTGCAGCTTTTTAGGCAATTTCATGTTATCATATGCTCCTTCTCTTTAACATGGTGTGTGGCTGTACAAGACAGAGTATAAGATTTTTCTCCCTCCTCTCCCAGCAGTAATATAAGAACATTTCATTTTTTAAACCACTACTCCACTTAGATATTTCTTAATTTTGTTAGAAGGGATAGAGATATTTTTCTGAGGTTGTGACATTACCCAGAAAGGGCAGCGCACCTAATCCTCCCTGTGTGTGCTGTGCTGGGAACACATGTCTAGTGTGCTATGTTTTTTTCCTTCTGTCAAAGAATGGAGGTATCCGTTTGAAGCCTTGAGTCAAATAAACAGTGATCCTGCAGCAGGTCACATTGTGGCTTCTGTAAATCAGTCTGAAGCAATGGGACCTCACGCTGTGGCTGTGCATCCAGGGCAGGACATTTGCAGGGATGCCATGTGGCAGGGCTGGCTTGGGATTTCCCACAGAACAGCTAGAAATAAAACAGGAAAATTCCAAATGGAATTCTAAAATGAATATTAAGTAGAAAGATCAGAACAAGGCTATAACACATCCCTCTTTTAAGTGAAATTTCTTTAAAATTCTGAGTTTATTTTCCTCAAACACATTTTCCTGTCCTTAGTAAGTTCCAACTTGTGTAAGCAGACTTTGGAACTTAATCAGCTCTAGTTGTAAAATCTCATTGAAGACATAGTTCTAATTCTTCCACAGTGATATGTTTGGAGCTGATAGACACAGATATTTTTGTCTGATGCTTTACCCTTCTAAGGAGTTTGCTATCACTTTATTCCAAGTGTTTTATAAAATGTGTATTTCAAAACAACCTGTGGGATTTTAAATGTGCCGTCCCCCACCAGCCCCCAAATTCCTCAATCCCTGAGCTACAGGCTAAAATGAATAAATATGATAATTGTCCTACCATATAAATGGCTTCTGGATTTAACAAATAAACATTGCTGTAGTTTTCAGTATGGATGAGCAATAGATGCAGTTATTTGGAGATAATCACATTAGACATCTTTCAGAATCTACTCCATCAAAAACCCTCCAAGACCAGCATGAACCTAATTAAGCATAAACAGCACTCTTAATTAAATATATTGTGATTCTAATAGTTTTATAACATTTGCTATAGTGTGATTGCTGCCTTAGTACTGAGTATGAGAAGTGATTCGAGCTAGCAGCTAACAGAGGAATTCTGTCTGGAGTTAAATAAAGCAGGCCTCAAAGATGGACAGGTTGTGAGCCATAGCAGCTCAAAGCATCTCTGAGCGTACCAACATTTGATAGAGGGCTTTGCATGTTCATATGCATCTCTGTCTTACAGAACTTTGGCAGATGAACTTGCCTGGTCTCCCCATGGCAGTTTTGGATGCTTTTTGCCCCAAGCTATTTGGTTGGCCCCTGGACTGATCCTGTTTCCCCACCAAGGAGCCAGCATCTGGGAATTCCAGACACTGCACTGCCAGTCTCACAGGTTAGATAAAGCTGTCTCACTATCCATCAAATTAGGCAAACTTTCAACAAAATGACTGTGACACAGCCACATGATCTGGCTCTGTTTTCTAGGGGAAGTGGTCTTGGACACTGGAGCAAAGTAAACTTCTGGGGGGATGACAACTGATTAAAATTATATGTTTTCCAGAGCTGACCCCTTAATTGCCTGATGGGGCTTTATACTTCTTTATGAATTTTTATTTTCTGTTATTTTTTTTTCTAATACCTTATTCTTCCTTATTTCCCAGCAGGCATATTAGATCTGAACCTTCTCTTAGATACAGTTACATTGATCTGATTCTACCGAGTTCATATTCTTATGGACTCATGAAAGTTAAAACAAAGAGCCCAGAAACTGTGTGGCTTCCACTTCTATTTTTATCTTGGTAGTTTTAATTGGAGGACATATTTTCCTAAGTAAGACAAAATTCTCTTTATAACAACTAAAATAGACGCAACCCACATCAGTGGCCTTTTCTATCTGAAACTATACTTTCCATGCGAGTGCCACAAGACACTGACATATTAGTGTTTTCCCTGTGACTGCATAAAGAAGTTGAAATGTCCTGTTTACTTGTCTTTGCTAATTTTGTGCTCTACATTGTTTCCCAAAAAAAAAAGGGGGAGACATGCTAAATGTTAATGGACCCTGAAGGAAAATGTATTTTTATTTGTGAGACCCCTTAGAAAGTCAGAAGTCAGCTTTAAAAAGCAGACCTTTTGAAACTCCTTATAAAAAGAAAACAAGATTTTTTTTTTAGTCTTCATGGATATCAAAGGAATTTTGTACGTGATTGAGAGCATCTGGCTCTAATTGTATTAAATAGCCTTAAGCATCTGACTTTAACTAGAGAAGCTGAGAAATTCCACTATGGGTACCACTTTTTCATATACCTTTCACATATAGAAGAAATCAGGATGCTGTTTTCTTTTCAACATTCAACCTTAAAAAAGGAAAAGCATGACAGAAGCAGAACATAATAGTAACTTTTTATTTTGGGAAAACATTCTCTGTTTGGAACAAAAGGAAATTGGAGCCTCTTTTTAAAACATATTGTTTTGGCCTAATTATTTTGCATTTTCAGTCTCAGATTATGAATGCAGAGTATTATGTATATATTCACACTTTCTTATTAGCAGTATTAGCAGCATAGGCTATATTGCACTTGGTTTAGTTTTCAGTTCACACACACAACAACACTATAGCATTAGACAATAGCATTTCTTTAGAACATACCTGCAGGTATTCCTGAAATTTAGTGTGCTTAGAGAATTATATTTTAGGGTTAGGATAGAGGACTGAGAGAAAAAAAGAGAGCATAAAATAAGATTTAATGACAGGCTTCCCTTTAAGACGAAGAATTTTCTTTCATTGAAGTGTTCATTCATTTCCATGGATGTGAGTAAACAGAAAGGAAATAGCTTTTGGCCTGATGAGCACTGAGAGGATGTTTCTGTACAAGAATACTTTGTATGCTGTACATCCAGACAGTTTTCATTGCACTGGCTGGAAGAGATTGCCAGGCATCAATGTTATTAGTGAAAAATGCTGAAGCTGGTGAAGATAAATCCTCACCTAAATTTTATAGCTCAAGCACTTGGGAAGTCCAGTGAAACTGTGATACAGTTTTAACGTAAGGAGATCATGAAAAATCAGTGTGCAAGCAGAAGCTGTCACTAGATACAAATTACTTAAGCAGTCCAAAATTATACCTGCTGCCAATGTGATTCTACAAATTAGGAGTGTAGTGACCCTGATCCAGTGATGATATGATTTCATATCCCCCGTGCCCCACTGATGCAATGACTGACAGTCTTGATGCACACAGGAAAAGATGAACAGCATTGCTTCTTAGCCAGCTTCCTAGCCCCTGCTTAATCCCCCTTTGCCTTCCTATTCTAGAAAAAAACCCTGTGTTTATTTATACACACACCAGGACACCCCAACTAAAGCAAGATGGAATTAAATGACAAAATCAGAGGGCTGTCTGCTTACTACATTATTAAAGATTGCACTCACTGCATAATAGTTTAAACCAAAGCAATAGAACATGACAATATTTTTGCTGTTACTTATTTTCATATGGACAATCCTTTCTGTTTACAGTGAGTTGTGTGGATTCAGACAAGTCTGGGCTGAGCTGTTTGTCCTTGTGGTATTTCAGATTTCACACCTCATGCTGTAAAACTTTCCAGGACTAGCTCTGTGCTTTGAAGTATATAGTGTATAGCAGTAAACATTAAGGAGTCATAAATATATTTCACCCAAAAAATGTTTTACAGATTATACTTGCCTTAGTCTGTGGTGATACTATTCATTATTCTGTAATTTCAAGAATGTGTAGGATGGCAGATAGCTCAAAATCGTGCTGCTTTGATGAAGCAATCAGACTTTATGGAAAACTTTTGTCTTAAAGCCTTAAAACAAACAAATAATAGATATTGAAACAAATTATTGTGGCTGTGTGTTTTTTTTGGTCTAAATGATTAAAAGTTTTTTTGCTGCTGTTTCACCATGAATTAATTACTATTCAAATTAAACTGTCATGATATCAAACAAACTCCAAGGAATCCAACAGTTAAAAATGTGATTTTCAAGAGCGAGTACTTTTATGAAGATAATGGTCTCCAGCTTATGTTGGCAAGGGCTAGTCTAATGAGAGCACAGTGTAATTATTTGCCCTGGATGCCAGCTGTCAGTGTATGGATACTGTATATTTAATTATAGTGAGCTGAAGATAAACGTGTGATACCTCTAATAGATATTTGCAGCTATACAGCAGCATTTATGTGCCCATATGAAGCTGGGTTTCTGTAGATTGTGTGAGTACAGTTCAAAATCACAGCCCTGCTGATTTCAGGAAGTCTGTCCTGAGAGTCACTTGAATAACCCTGGCTGATTCTCATCAGGGTGGGGAGAGGTTTCAGTGCAGGCAAGAATTAAAAGTCACCATGGGGCCCAGGTATTTTCTTTCTTTCAGTTGTCTCACTGTGTGTAATGGCAGCAATGTCTTCTTCAGCTCACTCCACCCATGTATTCCTATTCCTTCTGTTTTTCACGTCACCCTGCTTTTCCTTCTGAGCCCCTGGGTAATGTTGAACACTCTGTTTCCTATCTTAATTGGTGTGGCCTTCTCACACTTATTTAAGGTTTCACTCCTGTGATTGGAGTCATTGCAGGCTGACTCTAGAGAGTTCTGTAGCCTTGCTGGGAAATAGATTGTCCCTCTGCTTGGGCCCACGTGCATAACTGTGCATTAAGTACAAAGCCTTCATAGGAAGAAACTGCTTAATTATGAATATAGTGAGTAATACCAGAAAACTGAAAAAATGCACATACAAGTACACATACTAAGGTTGGTATATTAAGGGGCAATCCTTCCAACAGGACAATATCTATCACAAGAGATTTATTTTTAATTACAAGGAAAATATTTCAAAATTGTCTAATTGATGGATGGGGAGCTTCAACAATGTGCTGAACATAAGGGAACCTGACATTAAATGGTTGGTACACTGCCATGACATTTGCTGAATTTTATTTTTATGCTGAATTTAAACCATCAGCGCTGCTAAAATTGATCTTAGAGGAATAATGCACAATAATGGAAACATAAAATATAAAAGAATGTAACTCTTGTGCATGTGGTCAGATACTACATTTTATACTTCTGAAAATGATAAAAAAAGATTTATTTTGTTTTGCTTTGAAATTCCTCTACACACAGAGTGGAATGTTCTCTAAGAATTTGTGGGTTACTTTAAAGAACAGTCCTTTAGCTCTCCTTCATTCTAAATCTAAGCTTCACAGTATATTCATTTTCCCTCTTTTATCTTTTCTCTTTGTGGAAGGAAAAAATAAATACCACTGATTGATGTGAACATTTATATTAATCTTAAAGATGTTGACATTCAGCAGGCTTGATCTGCTCATTTTGTGAAGTTGCAGTAGTGGTAAATTATTAGCATCCTTCAGAACATGTATTTGCAGATGCATCTTAGGTAAGATAAGTACCTTTCTGGCTTTTTTGGCTTTACCTGTATTAGGAAGATAACTTGTATTGGTCTTTGTTTCTCTCTCATATATGTCAAAAGTCTCTAGGAAAGTGAAAATAATTTGGGCACTAAAGTATGCCATTCTCTTAAAGAACCCATGTGGTAGGAAAATTACAAGAATGAACACTGGGCAAATAAAATATGAATTCTGCATGGATTGCTGGGCAGTTTCCCTGGAAGGTAGCCTAGTTAAAAGGACAAACAATTACTACGGGCTGCCTAAGGTGTTTGATCAGTCCAGTTCATTAGTCCATTAAGGGGCCCTGGGATGTGACACAGACTGGGTGTCTGTCTGTGTAATGTCTTTTTTAGCTAAACATAGGATCACAGAATCATAGGATTTGATTTGGAATGGACCTTAAAAGCTTATTTAGTCCAATCCTCCCTGCAGCAGCAGAGGAATTCTTAATCATTGATGAATTATCATCACATCCTTGAGTGTGAAATACAAGGAGTGGCTAAATAAGAAGTCTGTGAGTGAATCTGAGAGGACAATCCTTTGTCTCAGCTTTATCTTGGCGTTTTCTTGACCTTACCTCACTTTACCTTCCCAGAGTTTTCAATATTTTGTCACCCCATGGTATGATTGCAGTTTGAAGATACACATTGAGCAGTGTGGAGAACAGTGTCTGAGCTATACAGTGACTACTGATGATCTCCAATTGACTTGAAAAAACACATGGTGAAGTATTCTTACAAAAGGGGTAAATCAATTAGTGACCCTTGCTGATTAACTAAGCCCATCTGATCACAGATTGCTAGAACCAGATCAGTTTAAGAAGATAGTATTACAAATGGGACAGAGTTATGATCACAGTATTCAAGCACTTTCTCTAGGGAGTGTTTCATATTTGTGCCATGTCTGCACTAGGAGAAGAAAAAAGATAATGTTTTTGATCTCATACATGTTCAAAGTCCTAGACGAAAAAAAAAACCAACAAAAGCAAAACAAACCTAGATCATTCTTAATACGGGGTGAAATAAAACCACAGAAAAAAACTTTATCAGTTATGACTTTTTAAAAATTCAGCTTGTTTTACCGATATTAAAAATTTTACACACATTAGGTAGGAATTTGCCTAATTGGTCCTCAGAACACAATTAGGATGTCATCTTTCCTTTGGAAAAAATCTCTTCCTAAAGGACTTTGGGGGCTTGGCAAAATGTTGATGTTTAACTAAATTAAAATTGAAGACCATGGGCAAGAAGGTAGGTCAGCTGTCTGTGCCTTCACTCCCAGGATGCCCTCCGTCAATGTTATTCTTTTGGGGACATCAGTTCCCCAAAGAATCAATACACACTTATGTCCTGGTTTCCTTTTGAAGGATAAAATGGAAAGGATAAATGCTGACACTATTACGCAAGTCCAGCAACACTCAGGGAACTTCTGCTCAGCTTTTCTTGAAAGGAGAGCCTACCTAAGGAGGAAGAGTGCAATCCCCTTCCAGTGCAGGATCTCCTCTTTGCAATATCTGAGGATTCACTGAAGCATTTTCTTCTTCCCACACCTCTTTCCAAGCCCAGGAATCTCAGCTCTCTACATACTGCTTTTTTAAAGAGATTTTCTAGGCTCGGGTGGAAAAACTAGATTTTACTCTCTGTCCTGCACCTACTCTCTTTCTTGCTTCTAGTCAATAGTGACCAGAGAAACAAAGGTTTGAATCTTGGAGAGGGGCAGGATTTCACCCCAGCTCTTCTGTGTTTGCAGACCCTGGTATAATGCTGTAACTGAAGGCACCAGAGTGACCATGTGCTCACTTGTAGAAACTCAACAAAATATGGAGTCTTTCTCCGTGAGGAATGGTATTCTCAAGATATGACTGAACCCCAATCTCAGATTCTCCTACATTCAGCTGCTCATTGGACTGCTCTGCATTATTACAGCAACAGAAAGTAGCAAGTGAATATGTCCCAGCACATTCCTCGTGAAATCATGGATTTATTTGAAATAAGCTAACTTGATTTTATGAGCCATCTCAGTGAGACAGCAGGAATCTAGGGAGGTTTACAGTATGACAACTCTAAAAAGATTTTTGCCTACGGGAGCATCATGTTTTACAAAACTCATGAGAAAAAGCCCTCTGAATGTTTTCTTCTGTTTGATTGCAATTTCAATACTTTCTACTCCAAACTACACAGGCCTAACATTTCTCCAGTTTTCTATAGGGCTTACTTCCTCATCCCTTCTCACTGCTTTGCCCCACAGTTTAAATCTATAAGTACCCTGTTGAAGGTTGTGAAAATTCTGTCTAGAATAAGCACCCCACAGAGCCAATTATTTGCATGATTTGAAATGAGGAATTTGTCATACGTAACCCTTTTTTCCCAACCCTTAACTAACAAGCTCCCACAAATATGTTGCTGCTTAAAATTGCCTGTCAATGTAAAAGAAAAGTCTTGTTAACTTGCTACTGCAAAGAACCTTGGACTTAACATAATATTTTGGGGTGTTGAGGTTTCGTGCCATACATATTTTGAGTTATGTCTTACTTCTGAATCAAGTATTTCCCAGGACTTGCTCTCACATGGCAAAATGGTTACTAAAGTGCTATAAATATGGTGGATGCAATAAAAATGACAATGCATAAAGGCAGCTCAGAGTAATATGGAACTAATTTATTGAACTTAAATATAATTTTCTACGCCAGACATTTTATAATTCAGCAGTTCTAGAAACTACATATGCAGCATAAAAATAAGAAGGCAGATACCTTACTGAAATCAGAGCAAATTTGTTAATGGCTTCAGTGGAAAGGTGCTGAGGCCAGGGATTGTTTTTTAAAGACCATTAATAAACAGAGAAGCACATTCCAAAACGTGATGATTAGAAGTACTTGGCAAACTGAGTACATAATTTGCTGAGCATGTAGTTTGTAATATATGAATTGGGAATGGGAAGCTGCACTTTAATCCAGATAAAATTGAAGCATTTACAGGGAAGGAATTTTAGATATCTTTTTGCCTTCTACTATGTAAGCCTAGTCCACCTATTGTTTGTAAACTGCTTTAATTTTATGACAGTTTATGAACATATGATAAGCTGGTCTGACCACTTTTTTAAAAAAAGCATGTAGGCATGTTTGGATAATATCCAGTTATTTAACTGGTCCTATTGTGCAGTCATTAAATCTGCTTAAACCCCCAGTGAATAAATAAGCTGTAGGCTGCTATTTGGTCAATTGTTGGAACAGAGGGTATGTTCCTCTGTTATTATTGGCAAAACATGAGCTACATAATATGATCTCTCAAGATAAAGTAACTACATTCTTTTGCAATTAAGCTGAAAACCAAATCCTAATTATAAAGGATGTGTAGTATTAATTTGTCATAAAATGGTAAATACAGCAGGAAGAATTTACACTATTAAGACAAATACTCAGTGAAACCTAAGGCATTTTGTACAGATGTTCATGGACTGAAAAAAGGCAGAATTTGCCAGTGCAAAAGATGCACTTTCTGGTAACAGGTGATTGCCACTGAATCTAAAATTACCAGACAGGATGCTTGGGTCTTAAATCTCCCTTGTATGAACTGGTCTTCTCAGCTTTTAAAAGTATTTTACAAGATATGAGAAGGTGGGAGAGGGATGCTGCAACTGCATCTTAAGAGAAACAGTGTGCAGTGCTGGAACCCCCAGGGACAATGCATATATTTCTGGGAAATATTTCCTTGTAAGAATGAGGATCAGGTCTGACTTCAGTATAAGTTGCAGGCTGTCAGCCCCTAATCTGAAATTCTCTGTTTGTTGTTTCACTTCAGGCACTTGAATTAGCCAGTTTTAGGCCAGCCCTACAAATGATATTACTTTGTGCTTATCTTTGTTAAATTTATTAAAAATCAAACGCACACAGTGTCCCAGCTGTCAAAAAGGGGATTTGCATTAATAAAATATAAGTTATGTTTATCCTGATATTTGGCTTCTCCTCTGAAATTGAGAATTAGTATAATGAGGGATAGAGGCTGTTCTTTTTCAGAGCCAAGCCAAATCAGAACAGAGGTATATGGACTTGTGATTACACACTTCAGCAGTTGGCTTCAAATCAAGTGATGATTTAGAAGCAGTCAAGTAATGAAGGAAAAGTTCCTTATTGGGCAATGTCCCTGACATGTTCAAGAAATTGTCCATATAGAGTCTTCATTTGAAAAATTTTACTTCTGCTCTGGAAGAAAACTGGTGTTTAAACAAAGATCTCCTTCAGCAAATACCTAGAGAGAAATGATTAAAGCAGGTAAAAAAAATAACCTTCTGACTTTTTGGATAGTGCCATCTTCCGTGATGACAGGGTTTCTTGAAATCAGTTTGAACTCTGCAGGTTGGAACAGTGTTCCAGGTGTGTTCTATTACATCTAACAATTTTAATAATTCCCTCTGTTAGCAAGTATTTTAGCAAACCATATACTGTGAGGAACTGTGACCACAGCCTCTTCAATAAAGTTTCATATGAAGAATTTCCTTTGTGCACAGTTTGGCTGGAGCAAAGCAACATCAATAAAAAGCTGGGTTTTTAATATTGACTGTGTAAGAGTGCATGTAATGGAGTTACCTTCTCTATAACAAAAGACCTGTTTCTCATATGCCTTTGTGTGAATGCCAAAAGCAGTTTTCCATTGTATCAAATACTGAACAAATATAGTCCTGCTTAAATCAGATAAGTTTTAATTTCATTAAATTCTGATGTATTATTTAAGCCTCACTGCCTTGCACTATTTAAAAATAATTTATTTTCCTTGTTTTGTCTTTTATTTTTTTATTCCTTTATTTTTAGGAGAAAGCATCGTAAAAGGAAAAATGAATGAAATGGAAATTATGACAAAATAAGCATAACCTTTAAAATATTTAGCCTGTAAAATTCACGCTCTCTTGAAGAGCTGAAAATAATGTACAATTTAAGTTTCTTGGTTCCCATACAATGAATCACTTGGACTAATTATAGGGATGTTAGGGCAGATTATAATCATAGCCTTGTTCTATGATGCTTTCCTGATCAGAGTTAATGCAATTTCCCTGTATCTATCTAAACCACACAGCTTATGTATTGTGTATAAAATGCACTTGCAGCCTGTTGTATATACACATATATACACAAATACAGAAAGCAAATCTCAACAAGCAAAATGTGCAGAAGCCACAGATGAGGAAAGGGACACCCAAGGTGGCAAAGCAGAAGGCTAGTGCCAAGATAGTTTTGGCATGCATAGTTTATTCTAGGCAAGGCCTAAAAATCATGGATTATTTTATTTCTATAAAAACCCCCGTACATTTGCTGCATTATTGGTGGAGGATGTGTTTCATGACACACTTATGGTGAGTACAGAAACAGTGATGACACATTTGTACAGAGCTTTGAAGTGGCTTCAGGCATGGCTGAGAATCAGTTAACTGTACTTTAAAATGATAGTGCCATGAAAAGCTTGAGTGTTGAAACAGACATTTCTGAGGCATATTTGTTGTGAGGTTTGCTAGAGGACTGTACTGGCTACTCATTTAGATGGTTGTAAAAGTGCCAGGAGCCAGCCAGTTGCTGTGACAGTGTGTGAGTCAGCCAAAAGGCATCTGGCCCTAGTTTTCTGGGGCTTTTCATGGATTGGTGAAGACTCTTACTCTATTTCACTAATGTATTTTTTCCAGTTAGAGTTGCTGCTGTTGTTTTCCTTTCAAAGTGGTCTGTAGCTATCCAAACCTGACACAACCAATGAAAATGGAATTTCCTATCTCCCTGGTAACATTATAGTCTTTGGTGTAATTGAGCCTCTTCTTTATTTTTTTGGGAGAATATTTAAAAACTGTGTGTCTGCTTCAGGTTTTGGTGGTATTAATGCTGAACAAACAAAACTAGAACCTGGAGACATAAAAATTCTCCCACATGAAATGCTGGTATTAAAAGCTGTTCATATCAGACAAGAAACAACTATAGTGGTGATGCAGACAGAATATGTAAAACACATTTTGAAGTAATTTTCCATCCCTCTTCTGTTCCTCAGCCCCTATGGCCATTCTGAGTTTTTAATGACAAACTGCTGCCTTCAGCTGCTGACCTCGAGTTGCTGTCAGGTTTGTAGGTGTTGTCTCTTTCCTTGCCTTGGTGCTGCTTCCCAAGGTGGCTGATGAAATTTGAAGTTGGCAGGTTTTTGTGGGTAGCTGTGGCTGCAGATGGAGGTGGCTCAGCAGTCAGCATATGTTGTACTTGCTACTCCTGTGAGAAGGGCAGAAGTCTGGTATGGTCAGAAGTGAGATGAGCAGCAGGAATTGTCATGTGCACACTCACCTGTAAAACCCAAAGCAGGCTGCATGTCAGGGTCGTCAACCTTATGACAGGTAAGCAATGTGTTCTCCCAACACTTAATTATATATAGTAACGTGCTTTTTTTATTATTATCTTAACAGAAGGTTTTTCAATAACCAGAATCACAGAATATTCTGATTTGTAGTGGATCCACAAGGATCATGGAGCCCAAATCTTAAGTGAATGGCCTATACAGGGATGGAACTCACAGCCTCGGCATTATTAATATTAATTATTAGTAGCTCTAACTAGCTGAGCTACTCCTAGTGGCACCAAGCAGCTTTACAAAATCCGTCTCCAGAGTAAACAGTGCCTCTTGGACTCTAGGAGATTTAAATTTAAGTTCCTTGTTTCACTTCTTTATGTCCCCATGAAATGGTTTTGTTCTAACAAAATGAACTGTTCCACTGAGAAATTTCTGAATAACTCTAGTCATAATCCATTCAATACAACTGAATTCCTGTATAAAGAGGAATAATTTTGTAGACTGTGTACCTGAATCTGCAATTCTTCAGAGGAGCTAGATTTGTGGTATTTTTAGGGTCCCCCTGATCAAGGGAGGAAATGATGAATCTGACTCCATGTTCTTAGAAGGCTAATTTATTATTTCATGGTACTATATTATATTAAAGAATACTATACTAAAACTATACTAAAGAATAAAAAGGATACATACAGAAGGCTTAACAAGATACTAATGAAAAACATGATTCTCCAGAGTCCTGACACAGCTGGACTGTGATTGGTCATTAAGTCAAAACAATTCACATGTTGGATAAAAAAATCTCCAACCACATTCTAAAGCAGCAAAACACAGGAGAAGCAAATGAGATTATATTGTTTTCCTTTTTCTCTGAGGCTTCTCAGCTTCCCAGGAGAGAAATCTGGGCAAGGGATTTTTCCAGTAAATATGACAGTGACATTGATTTACACAGTTTTTCTTTAATTTCTAGGAGAAAACACAGCAATCCTGAATTATTATACACATGCAACATTTTGATAATTATAAAACTGTGAAGCCATTGTCATATCACACTTTTCTTAAGCTATTGAGTCCTACAGTGTCTTCACGATGTTATTACCCTCCTCCTCACCATCACCTACAAAAGCAGACAAGTCCTGCACAACAAAGGCCTGCTAAGGTTTCTATGAACAGAAAATTCCTCATACTTGAAGTGAATGACACAGCCAGTTTTTTAGGCTTTGAAATGATGACTTGCAGAGCTCCTGACAGAAGCCACCCAACTGCTGAGTTACCTGTCAGGTTAAGAGTGCAGTGCAAAAGGCCTCTCTTTCACTAACTGGATCGATTTTGCTGCACAGATACACGTTCTGCCTCTATTTCTCTCGCTGCCTTGCAGCCCATGGGGAGAGGTGTGAACAATTAGCTAATGAAGAGCACACTCTGTCTAGACAGAGCTAACTGTTAGCAGATGAACGCTGTTTATATTTGTCAGCTAGCTGAGTGACACAAGCCAGAGAGATGTGCATCACATACCACTGGACTTCAAATTGCTGTCTTCCTGGAGCTGTTTTCTTCCCTTCATTGTCAGAAGAGCAGATCATGCTAAGGTCCAGCTTCATCATTTCTTCAGCCATGGAGAGGCATGATGACAAAACCTTTGAACACCTTACCATCTGCACAAGGTTTCCTTTTCTAGTCTGGTATTTTAGAAATAGATATAATATATGTAATATGTAATATGTATTGCTTTTCATCCACCAGGGATTTAAATGATCAAGGCTCAAATATTGTATTGTCAACAGTGTGAGAAATCAGAACTAGATTTGAAGACAGGTGCTACCTTGGCAGAGAGGAGTCTCCAGATCAGTTCCTGGCTTTGTCCCACATTTCCTGTTTGACCTTGGGCCGATAATTTTGATTCACTTTGCTGTGCTTTCTCATCTGTAAAGCGTGGAAAAAGGTGCATCGTGCGAGGGCAATTGTGTGAAAATTATTGTGTTACTGCAATCAGGGGAAGGACTTGCAGATATTCCTGTCAATAAACTTTCATGTGGACTTTTGTAGTACATTTCTTTTACATAATGATTTTGTTGAAGGTAGGCACAAGCAGGAGTGACCACACAGGAGTAACAGTTTGTCATTTCACATATATTTTTGCTGGCAAGGCTTGAGACCTAGATTGCTTTGTGGTCTAACAAGTATTAAATAATGTTTTAGCAAACTTTCAAGAAACCGTATAACTGTAATCCTTAAGTAACACCAACTAAAGAAAGCCCTTGGGACAATTATCATCTAGGAGTGGAGTTTGAGGTAAAAAGAAGAAATTTGTGGTTCTGTCTGGTTTAAAATAAAATGGGTATTTTTTAAAGGGATTGCTATTAGGAAACATTTTGACTTTTCTTTCTAGCTATAAACAGATGCTTATTCATATTACACCAGATTTACTAGCTAAGGCTGCTTTTCATCAGCAAGGCATAAATCCCTCTTGACTGACTGGCAAGGCACAACAATCAAGCTGGCATACAAAGGGCAAGCTTGCTTACTGTCATTGCAGTGATTTCTTAGTCCTACTCCTGCAATATTCCTATTGACTCTGGAGGACCCAACTCAGTTTTTATGATCTGTTCACAAGAAGAAAGCCAGAGGGATTGGACTTTGTCCGTACTGAGAGCTGGATGCAAAATACACCATGTACAACACAAAGCAAACTTCACAAAGACAAGAAGAGAGGGAGCACACCCTGTCTTTTGTGGACAATACTTCCTGAATAAATTACACTGAGGATAAAAAAGAAGAAGGAAATGTTGTGACTTTGCTTATGTGGCCCTGCATTCTCTGTGTAGGCTTTTGAGTGGCTGTCTATTCAGCCCTCCAGGTTATATCCTTGCCTGAGAGTGATCTGAAAACTGAGGCAACAATTCAGCGCATCAGAAATCCCTAAATGATTGATAACGACTGAAAGTGATCTAGGCTCTAAGGCTGCTGTCTTTTACTAAACTGTAGACTGACTATCAGAAATGGTGGCATTGGTAGGTGTGGTAATGGAAATCAAACACCACAGAGCCTTTGTGGATAGGCCTTGGAAATGGAATTGCAAAATCCCCTCACCCCCTGGGGTAATCTTTTCACCCAAGAGCTGTTATGTTTCCATTCATTACTGACACTTGGTGATAAAAACCATGGACATGAAGTCTGTTGCTGGCCCAGAATGAAATCCAGTCACAGTTTTGAGCTGAAAATGTTACGTTGGGATATTTACAGGTAGATGTTTACATCCTAAGTCATCACCTTTTGCCCCTTAGCTGATTTTTATAGCTGAGTGAAGAAGAAAAGACGCTTTTCAGTCATGATATACATGATTTATTTCATTCCTCTCAGTTAACATGAGGCAAATACAGAATTAGATGTACCATGTTTTCTCCATTGGCTGTGATGGAAACCAAAGGTGAGTCACTTAGATGTAGATGGTAACACTGAAACCCTCCTCTAGATTGCACCAACACGACTCAAAATGTTTAAGTTATTCTGCAATTTGGGAATCATGAGAATTTTTTAAGGTCAATGCAGCTTTCAGATGTGTTCTACCAAGGTCATAGCGACAACTGAATTAAAAGAGTTGTGTTTGAATTGGAGGATGTCTCTCCTGCTTGCTGAGCAAGGTGAGGAATTCCACTCTATATGCTCATTCTCCCTGAAAGAGCATCAGAGGAGCTGAGGCTAAAATCTGTTCTCTAGATCAGTCTGTTTCACATATCTCTGCTTTGACTTAGGGGAACTAAGTTTTTATTTCGTTTGTTGTTTGGAGATTTTTTGTTTGTTTCAGTTTGGGTTTTGGATTTTGGTGGGTTTTTTTTGGTTTGTTGTTTTTTTTTTTTTTTTAAGTTTGCCAATTTTGCACGTTGCAGAGGAGTAGAAAGAGGTCAGCTACAGTTCAGTAGGAAATGAGTGTAATGCCACTGGATTCACTTTACCAAGGATCACTTACAGACATTTTGTCAGAGTGAATTTCTCTTTACCCTCATCAAGGCTGATAAACTTCATGAGAAGACCAAGACATATACCTCTGCTGTTAAAAGCCTGAAATTTGGAGAGGGCTTAATCAAGGGAGTCTTCATTATTTGTATTTATATAGCATACACACTGAACTATTATTAACTTTCATGTTGTATTCTTAACACATTTGAAGTATAGAAGTGGAAACTGGGAATAATTTGTCTGTGAACTACATGCCTGTGGGGTGTAAGCTAAAATGCCTTCTTTGATCTAACAATGAAGAGAATTTCTGTCACGGACCACACACTTGAAACAAGGCAAGCAGTGGAAAAAGAGAAGGAAGGGTACAAGCACTAATGCTAAGGTCCTTGTACAGTGTGTCTTTTCCTCTCTACTCAGCCTAAGATTACAAGGCAGTTGCTGGGGCATTTAGAAGAGTTCTGTGTTGCTGTGGAGCACAGCAAGACTTTGAGCTTAGAACTAATGCACATTGGTAAAGAATAAAATTATTCCTTATTGCTTTGGTGCCTGGTGCCTGTGTTTTGACAATTTTGTAGTCTTTCTCTAAGTGCTCTTTACTCAGAGGTGCGAGAAATCAGTTCATTAGGTACCCTCTTTAAGTGCTTTTAATTTCTCTAGTTGACTGGGTAATGGATTTCAGGATTTTCAGTCAGTACAGGGGAAGTTTTCAGGCAGATTCTCTGTGGTAGTGGGGGGTTGGTGTGCTTTTTTGGTGTTTTTATTTTTGTTTGTTTGCTTTAGTTTCATTTGGGGGGGTGGTTGTTTGTTTTATGTTGTTTGTTTTTTAATATGCTAACCTTATTTGTCACAGACTAAAGTGTAGGTCTATGGTTATGCAATGTGTGTATAATCTTTAAAAATGTTTGCATTGAGATACACAGAACCATACTCAACCCTGATAAAATTGTCACTGATTTCACTAAGGCTATATGAGGGCTGAATTTGCCTCTCTTTGAAAGCCAGCTGATAGTTTTCATCGTGAGGAGGAGGCTGAATACATTTGTGTCACTTTTTTGGGGTATCCTGCCTTTCCCCTCCAGAAAAGTCAAAAATATTGCTTTAATAGTGATTTCATTGTGTTGCTTCCCATTAGATGCAAGCCCTATCTTGCCAGCTTTAAATATTGGGTTTTTTCATCATAAATGAAGCATAAATTAAATGTCCTTATGCTAGAAGGCAAACAGAGGAGGATATTAAAAGTGCTCTAACTGTGATCAGAGAAATTCTTAGCTGTCCCAAAGTGACTTAGGCTTACTAGTCTGATTAATTTTTTACAGTAGTTATACTCCAGAACCACTTAGTGTTTTTGGAAATCCAACCTACTCCCAAATGCAAGTACATGGAAATAAGAACTCTGCCCAACTCACTGCAGTAAATTAAAATCAGATGTCAGAAGACAGCCTCTAGCTGTGTGCCTTGCCTGTCTTGTAGACGGTATTGCCCACAATCTCCTGTAAAGGAGCATTTGAATTGCCCCAGTGATTTCTGCAGCACAGTAAGATAAATGGAAATCAGAGCTGGTTTACCTTACATGACCAGCTGAAAACAGGAGGTGACTTGTAAGCAGCTTAGATGAATCTGTCCTTGACAATGCCAGGGTGGGGTGGGCAGCTCAGGGAGTGAACAGCTCAGCTATGGAACTTTATAATCCCACCACAAGTCAGTCAGGAGCTCTAGCTGAAAGAACTTTAGCCATGCCACAATAATCATTCACAGAGGAAATCACTATCTCAGCAGGAGGCTCAGTCCTGATCTCTTGCTCCTCTATTTTCTGGAATTTTGCCCAAATAAGGATATCATGGTTGTATCTGAGGAAGAGGATATTGAAAAAGTTTCATATAATTTTAGAAGGGCAGAAGACTTTCTTTGTTGACAGCTTTTGAACTTGAGTCTTATGTAAAGCAAAAAGGTAAACTAAAACAATCATGTTTAGTTTATCATGCACTGACCCCAACTTGATAAAATGATTGGTATTAAGAGGATGTTAAAATTACATTCAGCTCCCTAAACTGTCATTATATTCCCTTCCCAATACAAGTGATCCTGAACATCTCTGTGGCCAATTAGTAGGTCTGTCCAGAATGAAAGAGCCGTGGGAAATACAAGACCTGTGATATGCCCATTTTGAGAGCTGCCTCATGGAAGCATAAATCACATAAAGCTCTGGGATCTCCAGCTTGTGCCTCTGTGAACTGACACAAAATCTAGGACTGACTGTGACAGAGTATGTCTAGACAGAAGTGTGCAGGTAAGAGAACACCCATTCTCCCTGCTCTGATAGTGACCAGTGTTGTCTGCCGAGCACAGGGGCAAGTACACTGACTCCAGAGACAGGGTTTCCACAAGGTCAAAGAAGAGAAAGAAAGAAAATCTCCAAAATTTATCTATATTTCTTCTTCTTTTGAAGGAAGAAGGAGCATTGGAAAGAAAGGAGAGAAGGAGAATAGGAAAGAAGGAAAGCATGTTATTAGAATTTAATTACTAGTGAAGATATATTTTCTAGGGAGGCTGTTGAATAAGCTTCAATAACCTATATCTAAACACCAAAAAGTAAAAAAAGTGCATCAGAGCTAAGAAAACTGTAAGCTAAAAATGATTAGAAAATACAGTTTTAAACATAAAACCATTTGCAGTTTTAATGCAGTTCTGAAATGGTACTGACAGTCTGTCCCTGTTCTTCTAGCTTTGTTGGATAGCAAGGTGACTTTTGAAAAATATCCTTTGAGGTGGTATCACTTTTGACACTTAATACAATATTTGGACTAAACATCTCAAATAAAGATCAGCAAAAAGTCTCAGAGAATTCAAAAGTCAGAAACACTTCCGAACATTTGCCTCTTTCTAGTTTGAGAGGCCATCAGCTAGGAAAAATGTGTTTTTGCTTTCTCAATCAGCCTAGAACCTAGAATCTGCCCAACCAGCCTCTAGAGACAGATTTAGAATTGACTTCTATGTCTGAAAGTCTCTGAAAGACTGAAATGAAACACAGTGCTTTCATTGCTCTTTGTAAACATGATTTTCACATAATTAGAGCTGCAGGTGTACTTTTGATTATGCAGGTATTCTGGTGTGTGGTTCTGCGTAAATAGTATGTTTGCAGTGCTTGCTGGCAGATTATTCATTATGAGCTCATTTATTTGGGTTCCTTAGTTCAAATGGGAAAACAGAAGCCAAATTCTGGCTTGATTTTCCTTGTCTTGTGTGAAAACCTGCGCAGAGGGACAAAGGAGGTGTTTTTTTTTCTGGGAGGGCACAATTTTCCTTCTTTCCTTTCAATATATCAGAGAATTCAGCTTCTCCAGCTAAATGATACCTGAGAGCTGTAGGCACAGAGTTTGTGGTAATTGGGAGTGGGGCTGTGGCCAAGCCTCATCCCCAGTGAGCTACAGCTGTGCAGGACAGGTGACCAGCATGGAAGGTAATGAGACTGGAGTGCTGAGGTGCACTGACCAACCACAGAGGGGAACAGAAGCCACACAGGTGCAATGCATCAGCATGAGGGGGTATAAAAGGTCGGGCTACAAGAAGGGCAGATGCTTTTTGCCGTCTGAGGTTTTGTGCTGTTGCTCTTTATGGGTGGACACCTGAAGCCTTCTGATGAGGTATGGTCTTCCTCTGTATGGGTTGAAGCCTTCTGAAATTGTATAATGATACTCTGTGTGTTATGGCTGTCTCAACTGTGCTGTATGTTGGGCCAGAGACCTTTTAAAGGAGATGTGGACTTGTGCACCTTAAGTTCTCTATCTCCTGGAACTCAAGAAAGTGGCTCTGTTAGAACCACACAGCTAGGTTTTTCCTGTTTGGTGGGTCGGGTCATTTATGTTCTGTAAATCCTGAGTAATGGCAAAGTCTGTGAATTTGATGTGAGATGGAGGCTGACCCCTTCAGTTTTCTTCCACTTGATCAAAGGTACCTTAATACTTCAGATGTAAGCAGTGCAGGGAAAAGGGGAAAATTTTAGGAGTACAGTGCCTGGTTAATCAGACTTATTTACAGCCAAGCTTCCACCTTATGTTACAGCCAAGCTTCCACCTTGTCTTGTATCAGTACCTCAATTCCAGCCTCTAAATGTATGTGTGCTTGAGAGCCTCATCGTATATTTTGTACCTGGACATGCTTTTTTTGCATAGTAAGCAGCACATGTTGGTTAGTCCTTTGGGCCCTCTGACCTCTAATAAGATAAACTGTAGCAGACTATCGTTTCAGTGATCTGGATTCAAACACTGAAGCCATGGCTTAAAATTTCAAGGCTCCATATACTGTATTTTGTTTCAGCAGATGACTATTTTTGCTGTTTGCACCCTCTCTGTCTCTCTCCATCCCAAAAAGGCATATTTAAAGCAATATGAGAAACAATAGCATCTCTGTTATCTAGAGTAAAATATTTTGACTGTTCATTCTGTTAGTCTACCTCAGAAGACACCCTTTTAGACGTAACTTTTAAAATCCAATTTTGAAGTAACACACGATTCTACTTCTGAATCAATGCTAAGAGATGACCCAATTAAAGAGCTGTGTATTAATATTGTGAGTACAAACCATCTTTTTGAATGCACTGTTGAAATTACTTTTCCATTGTCATTAGGTGCTTTCCTTCTGACAACCAGTTAATCACAGAAATAATCTTTTAAATAGGCGTTAAACTGTAGCTATGCCTAATCATCCCATTAAACATCATCAGGTCATTCTTTGCAAAGATAAATAGCTTAAAGAGGTTCTTCCTTTGATCATATTATCTCCTGATGCTTTTGATAGGAGGGCAAATGCATCCTCCAGATTTCATCAGTCCAAATCTTTAGTGAGCTGCTGCATTGTACCTGATGTTTCCTCAAGTGAGTGGGGCGTGCAGCTCTTCACCATCACACAGTGAGATGAGTGTAAATTTTAATGTGTGACAGCCTGTACTAATAGGTGTCCAGACATGGGCACTATCAGTGTGGAGGGGATATTAGAGCACAGGAGTGGGGAAGATGTCCTGTTATGGCAACAGCCAGGGGCTAAGTTACTAAGAATTACTTCAGTCACTGCATAAACAAACTGATATTTTCCTCAGAAGTGTGTTAGATTGAATCAAGTTGGACCTTCACTACCCAAGGAGCTCACCTGCATTCTAGCTCAGTAGGGTGACCTGCAGTGACCAACCTACTTCCTTCAAAGCAAGGGGATTTAGCTCTTTGTCAGCCAGGGTAACAAAAATGAGGCACTCAAGCCCCTTGGTTTGGGCCAGTTGTCTACTTAGGTACACAGTGTATAAATTAGGTGGTGGAAAAGCAGTCACTTACACTTTCTTCCATTATTCTGGGCTAGTGAGAGTTCAGGGAACACTGTGTCTTGTAAATTGAAGAGTTTATAGAATCATAGAATGGCCTGGGTTGTGAATCATGGTCTTAACAATTTAAGTTTTTAGCTGAGGGTTAGAACCAATTCATATTAAAGTTAGATACACCAATGATAAATTAATGATTATTAGATGCTTAAGCTAAAGCTAATTCTTATGAGCTCATTTATAGAAAGAAGTGGAGCAAGTGAACCATTATAAGAACATATTGAAACCAGTAGAACAATGGCCAGCACCTGGACTCTGTTAATCCATCATGAAGCGGGGGCCTTGGATTGTGCCAGAGGGTCATAGAGACCTGATGATGATGTTCCATCTTTGTCCCTGGGACCACTGACCCAATTTGAGACCACTAACCCAATTCAAGAAAAGAACTAGGCATGTGTGAAGGACTAATAACCTCATTTTAACACAAAGTGGGGATGGGAGGTGCTGGGATTGTACATATGTATTATTTTGGGAAATAAATAGAAGGCAAAGGACCTTGTGCACTGCAGTCAGATTTTGGGGGTGTCCTCCATGGTGCTGCCCACCACTCTCTAATTTTGACTAGTTAGAGAGTCTTTGTGATTTTTGGTTTTAACGATTTGGTTGGAAGGAACCCTAAAGATCATCTGGTTCCAAGCCCCCTGCTGTGGGCAGGGACACATTTCACCAGACCAGGTTGCTCAGAGCTGCATCATAAGACCTTTTGTTTGAGACCCATGCTGTCTCAAAGTCAGAACTGGGAGAAGGAGCCAGCAAAGTGCCACTTTGTGTGAGATGGTTATGCAAAGCTGGGGGGTTGTTTGACAACTGCTTTTTTATCAGAAGACAATCCTACTCTGGGCTGTGAAGAGAAATGGGGAAAATTTAATCTTTGGCACAGAAACAGATATAAAGGTAAACCCTACTGCCTACCTCAGTGTGAGGAATGTAAGCATGCATTCTTTATTGATAAGGTATGGAAGAGTGTGTGTGCCTGCTTTAAGGCTCTGAGGAGGAATGAAAACCAGACCCAACACGATGACAGAAGTTATTGCGGCTTTGATAGCCCCACTTAGACTGTACACTGTAAATGCAGACACCCGCATATACTGATGTTGAAAGGATATTATTGCTGGCCACTGAAAGCCTGTCTTTGCTTCTGTCATATGTTTCTAGCAGAATAGCCCTGGCAAGGCACTGTGATACAGTGTGAGCACGCTATCAGAAGCAAAGCTCCAGGTGAAAGGCAAAGTCCACTCTGCCACACAGACAGCAGCTGCATATTGCTCAGTGATGGATGCCAAACAGCTTGGCAAATAGGTAAGTCAGTGTGTCAAGGGGCAGTAATCACAGTATTTTTGTGGTTTCACAACTGCTAGTACAGCTGCCCACCTGCTTTGCTTTGCAGCTATTTCATTGGTTTGTCTATGTGAAGTGAAATACACTCACATCTTTTTATGTTATATTTACTATTTTATAGCCCAGTTTGGCAGATTGGAAGAGTAGGTGGAAGTAAGGTCATTTCCCTCCTTACTTCAGCAGGGATTTTGAAATAAGAGAATTTCCTTCAGTGTATCCCAAAGCATTAAATGTCAGTGAAGCATAAGGAGAGCTGGAACTGGATCTTTTGGAATGCTTAATTAACACTATGCGGGACAAAGTAACCTTTTTCATTAGCTAACAGTTTTCCATTACTGTTCATTTAAACTTTTCAAGCACTGGGTTAAAAGGTGCTTGTCTGAATAATTTGAGTGATAAAATGTCAAGTGTGCTTTCAGCTAACTTGCACTGGGAGAAGCATGGCTTATGGCTAGCTGGGGCAATAAAGTCTAACCAGATGAGCTGCTCTTGTGTGAGTTCATCCGGCTATGTTCTTTGGAGAATACATATGACACAGCCTGTTATCTTGTAGCATTGTGTTGTGCAGGAAGATGACACTCTGCCTTTCAAAAAGCAGCTGTTTCCCTCTTTGTTCCTGCAGCAGGAAGCCTTGCCTTTATGTCTGCCTTTTCAATACTGTTGTATGATGACATGATTAGGAAGGTGCAGGTTCTCTACTGCCTGGCATAGGGAAAAAGCCACTTTGCTTAAATTTTCCTGCTTTTCTATCAAAACTTTCTCAGCCACTGTTAAGTGGAGGTTACTGCTTAAATGATGGCCCTTTCTCTGCTACCAGACTTGGCTGTGCATTTCTGCAGACATAGTTCCAGCAATGCTAATGAACATGTGGCTGGGCCATGATCTGGGTCAAGGAACTGACCCCAGCAGAAATTAATCTGTTTGAAAAAAAGGAAGTGTTTTTGAAGCTGCAGCCTCAGGAGCTATGAATTGACACCTCTCACCTTATTGGATTCCGGAATGTGCAATTTCACAGTAAGGATGATTGCTCTTTCCTTTTCACTGCTAGGCATTTATTAAATTCCAGGTATGCAAAGTGATACTTGCAGCATTTTAATTAAAAAATATGTTGGGAGTGCCTCCAGGATAGGGATGGACCCTCTTTATGTGAGATGAAATACACCAGGGTCTGAGGAGGAAGAAAGATAATTTCAGCAGTAGTGAATGAGAAGGTGCAATGGGTAGAATCACTGAAAACAGTACTGTATCAACTTAGGAACTATTAATATTATTGCAAATCATGCTACAGCTCTATCTGGTTCCATACCTTCATGATTGCCTCTAAGGTAATCTCAGAAGTAATTTAGCAATATATACTTATATACAGAGTATTTATTGCATACCATGCCTCATGACATTCTCCTGTCTTTCCTCTGATCCTTGTTTTGGGCTTCCTGATTAGTAAATAGCATTGTATCTTCAAGTTAAATAAACTGCTTTTCCATTAATTTGCTTAATAACATTGAATGCTTGTCTTAGATTACTGGCATCTAAACACACCATAGCAACGTGCTCTGTTATGTAAGATCATCATATGTAAAAATAAAGGGCTTTTGCATGTTCAAACTTGCTGTCCAATTTCCCTGTGTTCCTCATAGTATATATTTTATGAAAAATTGTGAGTAATCATTCTGAATTTATTTTCACTAGACTATTTGCACCTTTATGAAGCTCTGATAGTTCTGCCCTCAATCATCCCTTTTTAAAGGTGAGGATTTCAGCCTGTGTAACTCTTCCTCAGACAGACGCCATGTGCCACTTCAGTGTCTTGTTTTCATACATGACCTACATTGAACAGACTCTGCCAGAGTTGCCATTCTGACTTCTGCCCACCACCTGTGATGGGTTTTCAGTGGGGCCTTTTGGCTCTCATCCCCCAGCAGGACAGTGAGTGTGGACATGGGTGCTGTGTCCAGGCAGTGTGCTTTTGTCCCCTGCCAGTCACTGAGCACTTGCAAATGCTGAATTCCATTTACTGTCTTGCTGCCTTGTCACGCAGCAGTTCCGTATTGCAGCTGTGCAGCAGTGAGGTACAGCTACAAAAATGCAGCTTTATTTTTAACGCCATGGATAATGTTATCATTAATGAGCTTTTCCACATCTGCTCTCACCATTTCCATGTAGTATATGAACTACATGAACATATGTGAACACAGATTCCAGTGCAGTCCCTGTGTGCTATCTGCATCCCTGGCAGACCCAGTCTGCTATGAAACCCTCCACCTTTTACTATCTCTGCTTCCCTTTCTCAGTGTGTTATCTTCATCATTAATTTTTTTAAACCTGTGACAGAGGAAGCTTTAAAGGGAATCCTTTAAGGAAGATTTAGCAGAGCTGCCCAGGCCCTGAGGGCACCTCTGGGACTTGTTGTCCCTGCCTGGCCCCTGGGCTGGTCCATTCCATGCAGGTACCAGGGTTCCTTGTTAGCTGTTGGGAATCTCAGCCCCTGCTCCACTGATGCCACAGTGGGCCTGATGTCCACCACCCACAGCCCTGCCTGGCCCTGCTGTGAGCCCATCCTGGCCACACACAAGGCCCTGTCCAAGACTGGCCCCAGCCTCAGCTGGTCTGTGTCCCCCAAGGCAGTGCCTGGTTCCCCAGCTCTGGAACTGCTCCAGCCCCTCCATTTTCCCTGCTCCTGGCTGAAGCAGTGGGATAGACCCTTGCCCCATGGACTCCCCCACACTGCTCTGCCCTGACACTTGTCACTTCTCAAAACTGCCCTGTATAACTTCCTTTCCCAAAGGCTGGATTGACTGCTCTTACTGTATTATGTAATTATCTGCAAATGCTATTCTTGTTGTAAATGACCAATTTAGCTGGTATGGAAATCAGCCTCATTTGTCAGCTTTTTTCCTCTAAAACCTCATTCAATCTTGAAACAAAACTCTTAAATCTAATAAAACAAACCTCTTAAGCTTTAGGACCAAGTTGAGTGACACAGCTATGCACTGCAGTGAATAGCCAAGGTATTCACAGCTGAGATTGTTTTAGGACAGCTGTGACAATGTTATTTGTGATAACTTTTTCTTAATTTTGTTTTCTAAAGCTGTTAATATTTTAAACACCTCCTCAAAGTTCCTTCTAGCAGAACCCTTGCCAAGAGTTCAGTGGCAAATACTGATGCGAATCAATAATTTATCTTTTATTATACAACTCTATAGAGTGCCCTTGAACTTCAGATCTGAGTGCTGAAGACTCCATTGTTACCTGGCTGGTGTTTTCAGAAAATATATAGTTTCTATGTGACTAACAAGCTCTTTCTCAGAATAATTTTTGACACTGTGCTACTCATTTACTGGCCTTTTTATTCTTGGTTTTCTATTTCTTTCACAGACTTCTATTTTTGAAGGCGTCATGATGCCTTTCATAGTTCCTTGTACTCTCCTTCTTAACTATACTAACTATTCTGAAGGTTTTTAAAATCGTTTGACTGTGGTATGCATTTCTTCTGAAATTTTCATTTTTACTTTATAAGCTGTCACCAAGGCAACTGTAAGCATTTTTATCTTTTTAGCTGCTTCTTTTAATTTAACAAGCTTCCTAATTTTTAGTGAAGCCCCTTCCCCCCCCCCCCCCCCCCCCAGAAGTAAACTACTACAAGGTTGAAAACCAGTGGAGTTTTTGTGGTTTGTTTGGGGTTTTTTGGGGTTTTTTTGAGGAGGTTATTTGGTTTGGGTTTTTTGTGTTCTAGCACAAATGCTGAATCTGAACAGAGTGAATTGTTGTACAGAACAGAACCTGGGTACAATTCACCACTAAAATACGGGTATTTTCTTTTTTTAAGACTTCACCAGCTAGTTACTTCAATAAGCAATTGGTTACAGAATCCAAATATTTTATTTCTGCATCACATCCTGTCATAAGATCTGAAGACCGCCTCTGTTATCTGCTATCCTGCTCAGTCACAAGCATAACTCTGATGTATATATTTCAATGTCAATATAGAACTCCAATATACAGGTATTCCTTATAGTTCTCAAAGCATTGAATTTATTGCTTTCATCCCTTACAGCTCTCTGGACAACTGCACAGTATTTGATCATTTGTGTACACTGTTATCCTTATTATCAGTGTTGTACAGGTTGTCTTGCTTTCATTTGATTTCTGAATGCCTATTACATGGAAACAGATGTTTGAGTTTATTTTACTTTGCATTTGCTTAAAAACACTCACCTACTGGTTTTTTTCAGCTGTTGCTGATAATCAGTTAACTTCTTCATGATCATGCGTGAATAATACTGCTGTCCCATCATCTTCCCTTCTTCTGTAGCTTAAAAACCACCCTGAACATTTCACGTTTCTGGGAACTCTGGTTGCAGATTGTTTTGCAATCATTTTACATTTAAATATGTGTTAAGATGCCTTCCCATTTGTAGGACCTCACCTGTGCCCGCAGTTTTAGCACTGTTTAGGTGAAGAGTTTGTGCAAAGTATCAGCAGAAGTTTCCAAGTTGTTTGGCCATGGAAGAATTGTTCAGTGAAGGCAGACTGCACTTAATAGCCACCTCAGCTCTTATAATAGTGCTAAGCCTCTCTCTGCCTGTCGATGACAGCTTCAGCCTAATTGCTGGCTACGTTTTCTATGCACTGCTATTAAAGAGGCACTGGTTTCTCTGCAGTTGCCTGGCATGTCAAATCATTTCTTTACAACAGAGCTTATCATTGTAATGCCTAGACAGCCCCACTGATGTTTCCCAAAAGTCCCTTTAGCACATGTGCAGACCTAAGTCCATTCCCTGATGTGCTGGGTGCAGTAATTGCTGGAGAGGAGGGACAACTTGCTGTGCCCCATCTGCCCAGCATGCTCTGACAGCCATATCTGGCAGCTGTGTCACGGTACACGTAACTGAGGGAGGGTGGTTCCTGGGTCTTTTATTTATTTCATATTTGTGGTGGGGCATTAGAAATGGTTGAAGAAATGACAAGGTGTCACTGTTTTCACTGCCTCAGCTGCTTCTGGGGGCTTATGCAGCTGCACAGCTGGATGTCCAGGGGATGAAATGGAAGCTGTGCTCTTGGCTCCTTTCCAACTGGCTCCAAATGTACTTGAGAAACTTCCATGTGATAGTTAATGTAGCACCTGCTCAACAAACAAAACCCAAGTTTCCCCTCCTCTGCTATACTGTACATCTGTTATTTTGCTGACATGGAAACTAGTGTAACAGTTAGATTCATTACTTGCCCTCCAAGCTGATTCCAGCTAAGCTGAAAAGACCTCAGTGTGTTTTCTCAGTGATTGTTTAGGCTGCAGCACAAATCAAGTAGTTTTCCTTCCAATGAGCTTTGTTCTACACTGCAATTGCACTTGCATGTGTATGTTCGTGCTTGAGGTAAGGCTGAGAGGCAACATTTTCTCCTGGCCAAATATAGACTCTGGCTCTCAGTAGAGGCATGTTTACTTTTGGAGTTCTGGGCCCAGGTCTAATTAGAGATCAGAGAGATCAAATATGCAAATGCCTGAAGAAGATGGGCACAACCTCACCCGTCCTTTGCCCTTTATGCCTTTTCTGTTGGGACTTACTGGGACATTCCAAGTATCTCAGCAGTTTCAGGCAGCTGTTATTAACAAAATCTGCCAGAGAATGCTTCCTTTTTCTCCACAAACTTGGAATTTCTCCCTTCAGAAAATCCCACTACTTCAAGGTCAGGACAGAGAGCAATCGTTCCTGAAGGAGTGACAAGGTTAAAGTCCAAGTTCTCTCCCACTCCTCGGGTCCCCCACAGCTGTTATTTACTACTGCTGTGTGACTTTTAATAACCTGCAGTCCAAAGACTTGCATTCTGTAGGGTCACTCACGTGCTAAAGACAAATACATGTATAAAACTGGAAGCTACGTGGTTAATTACTGGAAACTGTCTCTTTCTGACTTTGCTTTCATATTTTTGTAGTACATTTTAGACCTTCTGTAACTCAGAAAGCTTAGCTTTGAAATTAATGAGGATGAGATAATACTCTGAAGCATAAGTCTAAAGCATGTTGCATTTTGCAAGATTTTGATTCCCAGTATAAGCATTGTGTTCTGCATGATTCCCTGAAAGATATATTGTTCTCAAGTTGCTATTTTGCAGCAGCCAAGTACAGCATGGTGAGAAAGGCAAACTGATTGCACATTGCATCTTTCTTTTATTCTTTAGCATTATTTGATTTAGCTTAGTTTTAAATTACCATTTTATTCTGTACCCTCATCAGGAAATCATCCCAGAGATACTTTCAGAATGTAAACAAACCCACTACATGGCCAAGTTTTCTGATATATCAAACAAAAATAAATTCCTGAAGACTCTTGTGGCTCTGGAAATTAGTAGAATACCTTAATCTCAGTTATACCAAAATGAGAGCTCCTCAGTAAGTGCAAAAATTTTCTTTTTGGAAACTCTGAATAATACAGAAAGGGACTGAGTGAGAACAGTTCTGTACTTTACAATCAATTTTCTCTCAGATATCAGCATTGTTTTTCCTCTTTGCCTGTTTTTGGCATGGCTGCCCTGAACCAAAAGCAGTAGTGAGACTTTTCTTACTGCTCAGAAATCTGTCTCCATGAAACCACTTACCTAGGATGTAAAAAAGTCGTAGTGTAGTCCTAACAGCTGGCAAACAAAGAATGTGACTGCTTCCCTGCAAGCCTTCATGTGTAATGAACCAGCTCCAATTCATTTTGCATTCACTTTTGTTAGAAATCCTGAGCTCTGGTTATTTACGTTATTTGAGCACCCTATTTTGAGATTTAAATTATTTTGGCTCTTTGAAAGGCAGGAATTCACTTCTAGCAAAGGCAAATTTTTTTTATTGGGCTTTTGTTAGAGAAGTTATGGCATGACCACAGTGGCTCTGTTTCAGGGAAGATCCTGTGTTGTTTCCTGCCATGCAATGAAATGCAGTAGGTGAAAAAGAGGACACTATGTGGGGACAAGGAGCCTTGAAGGGGCCTGTCCTGGCACCTGTGGGCAGCTGCTGAGGAAAGATACAGTGCCCACCATCAGCTGGGGCAGACACTAGGGAATTATGCAGCCCTGTTTAATCTTCAGGGCATCAGTCCAGCCCCAGTGGGACAGGGAAAAATCTTTGCAAGTGCTTTAGTTAGATCGCAGCACAAACCTGCAGCTTAGTGACTCTTGCTAATTAGGATTCTGTGCTACTGTGTGGTTTTATACCCTCCCTACCAATAATGTCAATCTATGCTAAAAGCAGAATTTGTTCCACAAAAAATTTTCTTTTGAAAGCAGTGTGGCTGAAGAGGCACCCTTGCCATTTGTTCGTGCTGCTTACTCAACGGTGTCCCACTAAGATGGAAACATTATTTTTCTTCCCATTGCTATTTTTTCCTACCAAGTGTAATAGCAGAGCACGAGCCATCTATCTTTTAGCAAGAACTTGTGTTTTTTTTCAGGATATGGAGCTTAGTTATTCAAAAGAAAGCAAGATACAGCTTTGCATAACTATTGAGGTTTCTTTTCAGAGGTTAATTTGTTACATCACATAGATTATCTGCTCAAATACTGTACATTCCCTTACCCTAAGGCACAGAGGTTCATTAAATGAGCTATGCAGTGAAAGAACCAGACTTTTTCTAATACAGTTTCTAAGCCTCCTGGCAGTTCTGTGCAAAATATCCTTCCTATGCTCTCAGTTATGCAGTCTTCCAAAAGGGACCCACTGTGCATCTGTCATAAGCATTTTCCAGTGTCACTAGTAATAAGGATTAACCTCTCTATGCCTAGCTCCTGAGAGTTGGCTTTTTGTGGAGACATAAAGAATGTCTGGGGGGAGGAAGCAAGGCTGTACTGGTGCAGGATCCTTGGCTTTAGCACCCACGTTCCCAGGTGACTGGACAGACCCTGAATTAGTTGACCTTCAAGGTACGGTGAAATGTCAGTCTATTTACTCAGCCTTGTGCCTAAGGGAGGTAATTGTAAGAATTGGAAACATATTAAATAACAGTTCTCAAGGATGAGACACTATCTAAGCCATCACTTTGTCAATTAACTGTGAAAATTGTCTGAAAGTTTTTCATGAGTAGAGGAACTGTGTGAGGTGGATTATGCAACTCCCCAAACAAATAAATAAATAAAGCTTTCCACTCCAACGACAAAGTTAGTGAAGTCCTGCTCAATTGTTGGGAAACCGTTGGAACAGTATCATTTCTTAATAGATGGCCCATAAAACTGAACTACTGAAGTTGCATTATCCTAGCCTACCTCACAGTATTTGTAGCGAGCCAAATTCACTCTCCCCTGGCATAGGAAGCGGCACAAAAAGTTGCCAGAAACTGATGTCTCTGGTGGTTCAGCACTGACTCTCCCAGCCTGAGCTATGACCCTTCTCAAACCAACAAACTATGCTTTTTTCCCAAATGTGCCCAAAAAAGCTATTCCTGCATTGGGGACGGGACTCTGAAGGTGCCAGAAGGTGAACTCTGCTCCTTGGTGAGTCTCACTCAGTAACAATCAGAGCCTGAAGCTGGTGTTTGTGACATGAACTCGGTCAGCTTGTGTGCAGCATTTTTGTTTCTCTGCCCTCTGCTTTTGTTTTCACCATTCTCCTGAGCTATAGTCCAGAGTTTGCGGGGAGTTCAGAGCTTCTCTGAACCTCTGTAGCCCCCAAACTGGGCATAGCTGCAAACATTTTGCCTCTGGACTTACTTACTCTCTCTCCCCTGCTTCCAAGGTCCTCAGTTGCTCCAGAAGAAGTTTCCTGTTTGCCATTCAGTCACACAGGACAGAGCAAGGTCAAAGTTTCATCCCCAGAGTAATTAAGGATGCCAGGGCCAGTGAGTAATGCTGCAGGCATCTGCCTGGACATCTTTGCTGGTTTGTAATGCATCCTCTAGGGACAATCTGCTTGTTAGAGCTCAACTTTTCTTTTTAAAATTCTTTTGGTTGAATCTCTTGAACAAATATTCTTTAAGAAATAGACTACTTTGCTTTCTTGAAAATATCAGTTATGCAAGCAGGAATAACTAGTAACTGTGGCAGCAGAACTGTTTTGCACAAATGCGACCTAAATTTCTTTAACCTGAGGCTTTAGCTGGTTTCAATGCATGAACCTGAAGGCAAAATGAAACTACGATATTTCTTATTGTTTCATGAGGTATTTCCACCTCTTTAAAATCCCATCAGAAAAATCAGGCCTAATGTAACCATGAAAAGCCAAAGTATCACAAAGGAAGATACATATGAATACACTGTTACTAATATATAACCTCCATATGAAACCCCTGATGGAATCCCTGTTTCGGACTAAGGAGTGGCTGGACTGATCACAAATAGTCAGGGATTGGTACTTTGATTCAATTAAGCAGCATGTTATAAAATATGTTAAAATTTTTCTGTCTTTCTGAAGGACCTATATAAATATAGCAGTGTTACTAGCTGTTGTACTCCTCACTGGCAGCTCATCTCTTATTCAAATGGATGAGTAACAGTGGGTGGAATTCTCAATTCTTTATTCTTTCCAAGTTCACTGAATTATTCTTTACCCTTTCTTTTTTAATTAAAATGCTCTCATTATGTATTCAGTGATATGCATTCATAGCAAGACATCCTCTGTGTTTTGATAAAGTTACTAAAATGAAAGCTAATTATTGACCCTGCTGAATAGCAGCTGTGTGTAGATCACGAGCGAGGTAGATTGATGCATCTCGCCTTTTTTTAAAGAAACACGTACCTTCCACATCAGAATCCACTGGCTGGGAGTTAATGCATACACAAGCCTTCAGTTTCTTAACACTAACTTGTCTGAGTAAATACAAGTTCAGCCACCACTATGCTAATGAACCCAAGCACTCCTAATGATTTTGGAATTGGTTTATATACTGAGATACCTGGACTGCTTTGTTTACTGGAGCTAGCTAGCAGGGTTTGCTAAGCCTAAAGGCTGTGGGCTTTTGTGTATGTGTGCACTAGACATCCACTGCAGATTCTCAAATTGCATTGACTTTGTTGCCAAGATGGCAGGCAGCTGTCAGTGTGGACACTGGCAAACACAGATGGAGCTAGTCATTCAGGAAGGGATGTGATATTTGACAATTCAGACTTCCAAGGGGCTTAGCAGTTCAGCAGCTACCACAGCCCCATGTTGTCTTATTCTCAGATAAGCATAACGAATCATGCCTGGGAGACCAAGCTAATCCCTTTCAGGTTCCCTGGACTGTAGATCTTTCTGAATTTTCCTTTCTTTAGCCCTTTGTTTTCCTCTTGCTTTGTACTGAAAGCTAGCTACAACAGCAAGAATGTATTAGGCTACTTGGAATACTGTCTTCAATTCATCCTGTCCTGCTGGCACATGGCACAAGCTGCACAATGAAGAAACTCCTGCCTCACTTCTGGAATGAGTCAACAAGAGGTTTATAAAATGCGGTGTCTACGCGTGCACACGTGCACACAAACACGCATGCATAGGCTGGAGCTGCTGTTGTCTTGGTTTGAGGGTAGATACAAATCTAGTTTTTGAAGCCACCATTTGCCAAAAGGCTGCAAAGTCTGCCCCTGTCAATTCAAGGGGTTATTAACTACTTTGCAAGTACTTCCACGTCTCCCAGATTATGGCACGCAGGTGGCCTTCTCCAGCTGGTTAGATACACCATTCATCACTTCAAAAGAAGTTACAATGCCCTCTTCTGCACTCAGTCAGAAGGAGGATCCCATCCCATTCCTGGAAAATTCAGCTTGGGGTGGGCACTCTTCTCCTTGTATGAACAACTCCCATTGTGTCTCATAGCAAGGAGGTATGAGATGTTTGAGGATTAATCCTCTCCTCACTAAGGCACATCTGTTGTCCATTAGATTAGAGAAAGGGGCCTCAAATATTCTCTGCACCTCAGGCTTTTGCCTGTCAGTACAACTCTATCCTGCCTTGACTCTACAGTGATTTCTCCCAAGCATGTGACTATTAGGTAGATGTTGGGCAGCAAAAGGCACTGTATATCCCCTGCTATGATTAAGCAGTGTCTAGTAAATTTGGATGGCTGGACAAAATACTGGCTTTATTACCCCTTGGCTGTGGTGGTATAAGCCATCAGCTGCAGAGAGTTGTTCCATGCTAAGTAGGCTTGAATTTTTAAAATAAAGAAATATAGAACTCCTAAATTAAAATCAGATTTGGATTACCCCATAATGATTAAAGGCAATTTCAAGCCTTTTACCCTTCTTCAGCATAACTTCAACCATTTGCAATAGGACTAGAATTCTCCAAAACCTCTCTCATTTGTATCAAACTGTTCTCATTTACCCTGTGTTTGAATCTGACACAGACTATTCAATAGCCACAAAGCTCCTGGTTTTCCTACTCAAATAGTTGAGAGGGTGTGCTGTCTGCTTTAGGAACTATGTTCAGAAATGTTGCTATCTACTTTTGAAATGGTTATTTCCAAAACTCTGCCTTCATGAGAGTGTACTGACTATAAAATCATATCAACTTTGCAGTAGTGCCAACTATAAGGTTAAAAGGTGATAGTCTCTGAGATTCTGATAAGAGTGATAGTGCTCCAGTGCTTTGGGAACCCCTTCTTTGCTAGAAGGAGACAACAAAATCTTTGTAGCTGAAACTAGGCCAACATGAGTAATTGATTTTATTGGTTCAGCAGTAGAATTTATAAATAACAATAAAAGTAGAAAAGATCAAAGGGAATTTAAAAAAAATTATTTGACAAAGCAAAACACCCAAAAATGTCATTTTGCGTTGCATGGGCTGTTCTATTCCACTTGAAATGAACTACTTAATTTTTTCAGGAATACGAAAAATAATAAGTAAAGAAGGATGCATTAGTGTTACAAAATGTTCAGAAATAATTGCCCAGCTTCACTTTGATGGTTAGATGAAATGCATCACTAGTAAAAGTGAAAAACTGAGAATAAATGGCCAAATGACCTCTGAGTAAGGAGTTTGGTGCAGCATTTAACACTAATACACTTGGGCCTATCATTCTTTAATACATAAGCATAAGAATGTGTTGTATTGCACTAAATAGTTATTCAGCTATCTTGCACTGGGTGATCCCTTCTAGGACCTATGGCCCCTGCCCTGGTGGTTCCTGGGTGGCTCCTCCCCATGGTCCCTCCCAATGTTATCCCATTGGCCGGTCCCCTTTCCACGCCCTCCTTCCCCTGGTTGCAAAATCCCCTGCACAGGAAGAGGCAGGCCTCTTTCCTCACCTGGGGGTGATGCGATCAGACCTGTGCTACCATCAGGAATAAAATGGATGTTTGCCCCCCGTGGTGAAAGAGCGCTCTTCGTCTCTTGCTTCGTCTTTGGTGGGATCTGTTGAGCTCGAGTCCAGAGCTGACCGGAATTGGACTCATATAAGGCTCAGAAACAAACAGATTACCCCAAGAATGGGTCTTAATATGATGGAAAGTGTCCCCATGATGGTATAAATCACATCAAACAAACACAAATAATACTCCTTAACAACTAATTTTCCTATGTTGTGTTCAGTAAGAATTTCTTATCTCCGATTAGTTAGCAGACAAAGCAGGAATTTTCAGTGTCGTTATACTTGGGCTTCTCAAAGGATTTGCACATTAAAAATAGAAAAATTCTCATGCTTGAATCATCAGAAGAGTCAGGCTTAGTATCAATCTGAAGCCACATCTAGTTTAAGAGGGACATTGTCTTTATAGCCTCATAATGGAAATTTGAACAAAGCGCGAATAAAGTTTTTGTGCTTGTTAAAGCACATTGAAGCACTGCAAGTTAGGAGAAAGGGAATTGTAAGCCACATCATGATTATATACGAACCACCATACTCACAAAGTTACTCTCCTGCTATTCCTTGTTTAGCAGCTTGTCTTAAAAGAGGAGGACTTCAGGTCTGTTTGATGTTGCTTGTTGCCTAAATTTTATTTAGGTTTAAATTACAGAACCAGAGGAAAAAAAGAGACTTCAAGAAATCCCCCAGTGAACTCCACCGACCCCAAACAGCCCATGTTTCTGAGACAATCAGTCTGTGGTGTGGGCAACAACAGAGGCTTTGATACTACTCTTTTTCAGGGTTATTTGCTATGCTCATTTAGCTGGTTGACTGGTTCCACCTCTTTTCCTCTTTTGTCATTAGTTGCTATGTTAGGGAGATTGTTTGTTTGTTTGTTTTCCTTCATAGATACTGTGCTGATTTTACCCTGCTCACTTTGACTGTGGGAATCTGCCTCAGATAAATATGATTATTGCCCTACGAGTATCCTTGCGAGTATTAGGCCAGATTCACTATTAGATGTTTGCAGGGAAGCAGCTAAACTATGCATGAGTATAATCTCTAGACAAAATACGTGCTGGCATTACAGTTTTTAGTTAAGCAGTGCACTTGTAAAAGAGTGTATTTTAAAGTTTGAGATGATGTCGAAGTGGACAGGCTGAGGTCCAGTGCACCCGAAATTAGTGACTGGATTGGCTACAGTGGTTAGCAAAAAAAAAAAACCAATTAAGTTATTATACCTGAAATCATGAATGAATATACTCCAACATTGCTTCCATGACTCAGGCCTGACATTTGGTAGAAGAAGCAAATTAGGGAATGTAGTCAGAAAAAACATACTGGGTAGAGGTAAGTTAAGAATATTGTCATGTTTCATGCAAAAACTTTTCAGATATGGAGGTATAGTGCAAAAAGAGGCTACATGTGAATAAAATGAATGGCTTCAAGTGTCAGCAGAATGAAGGGAAATAGTTCTGCATTCATTCTCATCAGGCATTGTCCTTTCTTAATGTTATAAGAATGTCAAGAATGTCAGAAATTGTAGTTTTATCAGTTTGTCTGTTACATAATTTATTTCTTCTTCTTTAGAAAAAGGAAGAGAAAGATGAATGTATCAAATTGACAGCAGAATCATTGCACTGTACCATTGTGTTAGACTTTGAGAGCTTTATTTCCAAATGTGAGAAGAGTTAACTACTGTTTCTAATCTACTTTCAAGCCCACTTCATATGGGTCTTGAAAGAGCTTTGTCCTCTTTCCATATTGTCTTAGTCAGTAAATGTTATTTATCAAGGTATTTACATTTATTGGGACAGATTTCTTGTAGAGTTTCCCTTCATACATGTAGCAGAAAGCTCATTCTCTCTTAATTATGCTATATGTCAGTCTTGTAATACAAAACTGATTTTATAGTGAAAGGCAACAACAATTTAATAAAATTTTTGCAACGTGTTTCACAGAATTACACAGAATTTTTGATGGTAGGGAGGGATCTTTTTAGACCACTTAGTCCAACCTTCCTGCTCAAGAAAGATCCCCTAAAATAGGTTGCCCAAGTTTTGCATATGCCCAAGAACAGAGGAGACTTCACAATGTCTCTTTGGAGGCTGGCCAGTGTTTGAAAACCCCACAGTGAAAAAAGTGCTGGCGTTCAGAAGGATTTCATGTGCTTCATTTCTTGTGAGAAGGGTTTCTCTTCCTTCGCTTCATGGACTAAAGTGTGCAAACTAAAGGTAGGATTCATCTCAGCTAAATCAAAGGTGCAAAAGACATAAAAAGGATATAACCTATTTCTCTCAGTGTGTGATCTCATCCTAGAACAGGGCAATATAATGATGGCCATTTGTATATGGGTTTTTTTAATTGGTTATGAAGGGAGTCTATGACAGTAAGTGTAGACAAAAGTAGTTATTTATAAGGAGGGGAAGTTATTACATTTCCTCTCTCTCTTTGTGTTTGCTTTTGTTTTGCATGATGATTACCTCATATATATATATATATATATACATATATATGGGATATTTACAACTATTTGCTATCTTCAGTGGATTGGCTACAAAGAGTTGGTTATTCTTCCTTCAAGCCACAGCGGTTAGCTACGATTCAGCAAGTTAAATGCATGCACTGCTGCACTTTGGTACTGCCTGAATGGCAGTGTATAGCAATTCCAGCACAAATAATTGAATATTTAAAGTAAAATGAAAGATTTTGTGGGTAGTAGAGCTAACATTCTGGAAACAGGATGAAAGGTAGCCAGCTATCATCTGTATCAGTCTTTTCATCCAATATAAAAATTCACTTACCATTCACAGGTGAAAATGTACTGTTTACATTTATTTAAATGGTGGCTTCCATCTGCACATAGCTCTAACATATAATATATAGGTCATCTGATTGAGTTTTCTAGTTCTTACGGGACATTTTTTTGAAGAAAGGGAAAATGCTACTTTGCTGAAATATAATCAGCTCATGAGAAGGGTTATGAAGATCTGCAGAGCCTAGTAGAAAAGATGAATAATGGCTGTCTTTTCATATGGACTTGAATGAATGGGCTTCAATGAACAGTTTCAAGGCCTACAGTTAGCAGTACATTAGCTGTATAAAGATAAAATCAAGCTGTGAGCAGAATGTTACATGAGCCAAAAATAGGTCACATTTGAATCTTTTCTAGGGACCTTATCAAAGTTACTCATTCCCAAGGATGTTGAAAAATTATTTGCAATGTGTGCAGCTTACCATAGTCAAACAATACTGATTTCTAGCAGTGTGTAACAGATGACATTGTAAACATTGTAACAGAAACACTGTAAACTCAGTAGAATTTTAAAAAACTCAATTTATATTATATGGTGTTGAACGCTTCAAGGCTTTTTGGGAAATGTCCATGAGAAAAGAATAGTTGCTGAAAACTGGCTGTGCAGCTCCCCAAGTACTAACAGACAAAGGAAACATGTTGCACAAGGTGTCAGGTGGGTTTTCCATTTAGGAAAACCTTTTTTAGCCCAAATTCCCCTGAGGGACAACACCAGCTTCCTTCCTGTGCACTTTCTCTTTCTGGACAGCAATGACAGATTATAATTATGTTGTACGTGCCATTTCCCAATCATCATTGTCAGATGGAGGTGGCAAAAGATGACACAGTGTCACTGGGACTGTTTCCTGTCTGTGGTATTTTTCCTGAAAATTAACATGGACTGCTGCATGGCTCTAAGAAAGAAGAGCAGGCATTTCAAAAAGCCTGAAACCCTTGGGGCTTGCCCTGAGCCCAACTAAGATCAGAGTTCTGGGTTAGAGAAGAGGTGGCACAGAACCAGCATGGTTCTGCAGATGTGTGCAGTGCTGCAGACCTCTTGTTCTTCACCCAGACCTTTCTCCTGGTGGTTTCTGAGGGATTCTTATTTTGCCCAGTGATACTGCAGTAAATGGGCCATATTAGTTTGAAAGAGCTTAATCAATCAGCACTCACAGATTCAAAATCTATTTCCTGTATTTGCAAAATTGCAAACCATTCATTTGAATAATACCCCTTGCTGATCAGATATTCTCCAAGATGAATAATGATGAAACAGAGCTGCTGCTGTGTTCCTGGGCTGTGATTAGTTTTATTTCACTCAGAAGCAGTGTCTTTCTTCATTGATCTAATCCTTCTGACTTTTCATCTGTGACAACAGAAAGGTATGGATCATCCTTCACAGTAAATGGCATGGGTCTGATTTTCTATTTCTATTTTTAAGAAGCCATTTTCCATTGCAGTATTGTGCCTGCCTCTCAGCTTCCTCTGGTGGATTGGTAGCCTTCTATTTAGATCCTAGTATTTAGGATCAAGGAATAGGATTTATCATATTATCCTTGTATTTAGATCCAACAGCCTAGTATTTAGATCCTCTATTTTCTACCAAACTGACAAAATTTTCTGATTGCTGTTTTAAGAATTACTTCACCCAGTAAAGCAAAAGTTAATTTACATCAGCATCTGATTATTGGAAGAATAGTCTGGTTTAGCTACTATGGGTGGGGTATTAAGAGTGTTTAGAGCTTTTACCTTGGATTTGTAACCTTGTCTCATGTTGACCTTTGAGATACAAGCAACTCTTTCTTCAAAGCCTATCTTGGAGAGCTGTAAATTATTAATTCAGCAATCATATCTAAGTGTTGTCTGCAGAGAACACGCCTGAATGAGTACACAACATATTGACTAAATGAAAAGTAGATGGAAAATTGCAATGCTGTTGAATGAAGCAGGACCATAGTTTTCACCACATAAAATCATAGAATCTTTAGGGTTGGAAAAGACCTCCAACATCATTGAGTACTGTCTTTGACCAAACACCCCTATGCCAACCAAACCATAGTACTAAGTGCCACATCCAGTCATTTCCAATGCTTAACTCTCAGTGAAAAAATACTTCCTGATGTCCAACCTGATCTTCCCCTGGCATAGCTGGAGGCCATTTCCCCCTGTCATGAGTTGCACAGAAGGAGAGGCTGCACCCACCTTGATACAATCTCCTTCCAGGTAGCTCTGGAGAGTGATAAAGTCTCCCCCGAGTCGCCTTTTCTCCAGGCTAAAAACACAAATGTCAGAAAACCTGATGAGAAACAAATTTAAAGCATAGATTAAGCTCCTAACATTAGATTTCAAAAAAAAAAAAAAACATAACCTTTCAGATAAAGATACCGACTGTGGTTCTAACTCATGACATGAATTCTGATAGAGATGGCAAGTAAGGTTAGTATGAGTCAGGCTTTACAGGGATTTTGTTCATAAGCCTTGAGGAAACAAGTGTGAGAGCAGTAGCTCTATCACACTTCAAAATGTTTCTGGGCTGATTTAGATTTGCTGTCTGACGTGGTGTTGAGGACACTTTCTTACAATTGCTTCCACAGGGCAGTTTATTGTCCCTTGGGATTTTTCACTGTCTCTCCTGCAGTGAAAAAGAGACAAACCATGACTCTCTGCTTTTTCAAAAAACTTTTATTTGAGGCTGAGACATTTGGCTGTCCATAGAGGGGTGCCACTGCTTACAACCTTAATTTGATGGGAAAGCTTTTGTGGGATGTAAGTTTTTCTTCTAACACTTTCCAGAAAGTAGTTTAAGGTACAAATGTACTTTCTTTTCTCTTTCACTTCCAAAAGCATTCGGACTAGCCTGGGAAGATTATCAACTGCCAAAACTAAAATTACAACCAGAGAATCAGAAAAATCTTTTACATAATTAAATGTAGATAGCACTCATCATGTCACATATTTCAGAATGAGTCATTAAAGTTCAAAGCCTGGAGAAAGCACAGCTAAGGCCTGGTTAACAGTAGCGTGCGTACAGTGGTGCTACGTAGAGCAAATAATTTACATGCTTTAAATGCATCCAGGCTAGGAACTGAGCTGAACAGGGATGAGGCTGAAAGTTGTATGGTTAGGAAAGAGGCAGCAGTCCAACTCTAGCAGCTGGATTAAAAGACCAACATGTTTTGCTTTTCGGTCATCCAAAGTTCATCTTGCAATTCACTGATGCAGCCGCTGCTCTGAGGGATTTCTTCAATAGGAGCTGGAGGGGGCTTTCTGATGGGGTGGGTTCCCAGGGACAGCTGAGGGACACCTGCTCTCCAGGAACGTGCTCTGCCCTTGGTGTGTGAGGAAATCCATCAGTACGTGCTCCTTCTGCATAGTACAATGCACGTGTGTGGAGAAACAGCAAATTAATTAAAGTCTGCGTCAGATTATATTATTCACTCTGCTAACAAGCACAGGTCATTTCACCTGTGAGGAGATAATTTCTCTAAATCAAACATCATCTATGTCCCCTAAGTGTTTTCATCATTTCATAATTGGATCTCAAACTGTTTTGAAGCACCTCTCATAACCAAACCCTTGTGCCAGCTGGATGTTCCCGCTGCAGGGGATGGAGTGCTTGCACTGGAAATCCTGCTCCAGTCATCACAATAATGTGGAGACCAGTTTCGACTGTAACACTTGTGAGTTAAACTCCTCTCCCTGTCAGAGACCAGAGCTGGATTAGGTGAGTAAATCCCCACCTCCACTTTCATCTCCTTGTGGACATTTAAATAACTCGACTCCAGTAATTACCCAATATAAACCACAGTTCATAGCTGCCAAAAATTCCTGAAGACAAGAAGTGAATGTGCAGAGCAAACATATGGGACTGAACAGAGTAACACCCCAAGCCTGGAGAAGAACCTGTGTGGATAAGGCTGTGGTTTAAAGCAGACACAACTACAGACTGTAGTTTAAAGGGATGATTTTTCACATCTTTCCTTCCTTCTTTGTTTCCCAAGGCCCTAAACTTAGGTTTCTGCTGTACCCTTTGTGCTGCCACTTGTATTTGTGAGGAAAAGAAAAAAAAAGGTTCCTTTTTGACACATTAACTTTTATGTTTCTAAATGAGGCAACTTTTAATTGCCAACTGAGAGAAAAATAAATCCATGCTCTAAATTTCAAACTAAAATTCATCTGAATTGTTTTTTCCTTTTCTTATGAGTTTCTAGCTATAATACCCTGGTTTCTAGCTACTGAAATATTCACCACTGCAATAAAATGTCCTGTTTTATCTTAAACAGTGCTCAACTTTAAATAAATGTACCTAATGGCTGAATGAAAGGGCAGTGCAAGTGCCAAAAAGATCTAATATCTTGTGTCTTTTCCTAAAATTCTTGTCTTTTGAACTATGGCATCAGTTCCCAAGGAAAAAACCAACAAACCAGCCTTGCATCCTCTCTTCTCTGAGAAGTGAACCCTGGGATAATGCCACTTTTGCAGTTCATAGGTGTGTCTTAATCCAAAGACTACAAGCACAATGCATCTTCCCACAAAGGGCAAAATTAAATAAAGGCCTGCAATGCTTAGGTCTAGTTCTTTGTGACTCTGCCAAAGGCATTTGATAAACCCATCCTCAATTACTGAGCTCTATCTGATCATAACTCTGTAGACATATCACCGTACCTGCAAAACCTGTACTGTAGCTCAACAGCTCTCAGGAAGCCTACAAAGCTAATCATTCTGAGAGAAAATTTAAATAACTCCAACTATATCTTTGTTGGCAACTCACACCACTTACAAGAGCTGTTAGCTGCCAACAACATATAATAATATTTCAGACACAGAAGAGTGGTTTCTGGTATCCTAATTTCTCAAATTTGTCTTCCCTTTGAGGAACAGCTGGACTTTCTAGCACTTCATGTTTATTCTATTCTATTCATTGAGTTAATGAAGTGGCACTTTTCTTCTACTGTTTTTTATTGAATTAGATTTTGAGATATGACATTGGGAAAAGGGATCTACACAGAGCATTTTGCTGCTGGGAAAAAAGTCACAGTGGATTTGGCATTAGTATTTGGGTAACTATGAAGGTGATGTTGCCATTCTCTGGTAAAAACATTTAAAGCTACAGTATAAAATTAAATTCATTAAACCTGAAAATGAAGCTCACATTTTTGTAGTGAAAATTATTAAATCTTAGTAATTTGCAGAGATTTTCCTAGTAATTTTAAAGATTCTTTATCACTTAGTTTTCAAAACCGAAAAAATGCTTTATGCAAGAATTGCAAAGTGACATTCTGTGTCTTGCGTCACCTATGTCTAAGATGTCCCTTATTGTTTTCATAACTAGGAGTTAGTACTGTTCCAGGCTAAGGAAGACCTGCAGGTCCTGTATTTTTGTGGCTATTTGGATTAATTTCAAATTTTTCAAGGGGGAAGGGGAGAGCAATCAGTGGTGTCCGCTCCCCATACTTACACAGACCATTCAGTGCGTTTGAGTGTGTGTGTGTGTGTGTGTGTGTGTGTGTTCCTCCTCCTGCAGCTACCCTGGCTGTCTTGGACTCACACAAAATGGCGTTGGGTTGGACCTGTGCTAAGCAAGCCATCAGTGGCCAGGGACTTTCTGAAAGCTAAAAAAAGTGATCAATAAACAATGAATTTGAGCAGTGCTGTGGAACAAGCAAATTTGGGAAGTGAATCTAAGTGGGAGGGGTATAGGTGTGTACAGAATAATGGAAAGCTATTCTAATGTAAAATGGGTAATTACCTGAAAAGAATTCAGGAAAAAAAAGAAGAAAAACATTTCTGCAGCTCACATGGTATAGAAAAAAAGAGGATTTTTTTTTTATTTTTTTATTTAAACTTGATGGAAAATTTCAGAAAAAAATTTAAAACGGTGACTTTTTCGACTCCTGAAACTTCTTCAGAAGCGTTATACTCCACCAGCATTTCAGTCAAACTTAAATCTTCTAATCCTTTCCCTCTGACAAAATCTCAGAAAGTGTCTCTACTTAGTGGATTTAAAAGTGCTGGTGTTAAGTCGAGTGCTATACATTTGCATAGAAATGCAGTTACAAAACAAATGCAAATGATTTCAGGGCTTTACAAAGTTTATTATCAGGCCCCTCTCAGTGTCTGACACAACCCAAAAGTTGTGGGAAGATAATAGATTGCTACTCTGAACAAGAAAAACACCTTTCCCATAAAAATAGAACTGGTCTTTTCTTTCTGTAAATAATATCTTAAGTATACAGCCTCCTTTGACCGTGGTGTTATTAAATCTGGGATTGATGTCATAAACACTTGGTAGGACTGTTAATTTTATGAGGTAGCTTTAAACTATTTCAGACTAGAATTTTAAGATCTAATTTTAAGGATCTCTTTTTATGTATTGGCATAACACTGAAATATTAAGGCACATGTTTGTATTAAACTGATTGTTTCCTTTGTTAATTTTTGATGTGCAGAATTTTTCTCATACATTTTTTATATAGAAAAGGGCATACCTCCTGAAGGTGCAGGGCAAACCCTGAGTGGAACAATTCTGGTTCCACTTCCTGGCACAGGCTTGCAGTGGGAAAACCAATTTTTAAATGGTTTAAATGATTTTATAATGGTTCTAGACTTTGTGGCTGGTTTGTCCTGAAGCTGTTCACAGAGTGCAGCAACGTGGATAGACATGAATGCTCTAATTAAAGGATAAGCTCTAATGCATCCTTAAAACTCTGGCTCTTGGGTGGCAAATGTGGGTACTGGAAGCTTTAATGAAAGGTCAACTTTCTCTGGGAAATTTTATGTAATTTTAAATCCTGAGGAGCCAAACTAATGTGGTACTTATATACTTTCTCTATAGTTTAAAATTTGATTGTTCTTTAAGAGGCAATTTTATTAATTTTTAATATAATGGCAGCACCTTCTCAATTCACAATAGGATTTCAACCTTATTTAGGTAGGAACAAAATGCATGGAACATTTAGCTCTAATTTCCCTCATTTATCCACACAACCAATTTTTAGTCCACTCCCAAGGAAAAAAAAGGTTTCTGAAAATGTTATAATCTAATAAGAAAAACTCCTAAAATAATCTATTGAAAACAATTGTGTTGGAACAAGAGTGATGGAAATAAGTATTGTGGTGGATGGAACAAATACAACTTGAAAAACAAACAGTTATTAGAGCTTGTGCTGGGTTTTAGGGTCCTTGATTTTGTTCTGCATATGAAGTTCATTTACAAGAGTGAAATAAACTCCTTCTTGGATATGTGGTGGTGGTAGCATCTGCCATTCATTACACACCTGAGCAGGAAACTCCTGAGTTATTCCTTATATGCCTGTTTCCCAAGCATTGGTAAGAAATTAAATTTGAATATAGGCACTAGTGAGCCAAAATTTTGGGAAATGATTGAGACAGCAATCCCTTACTTCAACATGTAAGGTGGTATTCTGTAAACCGATCTTTTTTTAAGTGCAAATGAATTCCCTAGTTTTACAATCAAGTTATATAAGTAATAGGTAGGTCTGCATTTGAGAAGTGTCAAGAGCACAGACTTTTACATCTCCTCTTTGCCTCCTCAGAATGTAAATTTCTAAATCATCTTTATACACACTGGCTATGTGCCAGTGTCAGATTTGTCCTCTGCATGTGTATGAAATTTTCAGCCCTTCCTTTCTGTGAGTTTAAGAAGCTTATATGTTTCTTCCATGACAGCTAAATGAAGTTTTGGTGTCAGACACCTTATATAAAGTTTGCTTCTGTTCTGAATTTGACCTCATATGATCCCTCAGCAATATTGAAAAATATAATGCAACAAAAAGATTGACAGTAAAACAAAAAAAAAAAAAAAAAGAAAAGGAAGAAGTCCTGTTTTTCACTTCTAAAAATTCCTGTGCCCATAGAAACTCCTTGAATGAGGAGAAATGGCTTTGGTAAGCATTTCGCTTTTTTTACGTATTGAAATCAATAACTAATCATCCAATTTGAATATACACAATTAAAGCAATTATACCGTCTTATATATCTCCCTTTATTATGTCTGCTTAAACCATCAGGTTACTCTGTACAGCAGTAATTATTTTTTTTTCAAAAATAGTTAAAAATATCTTCATTATAAAAAAAACCAACTTAGTTGATATTCATCCTATTCTTTTTTCATTTCCTTATAACCTTCTCCATCAGCAGCCACAATAATTTTCTGGACATTCACTTGTCACCAATGGTTTAAAGGGTAAAATATTTGACTTTTAAAGTACACTATTTGTAAGGCCATGGAAAAAGTTGCAAAATCAAACATACCATTTGTAGATTGTCAAAGCTTTCCTTTTTTCACATTTGTTAATGGAAGGGTTTTTTTATTAATGATAATACACAATCTCTCTGTGCCACTCCTTGCTCAGCACCCCTGCCCAGGGCCTGGCCTGTCTCAGCTGATCATGTTCTGTCCAGGAGAGAGATGCTAAAGGTACATTGCTGTGCACCTGATTGGCACTGATCTGCACACTTAGCTGTCTCATACACAACATAAATAACATTCCCCCCCTCTCCCTCAAAGTAGTTCTTAATTGGAAAAGAATTTTTATACTCAAATTCTGTAGCACATTTAATTACCAGCACTGTAAGCCGCTCAGGAGCATTAGCAATTGCAGGCACGCCAGGTAACAAAGCTAATACTTTAAAAAGTACAGGAAATTCAGGAAAACCAGACCAATCTTTACTAAATTAGGGTTTAACTTTTGAGGATTTTATTGTCCGTATACCTGATAGATTCAGAGGTTAAGTAATAACAGATGGGTTCAGGCAAACACACAGATGTACACAAAATTATGTTCTTGAGGAAAGCACATTAAAAGGATTTAGTTCCATTTTCACAGCTGTAATTTATAGACTACCCAGGGCATTCTTAATGGCTTGTATCAGACATCACCAGGCTGCTATATGTGGCTGGATTCCGGTCTCAGCTACACCAGAAGAGCTATTGCCCAAAGCTTTCTGGTTTTCATTCTCCTTGGTTTCCAGGACATAGTAATTAAAGATACAGTGGCAATCCTTATCAATACTGCCAAAATGCTGAAAAACTGGAATGACTTTAGAAAGATGAGAGGAAGGCACACATTTTCTGTAAGCTCATTTTTCACTTTATGTCACTTTATGTTGGCATTGCTCTACTTTTTGAGCTGACTCCTCTGTAGCCCAATCTCTACTAAACAATTATTTTCATCAGATTTCCATATTTTACAGCAAGTGAGTTACCTACTCCTTGGGTAACCTAATTGGAATCTAGCAATCATGACACATTTGTCTTTACAGTTGCAAATGCCCATTTAACTGTTAGGTAAAGACAATCAAATGGGGCCCTGATTGAATTAACTCCCAAATGCAGAGCTCTTTAAGCTCTAGGTGTTATTCACTGCACTTTGCTCCCTAAAAGGACTTAGAAAGTACAGAGACATGATGAATCTCTGTCAGAGAGCATGTAGGAACCTCAAAACAAGCTGAAAATGCATTACTTTAAAGCATTTCAGACATGACCTTAAACAAACAAACAAACCTGCTCCACTCGTTCACCTCAGCATTTCATGACTTAGTGATGTCCAGACAACATCTCCAAGGCAAAGATTAAGGGCCTACCCCCACCACTGCCTTTTCCATGTGGAAGGTCTCCAGGCCGCACAATGTGAGGTACATTACTGGACCATGGGAGACAATCCCAGGGAAATGCCGCGACCTAGCCGTGCCGCTAACTAGATAGGAAGTTAAAGATATATGGGTTCCTGTAATGATGGTGATAATAATTAAGCTATGTTATTTTGGTACCAATTTTTCCACAAGGAGAGATGTTAATTAGGCTACAGTTTTCTCATGTCTCTAGATCTTTACTTTTCTCCCCAGGCGAGAAATCTCATTGTCATCGCTGACCCTGAACTTTTTCTTCCACCAGCATCTCCCTCAGGTTTATTACTGTGGTTGGACTCTTGCCAGAATTTGCCCTCACCCCGACCTTGTCTTTGATGAAATACTTGTTTATACCTTAGTTCTCCACTCAGCTAATGCAATCCCCTTCTTTAAATTCCCTCCTGAATGGTCTCCTTGAGTTGTCTGGATTTAATTCAGTGTCGCCAGGAGAGCACAAGATGCATACTCCGGTTGTAATAAGCTTATTTGGTACGAGATAAAGAGTGGCAAGCTGAGGATATGGGATTACAATACCTTTTCCTTTTCCTTTTCCTTTTCTTTTCTTTTCTTTTCTTTTCTTTTCTTTTCTTTTCTTTTCTTTTCTTTTCTTTTCTTTTCTTTTCTTTTCTTTTCTTTTCTTTTCTTTTCTTTTCTTTTCTTTTCTTTTCTTTTCTTTTCTTTTCTTTTTTTCTTTTCTTTTTTTCTTTTCTCTAACTTGCTCTCTTGTTTCTGCTGTCAGAGCCCTATTTGGACAGATTGATTTTGAATGTGGCTGGGGTGGCAGGGACCCAGCCAGACACAGGAGCTGGAGCTTGGCTGCTGCAGGAGGAGGGAGGCAGGTGGGCAGGCTGGCTGAGCAACAGCAGCAGGCTGTGAATAAAAGGGCAGGGGGTGCTGGTGGCTGCTGGGACTGAGGGGCTGTCAGCTTGCACAGCTAGTTCAGAGACCTGCAAGCTCAATGCTGGATGCTGTTTGGAGGGGAGAAGGGATCTACAAGAGGAGCCTGTCCTGGGGGAATTTTTGGCTGAGGAGTCATAGTAAGAGAGAGAAATGGGTGAAGTGGGAGGATCTGGAGGAGTTGGGTTTACACTAGAAGCTTTCCGAGACAGGTAAGACACGCTATGTTACTCATAGCAGTGTGCTTTTGAGGATGTTAAGTCTTACATTTAATTTAAAAGAATTGCAGTCACTTTTGAGTTTAACTAGCTTCCATGAAAAAAGTCCAGCTCTGGAGTGAAAGAGAAAAAGGGAGGGAGTTATTGAGGTGAAGGAGAAGGACTAAGTGGGAATAAGTTTGATAAAATGAGAGGAAAGTCTGAAGACATGAACAGTGTGTAAAGGGTGATTCTGGGAAAATGCCTGTGGAATTGGGTAACTGTGAGACCTAGGAAGGAAGAGTCAGTGAAATTGAAACCTTTTTTTTAGAAGGGAAATAGAAGAAAGCCAAAGGCGTGAGGGCTTCTGCCCTAGAAAAGACTGCTTCTCTGCAGCAGTAATAATTTTTAAATGGAGAAGTGTCTAATCTGTGTTCCACCCACAATTAGTTTGGATGTCCCTGTAAAATATTTTCTTCATTCTTAGTTACAATGAGAGACTGCCAGTGAAAAGGGTCTTGCAATAGGAATAACTTCACCTGGTGCTTTTTCAAGCCAAATTTCTATGACAAGACCATTTCAGGGACCAAGGCAAAATTAAAGTATTCCTAGTGATGCTAAAAGGCAGAGAGTCCATCTCCCCTGTTACTCCTCTGTCCTATTGACTCCAGTGTGCTCTGCACAGCCCACTCTTTGATTCTTCTATCAGGACCTCATTTCTGATTTAATTCAGTCTATTATTCCTGGAGCAAAACTTTTCCAGAAGGAGACTAGACAGTATCAATGTCTGAACACATTGCCTTTGTTTTAGAGTTAAACAAAAATTTTAATTCAAACCATTGCATTTTATAGGATTAGATCACAGTTCTTAAGCATGTGTCATCTCAGGTTATGTTTAGATCTAGAGTCCTTGATGTTTTAGTACCAGAAAGGTGTTTGCTCAGATACTTTTCTTATTTCAGTTTACAGAGAAAATTCTGAGCTACTGTTTTAGATCTAAAGCTAATCAATCTAAAGCTTCTGCATCTATTTTCTTGAATCCACCCCTCCCTATCTAATGTTTAAGAAACCGTCCTCTTGCAATCCTGCACTGAAAATAAATGGGAAAGTATGTAAGTATTCATTTAATGAAATCCTCTCCAGCTTCTGGGGGACTTTTTTCCCTACCTTGTAAGCCTTCTGTCTTTTACCCTGGTTTAAATATTGTACAAACATCATCTGACCTTTCTATCACCATCTCACAGAAGTCTATCTGAAAATGTATTTACATGGTGCTAGGTGTATTCATCCAGGGGGATTTTGGCTAGCATGATTTTTAAGTTTAAAAACATGTAAAAAGAAAGCAGAAAATGCATTTTAAAAACATTGAAATGTGCTTAGTGGGCATATAAATGCATGACATCTTATATCTTCCACTCTCCAACTCACTTGCTACTGAATTGTAGGAACATTCAGTAAAACCAACATTTTTTTCTAGAGCAGCTCCTTGAAAATTTAAAGTTTTGTGCCACAGAGTGCCCAGAATCACTTTAGATTATCAAGTTTTTCAACTCCATGTTCTCCTCAGCCCAAGCTTTTCTGGTACCTTGAATGTCACTGGAGACACTCAAAACTCAGCTGGACAAGCCATAAAGCAACATGATCTCATTTTGAAGTCAGTCCTGCTCTGAAAAAGGGGGTGGACCCTTTGATCTCCAGAGGTGCCCTCCAAACTAAATTGTTCTATTATTTTATAACTGCTTGCTTGCATTAAATCTATACTTGTCCATTCCACACCCAGATTTTACTCAGAGCCAATGAATATATTCCTGATTGATTAGCACTTAAAAAGAGCAGTCTGGCTCATGACATCTACTTACAGGTATGAATTTTGGCCTGTCCAGCGTGTGAATTAAACTAAAACTGGTATGGGACACTCAAAGGCTGTACAGAAAATGAGTGTCTGTTCAGGATGGTAACTGATTTCTGTTGCCAAGCCAAGGCTAGGTCACAGCTGAACTGGCAAATGGACAAAATGATGTAGGATTCATTTAGTTCAGCCCTAGTTCCTTCCAGGGGAGACTTGCTTAGTCTCCCCTAGCCATTGCCAGGGCTAGCAATATGTTAAATCAGCCTAGTTGTCGGGAGTACTAACATCTTTTCCCATGAACTTGTCAATTTGTGGTATTAATCAGCAATATATGCACAAACTTTGAATTCCATTGTTCCCTCTTCAACATAATACACATGAATTTACAGAGTAAAGCATAAAACTAGGAGTTAAGGAGATGGCCTAAAAGGATATTTTCAGTATCCAGTTATAGGAATCAGCACAAGTGCAATCCTGTTTGACACATTTACTCTCTTGTGCTCATGGCTTTGTACATGTTTCCAGGTCTGAATATCTAACATAGGAGATCATCCCATTTTTCCTCTTTCTCCAGTGGATCTACAAAATCCACTAAGTAGATCATAGAACCAGAATGATTTGGGTTGGAAGGTACCTTAAGCATCATTGAGTTCCAGCCCCTCTGCCATGGGCAGGGACATTTTCCACTAGATCAGGTTACTCAAAGACTCATCCAATCTGGACTTCAACACCACCAGGGTTGGGGAATCCACAGTTTCTCTGAGCAGCCTGTTCCAGTGCCTCATTACCTTCAGAGTAAAGAATTTCTTCCTTATATCTACCTTAAATTTCCCTTTTTTCAGTTTGAACCTTCTACTCCTTGTCTTATCACTACAAGTCCTGAAAAAAAGTCCCTGTTTGTCTTCCCTGTGGGTCCCCTTCAGATACTGGAGAGTTGCTCTTAGGTCTCCACAAAATGTTCTCTTCTCCAGGCTGAAGAGCCCCAACTTCCTCAGCCTGCCTCCACAGTGGAGATGCTCCAGTCCCCTTAGAAACTTTGTGGCCTCCTTTGAATTTGCTCCCTGTTCTTTTTATATTGGGAGCACCAGAGCTGGATTCAGTACTCCTGGTCTCAAAAGAGCAGAGTAGGGGGCCGGAATCACCTCTGTAAATTGAGTCAGTGCAGGAAATAGGAAAGAAAATGAGTTCAAGGTCCTCATTTCCTCTTTTCCTGACCAAGGTTTTATCTTCACATTCAAGACCTGGAGAATAAAACTTCTCAAGGTGCCATTCTGCTGGTGATTCAAAGAGCAACCATGGAGAATTCTAAAGACTTATTTGAGGCAGTTCCCTGTATTACTGGACTTTTCTAGATTATTGTCTAAGCATCCTTGAAAACAGTAGGCTCATTTATTGCTTCCACGCAAAGAACATTTTCAGAATTTAGAAACTCATAGGGTTGCAATGTCTATTTTCAAGGTGTATATCTTAGGGGGTGTTATATAGTTAGGATCACTCTCTTAAGTACCATATAAGATCCCCCTAGGAACATGTCTTTACCTGTCTTCAGAGTATCAATTTCCAAAGAATTGATTATGAGAAAGTACTTTAAGAAAATGTCTTCTTGGAAAAGTCCTCAGTATAATTCTACACATTTCTCCAAATCGCCACAAATTATAGATATACAGAAGAAAAGCTGTAAAAACTAACCCTTGCAAAAAGTAAAAAAAACCCCAAAAACCAAAAGAAAAACCCCACACCCCTAAACCAAAACCAAACAAAAAAGCCCCAAAACAACCAACCAAACAAAACCAAAACAAAACAGCAAAAAACCACAAGCAACCAACCAAAAAATCGCCAAACAAGCAAACAAAAAACAAACAAAAAATCCCCCCAAAAACCCATCCCTATAAATTTTCCACAAAAGCTGTGCTGAAAAAAACACCTCTATCATCAAATTTATTGTATCACTTCACCTAACACTGAAATCTTAATGTGATATCTTTCCCACCTTTAGTATGTACCCATTCTTGTGCACACTGTATGAACGACGTGAGGCCATGATACTGTCAGAAGATTTTCTGATCTGATGATGTAAAGTTCAAGTCTTTCAAGTCCTACACCCTGCAGACCTCAAATCAGTCTCAGATGGCTTGATGTGCTCTAATACTGATTCTGTATGTTTATGAAGGTTCAGTGACCTGGCTTCTACTTAATGCTTGGTAAAAAAATCTGTGACCTGAGCAGTTTTTGATTTATTTGCAGCTAGTGTTCAGGAATTTCTTCAGCAGGAAGATTGATTTATTTTTTGACATTATAAGGGGGATTTTGCATTTTGCTGCTTTCTTTTTTTTTGTTTTGTTTTGTTTTTGCAACTCTGCTTTTGGTTCTTTTAGGCCCTGGGGGTTGGTAGTCTAGTTGTTTACTTAGCTCTGGTCATTCTGAATGCCTATTCTTCCATTCCTCCTCTTATCTCTCAAGCAGTATCCTCTCCATCTGTTCAGCAAGCACTAACATTTTCAGCCTTATCTTTTAAGACCATCTTCAGAAGCAGTTGTTTTGCAATTGTTTTCTGAAAAGGACTTGGCACTTAGAAAGTCCAGGTGCAAAACCATTTAACTGAGATTTCAAGGGAGAGCATAGAGAAATGAACAAAAGTATACTGTTGCTATTTTCTTTTTCTTGTGTAGAGATCTTGGTATTTTAACTGAGCTTTAATCCCCTCCACCCACAAATAGGCAACATATATTTATATTTGCTCCAAGTAAAGCTCTCATCTGAATTTATTCCACCAATATGAATGTGAACAGAACACTATTAAAGGAGGAATAAGTGACCTTTAATATGAGTATCTTTGTGAGCAGCAGATGTAATTTACAATAAATATATAATAAAGATGAATGAACATAGTTCCTCTTTCCCATTTTCAAATGGAATTCTGGACTAAATGGACTATTTATTTGGTTTTATGAATATATTTTCTAGCAGGCTTAGCCCACCAACATGATGTCGGTTTGTACTCTAAAGCTATTCATATACTGTAATTAACATGCAGCATAATCAATCATCTGTCTTATTGCTGGGTGTCTTACATACTTTGACTTGTCTGAAGGAAGGAGACTGTAGCAGTAAAGGACACTGTTATCCAGATCACCATCTTTCTAGTGATGGGTGCCATAAATTATAGAAAATGGAGAAACAAGAGCTGCTCAAAATTCCTCTAAATCTTATGAGAATTATGGCTTTTCCAAGTATATCTATATCCTGAATTGGTATGAAGAAAAGCTAAAATTGCCTTGTAAAGGAATTATATGTCAGTTTAGATAAATGTCTAAAACACTGGCTCACCAAAATCTCATGAAGAAATGGTAATGGGAAAACAGGGAAGATTTTCCATATGGATTAAAATGGTTAAATAGAGGAAATTCAGAATAGAAATATATATTTAATTTTAGGTGGAATGAGATCACCACTGAAGTTCCACAGAGATCTCTGCTTAGGCTTGTGTTGTTCAAGAAAGAAATAAATGATTAGAGAAAAGGGGTGTATGCTCATGGGGAAAAAAATCCTGCTCTGTTGCAAACTTATGATCTCTTAACTGATTATTACTAAAGTATTAAATCCTAGGCCAAAACAGGAAACATCATAAGAATGTCATCTTAAGACCTGGTCCTGGTCAAAAAGCCAAACTGAACATTTCAAGCTGCTTGTGAAAGTGAGGGCAGCAGAACAACCACCACTACCCTGCTGCTTGACTTCATCCAGGGCTCTGGATGTGACAGCAAGAGAGAAGGCAGCAGCTGACCACAAGGACTCCCACACCCTCCTGGCCACATGACATTCTTTAGAAAGGAAATTTATCTTCAGCCACTGACATTTGTAAACAACTCATGACATTCCAGAGAACCATCACAAGAGTTAAAATCTTGGCTTTCCTTATTCACCCAAGTGAGTGAAGATCCATACTGATTGGGGAAAAGCCATACTGAGAAGTGAACAAGCAAACTAGGACAGAGAGGCCCTGCAGAGAGACCTTGACAAGTCAGAGAGATGGGCAGTCAGCAGCTGTATGGAGTTTAACAAGGGCAAATGTCAGATTCTGCACCTGGGACAGGACATAGAATGGAGTTTAGGGCAATAACTCAGGTAGGAGAAAATCTGAATACAGAAGAAGAAACTGGGGATTCAGCTAAAGTATGCAGTGGAGAATTCATGGAGAAGGTTAAGCTAGTGTGCACCTCTGTTGTATAGTGTGCTTTTGGACCTGGACTGATATCTAAATTTTGCTGTTTTGAACCATAGAGATACCAGTCACAGATGTTTTCAGAGTGTGTCCTGTTGTTGCTTTTGTAGTGAATTTGAACTCCAGTCTAAAGATGGAGTCCTCTGTGTTGATTGTAGTACAGTCAGGTCTGTCATGGTCCTGTCCTTCAACTCTTTCAACTGATCTCCAGTTCTACCACCAGCTGAGTGTTTCCACCTCAAGCAGTGAAGCTTGTCTGACTCCACGTTGCACTGAGTTTGGGAAGAAAACAGAAAAGCGCTGGAGTGAATAGAAACCAAAATGGTGGGGTTCTTTTTAAAGTCTTTTAATTTAATCTCTTTTAACATTCTGAAACCATGGTGTTTTCCCAGGCAAGCAACGTGCCATCATAATGGAAGAAAAAGAAAAAGAGGATCATGGAGAAAATCATTGTGGGGCAGGAGTACAACAGCTCTGGTTTAGATGGTTTGCATTGCCAGAGAGCTGCAGGGTCACAGGGTAACACAGTAGTATGGATTACAATTTCCTTTGCCTTTTCCCCATGTACTGTGCTTTGGTTTGGTTCACATGGCAGAGCACTCTTCATGCCCAAACCACATTCAGGTTAGATGAAATTGATGCACTCCCAGTGCAGTGCAACCGTGGAAGGACAGTCAGCTGTGATAAGTGATTAGACTTAGGCTAAAATCTTCCCAATAAACACAACTTTCTTTTCTACATAAAGAAAGTCTCTCCCATCTGCATGCCATGGGCACCAGTTCTTCAGCACCAACTCTTCGACTTTGCAGGTCTGCTCCTCTGATGCTGTATCACGGAGTAACAGCTTCACTCTTTGAACAACTTAGAGCAGAGTGGGAGATTTTTATTTCTGGTTTTATGCATCAGCTTTCTAGAGGGGAAGAGTGCTCTGAGGAAGAACTATCCCATATAAAGAGCTAGTAATTTCATTATCCCAGGAAGCTATTACTACATGACCCACACAAATATTCAGCAAAGTTATGAGCCAGGCCATCTAAAAAAGATTGTGAGATTAAGACATTATTTTTGTTTGGATTTTGACTCTCCTGGTTGTATGTTAAACTAAAAAAAAAAAAAAAACAAACAAAAAAACCAGTTAAGAAAAAAGAAAAAATGTAGCTTACTTTTTATTCATGTGTTTCTAGTACCTAATTTTCAAATTTTTGTGAGGTTTATGACAAAATCTCAAGATCTGGCAGTGCTGTTTTAAAAGAAAGTCAAGTTTCTAGAACATTAAATAGAAATTCTCACAGATATAACTTTGTAAAAAAGCACAAAATAGCGAGAAGTTATGGTACAGTGATTAATCCTTTTCCCCCATTCCACTGCCAGCACTGAAATAGCAGTGAAATCAATGGTTGCTCACTCTGAAAAATGAACCTTGATTATTCAAAATACTTTTTTCTGAATGTACACACACACTATAAGAAAACAGGACTAACTCCTGTCCTCCAGTAGCAAATATGTGCTAACCTCTCTATTTACCTTAAGTGTGTCTTCCTAACTCTTCAGCCTAGTAATGTAAGATTGCAGTCACATGCGCAGCACCTGAGTCTAATGAGTTTACTGGGTACTAACCAGAGGAACAGTAATTCAGAGCAGATGTTAGCTGACACTGATTATATTGTTCTAACAGTGCGATGTGAAAAGGCACCTGATTATTTTAGATGTATCATCCATATCCTTAGACGTGCTCTCATATGTTTAAAGTCTGTAGTATTCTGAAAGCTTGCCTTAAGTCAAACAAAGACTCTAAAAAAAGAGTAAAAAACACATTACTTCTTTATGTTGTAAGGGAGCACTATTTAACTGATATAATCTTTGTATCTGCTGTTCTTCCTCTCTCCTGGGAAAAGAAACAAATTTTTATTCCTACCCCATGGTTTGTTTCCGTTGCCTGTATTGTCAGCAAGTACTTGCTTTGCCTGCAAACGCACTGTACTTTAGTCTCAGCCAGTTTTTAGGTTATTTTTCCAACATAAACACTTTGGTCATGACTCTTGCACTCTGTGTTTTGTTTATTGACTCATTTGCACTTGAAATATGTTCTTGGAGAGACTTCTATTTTGGTATATTAGTTCAAAACTGTTCCCAGTCAGACGATTTTAACTTGTGCAGTAGTTATTAGATATGTGTTCAAAGACAGGTATTGAGGATTTTCTTTTCTTTTTGTTGATGTCAGTTCAGTGAGTAAATTAGTACAAGTCCCCGAGCTTTCTGGGATTTATTTTTTTTCTGTTTAAACATTTCTTAGAGTGTATATAAAAATGATTTTGATCTCCTCATCTGGATGATCCCATATAAGTGTGAATTGTTATAAAAGGTTGATGATGTTAAGACATGTAGAAGTGATTTGAAAAAGAGAAGAATTTGAACAATTCATCAAAAGATTTGATATTTCTGTTGCTTCCTTACCAAAGTTCTTCATCCCCCCTAATTGTTCAGAGGAGAGCTGCCTGGTTTTCTCAGAAATAAATGTTAGACAAGACATTAGACAGCTGCCCAGAGGTAATGTCTGTAAGTCTGTCTGCAGGGAAGGATCTTTAAAAACAAAACTCTTTAGTGTTGAGAAATATTTCTGAGAGGCTGTTTGTTTTTTCTGAAGTTTTGCGTTTCAACATGAATCACTGGAGACCAGTCAGAAGAGAGAGTTTTTTCATCTCTAGACAACTCTTCAAAGAGGTGGATGGGAATTTGGTCACATGATGGGTTCCACTGAAGGAAGATGTACAATTAAATCTATGTATTATTTAACCAGTGGTTTTTGACCTTTGCCAGTCTGTGAAGCTGTAAACATTTGCTGTGGTAGATGTGGTCACTTCAGAAATTTCACTGACATGGGTAGTTCCATGCGTGTATGAAGGTGTTTTTCATCATCAACTTTCCATTTTGCATTAGAGATTGTACATAAGCCACTTTAACCATCTATAGGCCATTCTCCAGAGGAGTTTCATGAGCATTTTCTCTGTATCATAATTCTGTGCAGCTTGCAAACATGAAAGTGAAAAAATTAAAAAATGTCTCGCTCATTTAGCCCTAGATGTCAGTTTCCTGCAGCACTATGCTGTAGCCGTACACTATAGTCCCAATTGTAGCCATGTTAATAGTAGTCTCTTACTCTCTCGGGGGTTCCTTGTGGCCCGGTCTTCATCATCTGATTCCCTCCTTGGCAGACTGCTCCTGCTTCTTCCAGGCTGCCTCGGAGTTCTGACTCATTGGAAAGCCCAGCCCCCTTTTATCCCAGCGATCCCTGCTGGCCACAGCTGCGTCCAATTAAGGACATTGCAGCTGCAAGCCTTTCAGGATCAGCTGGGATTCCTTGGGGCAAGGCCCATATACAGATATTCAGATAGAATACATATTTACTACTCAAGGGCCACCTCTCCTACATTTCCCCCTTTTTATTATTATTATTAGTTGCAGAACATGTCAATTATACATAGTAGATTATATTTCCCATACACATATTCATACCTAGGATTTACCGGGCCCAACTTTACCACATTTCCAATACACATATTCATACCTAGGATTTACCGGGCCCAACTTTACCACATTTCCAATACACATATTCATACCTAGGATTTACCGGGCCCAACTTTACCACATTTCCAATACACATATTCATACCTAGGATTTACCGGGCCCAACTTTACCACATTTCCAATATACATATTTTACACCTAGGATTTACAGGGCCCACATTACCTCTTTTTTCTTTTTTTTTTCCTTTTTCCCCTTTTTCTTTTCTTTTTCTTTTTCCTTTTTTTTTTTCTTTTTTTTTCTTTTTTTCCTCTCCTTACATTTCCAAATTCTCAATACATACATATTTACGATTCTTGAGGCCCATCTCATTTCTAAATTTCCAGTACATACATATATTTGCCTAAGTCAAAATTGGATTTTCGTTTAATTTTAGTTTAGATTCAGAAGATTACTTATCTTCTCTGTTTTTGCTAGATTTTCTCTTCCCAGATAGCAGATGTCTCAGCTTCAAGTTGAATGCAAGATTTCTAGTTTCTTCTTTTCTTTTCTCCATCAGCTTCTCTCGGCTCTTCTTCTTTCTCCAACGCTTCCAGTTCTTCCGGCTACCCTATCTTATAATTACAGCGATCACGTCGGGGTCACCAAATGTAGCCGTACACTATAGTCCCAATTGTAGCCATGTTAATAGTAGTCTCTTACTCTCTCGGGGGTTCCTTGTGGCCCGGTCTTCATCATCTGATTCCCTCCTTGGCAGACTGCTCCTGCTTCTTCCAGGCTGCCTCGGAGTTCTGACTCATTGGAAAGCCCAGCCCCCTTTTATCCCAGCGATCCCTGCTGGCCACAGCTGCGTCCAATTAAGGACATTGCAGCTGCAAGCCTTTCAGGATCAGCTGGGGTTCCTTGGGGCAAGGCCCATATACAGATATTCAGATAGAATACATATTTACTACTCAAGGGCCACCTCTCCTACACTACGCAAGTAAGAGTTTATAAGCGAGGCAGAACTTTTTTTCCATATTACTCAAGACTTGTGAAGGAAGAGAACCTGTAGGGCCTCAACCAAAATATACTGAAACACCTGTGATATGTTTTGTCAAGAAAATCTTTCTTGGTACTCCTGCTGAATAAAAATAAAAAGAAAATACTTCCCTTCACCTAGATTTGCTTTTATTAAAAACATGGTCTGTCCTCTGCCTACAGATTCTACTGCTATAATAACTGTACCCTCTGTTCTCATCATGACAATTAGGCTTCATGAAAATCTTTCATGGGCTTTTCTCACCAGAAGAGAACTTTAATGTTTACTCAGGACTGCTAAGGAATTTTGCCTCTGGAATGACTCTATTAGGCAGCTTTCCTGGTTAATCAGCACTTGAGGTGCCTTAACTCCTTGTGGCTTCCTAGCAAAGAAGGGATTTCAGAGGTACTTGTTCCACCACAGAATGATGCATGCTTGTCTGTTACATCTCACATCTTCTACTGTGCCTGTAAGGGCTGGTATAACACAGAGCTGAATTGATTTTGTGTTTGGCAAAATGCACTGGGAGACTTCTGCATGAAAGTTGTTCTCCAGCAGCAGCCCCAGCATCTGTACAAAATTTCTCTGCTTACTCTCATTAGAATAACTTATCTAGTTGGAAGTATAGAGAGAATGAATTTAGGTCATTGAGAATGCCTGGGCTGGCATTTGGCCAGGACATGAGAGTTAACAGCACGGAACTTGAAAAATACATCAGTGATGTTCCTTTATTTCCTCTCATTGTTGTAAAGAAATTGCTGTTTCAGTAGTGACTGCTGCAGGTGACTGCACATCTGACATTTCCCTTAGAATGCAATATAGCTTTGTCTGTATTTCTACATTGCTAGGGAGGAGATGGGTCACTTTGGGTTTTTTTTTTAATCACTTATTGAAGAAGTTTAAAGTGTGGGTACAGTTAAAAGTAAGAATGAAAAGATTGCTGAAATAAGAGCTGCAGCTGTGATGTAGAAAAGAACTGTCAAATGAAGTATAGCTGCTTCATGTATGGTTGGGTTTGCTCTGGGGTGACGGGGCTTAGCCATTTATCTGCGCATAGCTAAGTGTAACATGAATTTAGAGGTGAAGTCAGTCAGCACCAGTGCATGCTAGCATGCTCCTTTTGAAAAAGGAAACACTGAAAACTTGGGTACTGGGATGTTTTTAGAGGTTAAGATTTGGAAGACCTAAATTCTGTCTTGCACCAGAAGTTCCCTGTGTGTTGTAGTGAAAGCACATTAAAACTTGAAGATGTGGATTTTGGGCAGGAGCCAGACACGTAAAAGTGATTTGCTGTGCCATGGAGCTATTGCGGTGCTCAAGCACACTTTGTAGAGTGGAACATCAATCTCTCTGCTCCTTAGTGTCTGCTCCTTGCAAGCTGTAAGTAGTCCCTCCCCACCAAGGAAGTGCAGTGAGAGCAAGTGCCACAGGTCAGAGCTATGCCTGGCACTGTATAAATACTGTGCTTGAGAGAAGTGCATAAAGACCATGATTCAAACAGAAAATTTGTTTAGTGTTGTGGACAAAACAAATATGTTTTGTACTTTCTGGTAGCTGATCCATATACAGGATGGAAGCCAAGTCCTGCTTCCAGAAAACAGGATGACATCTGTCTTGTTTGACTCAGCTGACAATGCAAGTTGTCCTTTCCAAACTGCAGATTCTGTGTGTAGTCAGGGAAGGGGGCAAGTTCCTCCAGGAGTCAGCTCATACCATCTTAAAATGGTTGCTTAAGCCAGAGCAGGCTGAAGACGAGTCCTTTTGAGGAGTCTGTCTCTTTTCACAAGCTAAAGAGGAGGATTTCTCGATATCTACCTGTTTGATGGCTACGTAAAGTTAAATGAATCACACTGCGGACTCCCTCCAGATGACAGAAGATCCTTGAAGAAGTTCAAGTGTTTAATCTTTCCTCCTGATTCACAGGATATAATGATAATAAAAATCTAGTTCCATAGTATCATTCCTTTTTATAAAACATTTTTACTAGGTAGTCTGTGATGAATCTTTCCTCCTTAGTCCTTGGAATTGTTTCTTTACATGCCATAAATAGAATTAATTTGGTTAAAATCCCAGTCACTAGGAAAGAGAGGCTAATGTGATTGAACTTTCTTCATGTTCATGGACAGTGACAAATCATACCCCTCCTGTGTCAGCTAAACAATTAGAATTTGATTGAAATGTTACCTGGAATGAGTCATCTGTGGTTAAGAAAGGAAACATCAGCAACAAGAAGGTAATGCATGTAATTGGAAACTTTTGCCTGAGCCAAAGCAAAATCAAATGAAGCCTCTGTAATGCAAACCACTCTCCAGTTCCAGAGCCTCCTTCAGGCATGCATGCAGCCTCACACTGTCACTTCTGCTAATACCCAAAGCCAGAAAGGCATGTGTTGATGCTGGACTCCTCAGGAACACAAAGTTTGATAATTTGTCTCAGTTTTCATTCTGCAGGAAATCTTCCACTCTGGGAAACAAAGACAGGTTTTTTTCAAAGCAAAAATCTTAAACTTTATGTCACAGCTTGAATGGCCTGAGGACACTTTTATACAGACTATTATTTGGACAGTTCATGAAGGCTTATTGGCTGTCACTGGAATGAAGTTTATCCAATGCTGCAATTCCAACTGTGGGAGAAATACTGCACTTGCAGTGTTTGCTGTGGCAGAAAGACTGGGACATATTTTATATACACTGTTACTCTTCCTTATATATTGTAATATTTTCAGAACTCCAGTGAAAATATATGTAAAATAAGCATCTCATATTTAATGATAATCTAATGAATTACTTTAGTATCACAACAAAATTTATCATGGACAAGGGCATCTGTAGGTCATTCAGAAAATTGAAACTGATGCATGAAGTTCCTCACCTCTTCAGTCCTTCTCTTCCATATTCTCTATTATTACTTAAATCAGTGAATATATATATGTCTAATGTGAGGACATCTTGATCCCTTTAAATGCAAGATGTGTGAAGTTTCTATCTATATTCCTTAAAGGGCAAAAATAAAAAAAAAGGAAGAGGGAAGTGATGCAGATGGATCAATATAAACATTTATGACAGTAGCTTGGAGCAGCATGCAGTAGCCTAAGTAAACAGAGAGACAGGATGGCTTTTCAAAACAAGCTTGTCATGTTTATGCTTGTTATCAGCTTTCCTGACAACGATTTTCCCATCAGCTAACTACAGACTTAATTAGGGCATTAACACAGTCCTGCCCCCACACCTCCTGCCTTTCCCCAACTAAGCACTGGGTCATTACTGGGAGGAGAGAACACAAGAAAGGAAATGGGAAAGAGAGGAAGGGAGACAGAGAGAGAGGAGAGAATTAGGGAAAAAATTTAAATAAATAGTGAGTGGAGGAACAAAATCAAAGCATAATTTTGAATACATTTCACATGGTGGAAGGGAAACCAGCACTGCTTTTCCATGTTGTTTTACCAGGTTTTGCAAGAAAGTTCATAGGACCATGCAGGCCAGGCTACTCCGCTGAGAGAAATGAGACAAATTTCTGTGATTTCCACTTGTAAGCACTTGCAAATGCAACAAATGTGAACTCCTCCACCATCTGTTAAAATACATCCCTCACCTCATTCAGAGAAGATACTCTGTGTAATAAACATTCTTCCTATGCAGAAGACACTACATTGCAAGTTGTAAGATGCTTTTGGCAAGCTGTGCTTTTGGGGAATAGAGATGCTAATTGCTCACATGGAGCTTGTTCAATGACTTCACAGCAATTAAAAGAATGTGGTGCATTTTGCAGTACCCAGTCCCTGTGGGTAATTTACATGCCTGATAACCAGAGCAGAGCTCCATGGCAGACACCAACAGCAACTGGAGTGACCTTGAGCATTTCCCTCACAGTGCCATTTTTCATGAAGACAGATTGTCGAATAATACTACATTTAAACATCTGTGATTTTGCAACTAGCAAAAAAACTGAATTTCCTGTTTTTCTTTATTATTTCAACAATTTCCTGTAATTTATCATCTCCAGTATATGTGCTAGGTCATATCTTGGCAGCAGGAAATTTTGCCTTGCTTGTCTTTTCTCCCATTCACTGACATAAGATGTTTCCAATTACGTCCAATTAATTGTAGCTTATTGCTTCTGACCTGTCAGAATTACCTGGTCACTGGAAGCACTCATCAATTCAGACCTCTTCCTCAGCTGTGCTACTGAAATGCATGGCTGAAGGTCAGTGATATGGCAACCCATTGAATGCAGTGTCAGGAGGAGCCCAGAGAGGGTGGTTCCCAAATCCACCTGAACTGCAGCACACATATCTCTGCAACACTCATAAGCAAATGTTGTAGCCACTGGTGGCTTACAGGCAAACAAATACAATGGTTTCCATTTGAGTCACCAGAAGGTGTTAAGCAGTAGCTATTAGAAACCCAGGACTTTTTAAATCCACATGTCCAGACAATTTTTTTTTCCTAGAGGAACTCTTGGAATAGTTGTTCATATTTGGTGTGATTTTGGAAAAGGCCTAAGAACCTTCTGAGGAAGAAGTGCAAAAGTCTTAAAAAAAACTAAATCTATGCTGCTCTAGTTGTTTGTCAGTCTAGGGCAGAAAAATTAAATAGACACTCTCAATCACCATTAAGAAGGAGATAACAGGGAATAACTAAACTGGCACCAACAAACACATGGAATATGGAAAATAAAGCTTATTGTTTCTGCTCAGGCTAGTTCACTTGAAATAGATAATAGCATCAATGTAATGGATTTTTGTAAAATGCTGGACTGATGTTGCACTGCTTTTCGATTTAAAACCAAATTAAATAAAATCTGTATCACAGAAACTAAACTTTTGAGGCATATCAGAACTCAAAATATCACTGTAAACAGGGAACCGTCAATGAAACCTGCAGGGTTCTGAAGACATCACTGTTTTTCCTACAATGTTTAAAGTTTTTATAAAGAAACTGGAAGTGCAAGAACAATTACTGACTGAGCTTACAAAAACGCAAAGATCAAGGGAAGAATGATAAAGTAAAAAAAGAATCAGTCACTGACAAAGAAAAAAACAAGCCAGTATGTGATTTAGGTAGGTCAAATAGGAAAAACTATGGTAGCAAGAAAGCAGATACATCATATCTATAAGAAGAACCTGACACTAACAAAAAGGTTATGATGACCAGAGTAATATTTTTGGTTTGCTAGTATTATGATTATAATTTTTGTTTAATATACTGCCTAGGAGCACATGCCTTCAGGAGACTCAGTGATGCTGCAGAAGTACAGAAAAAAGTGCAATTTCTATCCTACAGAAGATGCCAGTGGAATTTTGCATCCAAAATGTGTGTGCCAACTCTGTATTTATAAAAGAGATGTTTTGATTTGGAGTGGGGAAGCACCCAAACCGCATGCTAAAGTGACAGAGAGATGTATGGAAGTGCACTGAAGCCATAGATGTGATTAAAGGACTAGAAAATCTGCTTTCTATGAGTTGCTCATGGTGTTCAACCCAAGTAGGATGTCCAAAGAGTCTTTATGAGTATCTTCCTTATATTTTTAAAATCTTGAGTGGTTAAAAAGCTGAAAGTAGAAGGCTTCTTCAGTCTTTAAAATGAATTAAATATAGTTAGACCTGATAAAGGTTCCTCTTTTTAATAGCACTGATATAGCTCACAATGTGTAAGGGGTGAATCAAGGCTAGTTTTTGGAGGTATATGCTCTGATTTAAGAAAATATTAATTCAGAGAAGTCATTTGGCTTATGTTGCTTAGGAGGTCAGGCCACATCATTTTTTGGCTTTATTTATCCATGAATCTAGGAAATCTGTTATCATATTCTTTAATCTCTTTCTCATTCTCTTTGCCAGAAGACCCAAAGAAGAAGAATGACAAATGAAACTACTGTTATACTTAGGGAATTGAAATTTTAATGGGCTTTGATCTAAGCATCTTACCTCTTAGGGTAAATTATATCCTCAGCATGACAAAAGGGGTGATAGCATCCTGCTCTGTTTGCTCTTATTGGTTGCATATACTTAAGATAAAAATGTGAGGTAGTTCAGTGACATTCTTCCCACAGTGTATCTCAGAATGACTCTGGGTACCAGATATTTTTGACTGTTGTCATTGGCTTTCACAGCACTCTCCCAGCTGAGAAGGCCCCAGTGAAATTATATGTTCTTTTAAGATGGGTCACTTAGCTAAAAGAAGGCTGAAAATACCACATGGAGTTTCAGCTGCATAATTTCCAGTGATTATTGTGGGACCCTGTGTTCCTGGGCCTTGGACAATGCTTTGAAAATGAAGGGGCTATTGCTCAATCTTTATATCTCTGAAAGGAGATAAAATTAGAGCAGTTTATAAAGAAAGCCCTGCAGGTTTACTGAGCAGCTGCCTTCAAAGGAAATTTCCTTGTCTCAATAAACAAGAAAACAGAAGCACCTGGGCCTGAACACATCAGCCTTATTTTTGGGAACACTACCTTTTGAAAATCAGATGGCCGAAAACAAGAAAGCATTATCACCAATGAGAAAATACTATTTATCTGTGTGTGCTTTGTCCAGTAGTGATATTAAGTAGTTTTGCTTATATAATTCCATTAGCCCAGAGTAAAAGCATCAAGTTTTTTTGAGTAGTTGAGTTGCCTCAGAGAAAGCATCTTAGTTTACAGCTCCACTTTGACTCTGGATGTTCCAAAGACATGAAGTTCTCTGAAAATGACTTTATTTTTTAAAGTACTCTGAAAAATTTTCAGTAATTGGGATAGATTGTGCTGTAATTGTAAATTGTATACAATCCACTTGAAAATTTAGCATAGGTTGATTTTGTTAAAATATAATGTAGGTAGTGCCTACCACTAAATAGAGACTATTACAGTGGAAATGTGTCTTTTTCAGGAGTAATTAAATTGCAGACAATGTAGACTAATCTAACACAATATGGTATATCAGCTGAGTCAAGATGAAAGTGCATTTTTTTTGCTTGTTGATTCACTTTTCTGTCATTCCAAAATTCCTTTTAGTATGCATTGTGTTTCTGAATGCAAGGTCTTGGTTTTATCTACTGCCAATCAACCCAAGGAGGCCAGGTTTATATCTGGATAGGAATTCAAGTAAGGAAATGGAACAGTTCCCTTAAAATTTTTTTTCCCTGGGAGTAGTTTGACAAATGCCAATTATGGTATGAAAGACCAGGTCCTTTCGTGGATAGATCTCTGTGCAGAACAGTGGTCAATTTGTAATTATTTTAATAGTGTCAGTCAGCACCCCTAAGTGTTCTTTGCTGGTCATAGTGAGGATGCTTGTCAAGTCTGAAGCCATGGGCAAATTAGGCAAATTGCTCATTTGCTCATTAGTTGCAGCACACGAACTTGAATATTTCTTTGCTCTAGACATAACGAGCTTTCTGATTAATGAATGATTCCTCTTTCTGATTTTATTTAAGGTGTACTTACTGCTAGGAGCCAAGTGGGAATAGAGGGAATTAGGATAGAAGACTGTAGTGAGATTTCAATACATACATAAAAAGAAGTGTCCATGAACGTCTCTAAAGTCTAAGTCAGAAGAAATGAGCCAGACCTTTTGTCATGTAGGCTGGTACTTAAAGTCTGCAATATCCACATGACATTTGCTTTCTCTTCTTTCAGCTGTGATTTGGTAGCTAAAGTGATACAGCTAGATCATTTTTATACTAAATTCTTCTGAACTACCAAATTAAATGTCCAACAGATGACATGATGTGGAAAAAACAGCTCTATCCACATGCAAGCAGTCTTAGAAAACACAAACTTTTACTCCTCCTGGTCACCTGGAAAATACTACACTGAGCAGCAAGAAAGTGTTTTTAGAAGGCATAAGTATTTTGGCACTCCAAACAGGAGGCTGGAGCCTGTTGTTCAATGGGATCCTCAGTGTGTTATTAGTGTAACAGAATGATGCTGATTTCTATCATCTGAAGATGTCTGAAGGGACTGAAATATGTCATCTCACCAACACTATCACTCCAAAAAAGAAGAGTGATAACATCTCAGTACAATTTCTGTGAATGCTTGTTTTTGCTCTCTTTGTGGAAAGAACAAGCATGAGGAGCCAAAGCAAGCCAGTGGCCACAGAGAAATCATGCTAAAACCTAACCCCAGTTGACAATTATTTTTCTCCTCTGTATCACACTTCTTGATTGGCAGTGAGTTTTCATGTATCACTGTCTTTAACCTCAAATATTGCAAACTGGCTTGGAAATCGTGATTGGTAGTCTGATGATTCATTGCATCTTTGCATAAACCACTGAGATAAAACTTCAAAAGTGTCATGCCTTAGCCAGTGCAGACCCCTCTGGCCTTATGCTGAAGGCACCTGGTCTCAGGGATGGACAAGGAATCTTAACAGCATCTGCGGGCAAAGATTTTGTGGGTGCTGCTCCTCTCTGATGAAAGTGAAGCCTCTCCTCCTTTCTCCGTGTGGGTCAGGGGAATGAAGGGGGAGAGAAGTACTGCCCTCTGCCCTTCTTCCTTTGCTGGCCCTTACAGCCTCATTGAAAGTTTTAGGTCTGTAAAAGAATATCCTCAGAGACTGACCCTAGGTGCCTGATCCAAACAGTGATGGCCAGTGTGTCTCTAGCTCTCTAGACTGGAGTTAGTTGTCATGTTCCACACCTGACCGGCACAACATTTTTGTGATTTCATCTCAAAACATAGGGACAAAAATTACAATGAATATAGAAATTGTGACCATAATAAAATTGAAATAATAATAATAACAACAATAAAAGTAAGCATAGTAATAAAATAGTAATAGTAGTGTGTCAGAGCCATACAGTGAATAATTTTGCCATATTTAAATGAGAGGAAAATGAATCATCTCCACTCTGTTAGTCAAACACACAGTAACTGTGTGTACTTCCCTTTTCTTCTGCTGTTCCACTCTGAACACCCACTTTCTCTGATTTGTTGTCCAGCATTTACTGCCTCCTTTCCCACCTCTTCCAATGTTCCTGACCACCTCAGCCCAGGTGTTTCTAGTGGGCTGCTCAGCCCACCACCGCATTGTCGAAGCCCCCAGTGAACAGCCTGCACCTGAGCAGCTCCCATGGTGCTAGTGGGAGTTCAGTGGGGCTTTGGGGAGATTGCCCCTTCAGGGGCCAAAGGAAAATTAACACCACTCTGATTATTTAGGCAAGCTTATTTCTTGTGCAGAGGTAAGATATGGATGAGTTATAAGAGGGGGCTAACTCAACAGTATCTTTAGAAATTTAGGCTGCCTTAACTCTGAATGTATGAGAGACTGTGCAGCAAGTGATGTTTGATCCTGTCTACAGGTAACAAGTGAGCAGTGCCAGGATTGTCCTAGTGCTTCCCTGTAAAGTTATCTCTGCAATATTCTCACAGTGATTTCAAATTGCAGACAAATCACAGTGCAAAAGTCTCTACCTCCGTAAAAGCTGATTCCTAAATTCCAAAGAACTCCTATTTTGGGAGGTCTTTCCCAAATTACCTTAGATCTAATTTATTTTTCCTTGGAGGCTGAATGGCTGAATTAACCATGCAGTGATTGGTACCCAGACACGTTCAGCACAGGGGTAAGTAAACAATGTTTTATCAAGAGGTCTGTCTTGCAAGTGATTTAATTGAGTAAATGCTACAATGAGTAATAACAATGTATTCTACCAAAACCTCCTACTGCCTTTATTTGAGTAAGTTAGTTCCTTTGATCAATGTTGTGGATAAGTAAAAAGAAAAAACAAATTGCAAAGGAAAGTCTTATATTTAGGACTGTGCAACTCCAAAAGAGCTATGGCCTTATACTGGATCAGGCTAATCTCTAGTTTAGAAATTATTATGTTTGCAAATAGTAATGTCATGTGCTGGTGATAAATCATCTAAATTTTGAGCTCTCAACAGAAGGAATGTTGTTAACAGTTACTTAACTTAAGAGCAGAAACAATCTGCACCCTCCACCCCCATTAGTGAAAATGAATTAGCCCCCAATTTTTCAAAGTATTAACTAAGTCTGTGCCTTTCCTTTCTCAGGAGGAACTCACTTTTCTAAGTGTCTGAGGAAAACAATTTTGGCCTTGTCTTTCTTTTGCATCTACGGATTTTGCATAACTGGTTATTTGGTGCTTTGAAGGTAGTTTATGGCTGCAAGCCAACCTAACAGCTTGCTGCTGCTGCCGCAAAGAAGGTCTCACTCCCTCCTCCTCCCCACTCTGAGACTTCCTTTCTTGCCCCACCCTCTCAGAGTCCTGTCCCCACTATTTTGGCTCACCCTTTGCCTCTTTTCTTGAGTCAATTTCAACTAATTAACTCAGAGAATTATCCACTTTCTGGTCATTTTTTTCCAGGTCAGGGAGGTGAATTGACTGATGGTGGCATCTGAAGACCATTGTGGTCAGCAATGCGTAGAGTGGCAGTATCAGGAACATACAGGAACACAAATGTGGGAGGAGGTGGGATCTACACTTTGGCAATGACCTGTTAGATCCAGTTAGATCCTGTTAGACCTGTTAGATCCACTTCTACATCTTGTAGAAGTGAACCATGGATTGTTTGCTGCCAGCAAAAAGTATGTGATTATACAAAAAAGTGGAAAAGGGCCAAGAAGTTATCGCAGTGATGCTTTACTCTCTTCCATTTGGATTCTCTCTCTCTCCTTACACAAGCAGGGGAAAGTCAGACCAACTCTTCTAGACAGTTAACTCCATTTGAGAATCTTAGGTGGTGCTTGAAGGGGTAAGTAATTTCAGAAGAGGACTAAAAGTGATAAATATATGAGCAATTATTATTGTCCAAGGCCTGGGGTATTTTTACGTTTGGATACACTCACATCAAAAAAATGTAATCCATCATCAGTGGAAGAGATGAACACCTCAAACAAATGTGTCAATGTTCACCATATATGAGCCTCTACAACTGAATCTTCTATATATTTTACACCAGAGGATCTGGCCAGAAAGTGGGATTCAGTCTTCAGTTCTGTTCTGTTTATTTTGGCTAATAGGAACTAAACCTCTATTTTCCACTCTCCCTGATTTACTAGGCTTTCTTGTTTCACCGTAAAACAAATTAATGAACAACTTGTAATTAAAAGAAAACGGTCCTCTTGTCTTCATTTTGCATTAACTAATGAATGAGAATGATGTGAGATATATCAAAACCATGAATGGTTTTGCTCATGCATTTTCTAAAAACTGTTGTGTCATGGCTTATGAACAGTTTTGCACAAAATATGACAAAGAGTACTGGTTGCACTCTCTCATAGGAGCAGCAAGGTTGTGTTATAGAAATTGTAGTATCTTTGACAAGGTGTGGAATCTATATATCTGCAGTGCTAAAGTTTGATTTCACCCTTTGTCACTGTGCAAAGACCCTGTGTCCCTGTTTATCACAGTATTTCCTTGTGTTCCACAAAGAAGGTTTCCTCACAGTGTGGGATCATTTGGTCGATACACCAAGACCATTTTCAGCTGTTGGCTGACTGCTGCAGGAGAGAGCAAAGGAGCTTCCCTGTGAGCACCTTCTGATACAGCACAGTGTCCTGTGCTGAGATGTAATCATGACTAAAAGCCTGTGCTATGGTCACTCAGTATACCATCTTCTTTGTCCTTGATTATGTTACATGTATCTGCTTTCTCAGAGCAGTAAAATGGCTAGAAAGAAGTACAAAGAGCAGGGCAAGATGCAGAAAGACTGAGTAAACATAACAGTTGTGAATTATGTAATATTAAAAAGAGCCAATGTATGACAATCAATGAATATTTTCCCACATGAAGGTTCTTCTGTGTTATCCAATAAATTTTCTACATTCTTTTTTACAACATCATCTTCTCTTCCTGTTTCCCTGTTAAGGCTTTCTTCCTTATATTTATTTGTTCAGTTTTGAGTTCTTTTCAGCATGTCTTCAAGCAGAAAGAGCAGAGTATCTTTCTTGAGCTCTTTAGTATCATTATAAGAAAATTTTCCTCCGAGCATGGGCCCGAATTTCCTGTTAAATGTCAGTGGATCTGTAAAGGCCTTTTGAAAATAGTTTGTGCTGTAGAATAGTGTGTGGGGGAATTGGGGAAGTAAGATCTCTGATTTTGAGCTACTCTCTCTGGTGCCTCTCTGTCTGAGATGGATTGAAACCACCAAGAAAACGTTTACTGTCCCAACATTTGAAGACAGAAATAAGCTTGGAAAGGAAAGACTGGATTTGGCTCTGGGGAACTCAAAATTATATTCTATGTACAGTTTATTGTTATAGTGCTTATTTTAAGAATGCTTTTGAACTCAATTCTGTTAATGTAAAGTCTACAGACTTAAGTCCATGCATAAAGTGTAGTAGAAGAAAAAAAATCAAGGTTCTTAATATGTATCTTGCTCTGTAATTTTCAGATGCTTTTGTAAGGTTCCTTGGCCAGAGGGCATGTGAGGGAATTAAAGGATTATTCTCTCTGTTTTCCTTATTATGTTTTATTTTCTTACTGATAAGTCATTGAGAAAAAAAAAATTATACATTTTTATAGTGTCTTTTGGAAGAATTCAGAAAATGGTTTGTAAATATCATACATAACTGAATTGTGTATCAGCCATTGTTGATTCCTAAAATTGACTGCAATAGCTTCATGAAAGGACTTAATATAACAAATTTAATTTTAGCAATCCTAGTCAAAATACTTCTGAAGCTAAGCAAATGTGTACTTAGTGTGATGGTGGTCACAGGAGTCTCAGGTTGAGGGAAGAGACGAGAATTAGACTCCGAATTTCAGAAGGTTTGATTTATTATTTTATGATATATATTAAATTAAAACTATACTAAAAAGAAGAAAAAAATTCTCATCAGAAGGCTAGGCTAAGAATAGAAAAGAATGAATCAACAAAGGTCTGTGGCTCAGGCAGAGAGAGAGCCAGCTGTGCTGTGATTGGCCATTAATTCCAAACATTCACATGAGACGAATCACGGATACACCTGTTGCATTCGACAGCAGCAGATAATCATTGTTTACATTTTGTTTCTGAGGCCTCTCAGCTTCTCAGGAGGAAAAACCCCAAGGAAAGGATTTTCATAAAAAGATGTCTGCTACAACTTAGGTATTTTATAATTGCCTTATTTAGAAACTGGCCAGGACGTCATGGCTGATATTGCATTTCTTATGAAAAACTCCAAGACATCTGTTTTTGTCACAAGTGAAAAAGACTGTTTCTTCCAAAGACTAAAATTTCTTTATGCCTATGTTTTTAAAGCCTGTTCAAACTGCTGCTCAACCATAAACCTGCTGCTTTGAACGAACATCTAAGGACACTTCCTTTCTCCCACGTCCTGAAAAGCTGCTTAGTTCTATCACAGACCAATGCCCAGGCAGCCCTCGCAAAATCCCTTTCAATTTGGAGGAAGGCTGGAAAAAGTACATATATGGGGGAATCTACCATAAAACCATTACTTCAAAACGATCCTCCTCAGTTTTTTTTCATTCTACTTAGTATGCATGTATTCAAATTCAAACTCAAGAGAGATTGAAGAGACATTTTTTTCCCCAGAAAATTAAAGGCATTGTGTATGGTGGAAACCTGTTTCTACTCTTCTCCAGGACAGAATTATGCCCTTCTTTGCTTCCTAGTCTTATGTTTGGTTTGCCAGATCTGGAAAGTCTGGTTGTAAAATGAAGCCCACTCTTGGCAGTACAATGGAATTAGCCACAAGGATGATTGCATAAAACTCTTGGCTATATCGCCAGCCCATGAAACTGGGAAGAGGGAAGACCTTCTTTCAACGTGAAACTCTGATTTCTTTTTTTTGAGGGAATATTTGCCAGCCTCATCAGTCTGACAAAAAGTCATGCCCAACACAGAAACTCACACACCCATAACAAAGAGATGGTTAATCTCAGGTTCTGTCTGGAGCCGTACTGTCATGAGTTTTGGGCACACATCTTTGCTCAAGGTGGTGCCTTGGCTGGCACAGGGATCTCTGTTGGTGATGCTTTGCTGAGTTGGCTGCTCAAACCTTTGTTTTCCTGGAAGAAACCTCAAGGCCAGGCAAAAATGCAAAGAAAAGAAGGAAAAAGGAGATCCTGGACCTGTTTTTTGTCTTTTATGTAATGACCATACAAAGCTCGATGGAACAGAATGAACTGACTTCCAGATTCATGAAGCATAATTACCTATGGGTAATGCTCTGCTTGTCTTACCACAGACTGGGTGATGCACAGCACATACCATTTTACCCACTGCTATCTTAAAGCTGTGCCAGGGTTTTTCAAAGACCTACTCACCTTCTCTGCCAAAGTTGAAGTATTAGGTATATTCTTAGAAATGGATTAATGTATGGTTTTAATGATCTGCTTTTCCTTTTTATTCAGTGGTTTTCCTCACCAGTAGTTCTTGCAAGTAGAATAGAGTTGACCTTATTCTATGCAGATGAAATATTGAAATATACACTGTAAAAAGGTACAGGGGGTTTCACTAGAAACTGCAGATTTACAATTTGTAGTGTATGACAGCACTACAGATTTTGTCAAGTGCTACTTATTTTGCCAGGGAAATAATGCAAGGAAAGGTCAAAATGTTTCTTGGCACAGTCACAAAAATGTCCTGTGAATTTCTCTTTCTTGAATTTTCCACCTCTTGCATTCTGTGCGTTCTTCTGGATAGTTAGGTCTGAAAGCTGATGGTCTTTGTCACCCTTACTATTTAGTATTCGGCCCTCTCACAAATGCTTTCATGCTCGGGCTATTAGATCAACTGAAGCTGGTTCTAAGAATTCTCTGTCCACCCTACAATGAACAGTTTGTTTCCATTCAAACTAGTAGAAATAAGGATCTGAGGACATGGGAAGATTTTTCACTGGACAAAGCTTTAATTAACTGTTGCATACATATGGACAAGCTTTGGGGGGAAACTATCTTAGCCAAGAGCAGATGTATTTAAAAGAAAAAGAAACAGATTTTGGCTACATGATATTGCCTATCTATCTGTAATGCAGAAGTTAAAGGGAGCCACATATGAGATGAGTTTGCTAAGAATTTTAGGTATCCCCGTTACTATTGACAGGATTCTCTTCTTTTACTGATGGTAAACTGTCTGCCAGCTTTTTCTGCTTCTTTATTGTCAAAAACACACCAGAAAGTTCTCTTATGAAATAAACTAAAATGAAAATACAGTTTTGAGGGTTTCTTTCCCTGTAAATAGGAGTGCTTAACTACCTCTATGCTAGTATACAAACCAGTTAGACACTGTCCAGTTTCAAAGTCAGTTGGTAATTTGATACATTTCAAATTACCATAGGTATTCACTCTCAGCTTCCCAAAACAGGGTGATTGCATTCAAACTGCCTATTGGGAATGGTCCTGGCCCATGTTACCTCCTGCTACTCTACAAAGAATGACCTGAGAGTTTTGTGGTTGACTGTGATCAAAACTGTGCTCAGGGTTTGTAGTAGTGATGCAAAAGCTCCTGTAGCAGTGGTTAGCCTGTGTCCTGGCCATGCTTGGTTAGCTAGAAGAAATGTAGCCCAGGGTTTTGTTTTTTTTTTTCTCAGTCATATATAGTCAAATGTATCAGACTCAGAGCCAGAATTACCCTGACTTTCAGCAGAGCATGAAAGCAAGCAGAAAAGTTTTCTTTTTGTGGCCATTGTCTTATAGAGTTTGTTTAATTGTAGATGCCCTGGTTGATAAGAAGCATGAGCATACATGTCATACACAGGCTGCCTGAACAAACCTCTCTTTTCATGGTAAATATACTAAGGACTATCCTACTCACTTATAAAATGTTCAAAACTTTTTGAAAGGATACAAAAATTTTTATGACTGTTCTAAGCATCCATATTAAATATTTTTTAAGGAAATGAAAAGAGATTTACTTCTGCAAGAAAGTGCCATTATTTGCAATTATTTTCATTTAAAAAAAACCTAACTGAAAACCTGTGATTGTTGTTTGGATAGTGAGATGCAGCTTTTGACTGTCCATAAAATAAATTTACACAGAAAAGCCCCATGTATGGAAAGAAATATCTTTGTAATGGGAGTTTTGTGAAATTCAACTGTAAATGGTTGTAGATTAAAATACTTTCCAGAAGAATACTTTCCATGGCTGCCTCCATGGGCTGAGGTGTAGGGGCAAGTGAATGCCATAGGTGTTTCCCCCAACCCAACCTGCCAGCTTTTCCCAGGTGACAGAGAGAGGCAGTCAGCTCCTGGGCCTGGACTGTACACAAGGGGTGTGGCAGCTAAGTGTTGAAAGGTCTTTCTTTCATTTGATCCCATTAATATCCAATACTAAAGTAAAATAGCTCAAATAACAGCAGAATTTGACAATAGTAATCAGTTTCTCATTGCTTTCTTCTTATCTCTCATTGCCATAAGACATTGATTTTTGTCCATGATGTAACCTTACTGACTGGTGAAATGATGAGAATGTGAGCCAAGTGAACTTTGTGTAGCTAATCACACCTTTTCTTTAGAAACATTCTTTTGGAGGAAAAAACATGGGTTTTGCTCACCATAGTCTGAATTTTCTTCACATTATCATTTCCAAAAGTTTGCTTTTCTTCATTAAAAAAGCGTGAAGAATTTCCTCTAATTAGCTTCTAACAGCAAACAACATCTTGACCTCATTTGTCAGAAAATGCAGAGCTGAACTGTATCATTTAACAAGGGAATACCACACATTTATGATTAATGTATGGCACTTTCCATGACCCTATTTGACTCCCTTTGTGAATATTTAATGCATTTATCATTGCATTTTCAATCTCAGATGACAAAAAAGTCAAGAGCGCGTAGCACACAGTGCTTTATCTTATCAAATGACCAATAATAAATGAAAAGCAGAGCTTTGATTTATTTTTTATAATAATTACAAAACATAAAATACAATCAAAGGCTGAATAAAAGACATGTATTCCATTTCTTTCTGCTCCTCTTAAATGTAAACAGAAATACCCTGAGGCAAAGGGAAGGTGGGGATGCAGAGAGGCATGCGTGTAAAAAAGTTGACAGCCTCTCCAGACTGGGAAGCTAAAGCAAACACACCAAAATTCCACCAGCTGGCAGACTGGGATACCCTATTACACCAGCAGTAATAGAAAGCTCGATGTCATTTATCTCCTCAAATCTATTAATAATTTTTCTCCATGTAGCGTATGGGAGCAGCCTCTCTAGAGCACAAATCCTGTTGGTGGAAAAGCATGGTTACCCTAAAATCAAAATCTATACCCTTTTGTCTTCTACAGAACACACATTCTGCAGAAGGGTGATATCACTTCGTAGTCTTCACCTTTGTGCTCCCCATCCTTCTTGGAACAATGCTCTGCAAGCCAGTCAGACAAAACTCCTATTGAAAGCCCGGGAATTTTCCTTGAGTCTAACACTAAGAAGCAGCTCTTGTTTTGTCTCAAGGACAAAAGGACAAGGAGGATTCCCACTGGTTTTTATTTCTCTTGGGGCCACATTATAATGTTAAGAACTATCTATGTCCTGCTCTATGCAGCAGGAAGACTATGCAGTCAGTGTATAGTTTTTGGGGTTCACTCTTCCCTTATTGTGAGCCAGTGTTATCCAAGTGGCATACACAACTTTATAATCAAATAAATAATAATAAGGCTGATGTAGAATTTGCATGAGCAAAGAGGTGTTCATATTGTAACTTCAGATTTGCTTTGGAATTTTCTTATTCTGATCCTTTTATGTGCTTGGGTGGGTTACAGCTTCATACAGTACAATTTTCTTCCATCTTAATTCATCATGGTTCAAATATGTGAGCTCACAATACTCAAATTCAGGTGTGGCTGAATTTGAATATGCTGCTGTAATCTGCTGAAAATCAGTAGCTTGTGGCTGCACCTGTATAATTTGTCATTTTGTATTAATATAAATTGCTCCAAAGTTAGTAGTTAATGACATGTATACACTGCACTTAATAAAAATTAGTAAATACAGTTCTTTCCTTGGTTTTATTGTCTGGTTTTGGTGAATACAATGACAGAAGCAAAAACAATACTAGGAAGAGGAATTGTGGTTTTGTAGGCATCAATGACAAAATTCTCAACTTTTATAACAAGAACAAATTTTTTCTTTAGATGTAAATTTAATAAGAATATCTGTTTGTGACAATAATGTTGCTTGTCTACAGATGTATCTACTTTATAGTTTTCTTTTTATCTTTTCTCATTCCCATCAGATACTGCTCATTTTAAGGCTAAGTATCTTCCCAAAATGCGGGCCTATTTAAATTAAATTGACTAGAAACACATGGATCAGAAAAAAAACAATCAACTAAAATAAGTCTAATGGTTTGAGAGGGCCACATAATAGCTGTAGATTAAACTAATGGACATTTTAACAATGTGGTGTGCTCCTGGCATAACATGTCCTTAATCACAGAGAAGAAAAACTAGCTGCATGCAGACATGGAGAAATGTGAAAGTACTATTGTAGACTCATTTTCAGCAGCAGTTTGTTACGTTTCCACACTTGATTTTGCATGAGTTGTGTTCTGAGGTGTGAAATGTGGATTACAGATGCACTGAGAGACTGAATGATCCATGAGCAAGCCCTGTGCAACTGGATCCTCATGGCCTTCAGCTGGATTTAGGGGTCAGAGCCTCTGGAGGGTAGTGTGGAAAAGTGGGATCAGGTTACATAACAACTTTTGCTGTGAAATGTATTTTTGGGGGGCCATGATGGTCCTATAGACCCTTGTTTTTTGGGCAGATGTAATAACTTTTTGTGAAAAAATGTGTGAGAAAAACTTTTTTTTTCAGAAACAGCCACAGTAGGCTTCAAGGTGATATTGGCAGCTATGTTTTTTAAGCCAGCTGTTGAAGTCATGCCTTTCACTCTATCTGCACTTATCATTCAGAGCTATTCACAAAAGTTATTCTTAGTCCTGCACAGTGACTTAGAGCTGTTTATAGCTACCAATATTGTTGCCTCAGAGTTTGTATTGTAATGTAGTTTGTATAATATGCTGAGTTGCACAGCATAAAATGACAGTAAAGCAACTGTTCCTATGTAGACCCAACATTTAATTGAGATAATTTTAACAGAAATGAGTAGCCCAAAGAATTCCTATTTTTCAAGACTCCTTAGATCAACTTGAGTTTAAATGGTTATAAGTCAGTTTTGTATTACACTGCAGGAGGAATAACTCCACAGACACTTTCTTCTGAAATAATCTTTTTTTTTTTTTTATCTTATGACAATGCTAGCTGACAATTTTTGTTATAGACACGAAGAGAAAAATACCAGGTCAATCTTCAATTTTAGGCTAAGTCTTCCTGGATGATTAATAGACACTGAAATTATAGTTACACTGGAATGGTACCAGTGAAGCTCTGGAGTGACAATGGTGTACAGTTAAAGACACATTGCTCCAGGGCATTACATGACTAACACATGACATAATATTTATTCACTTGTTATTATTTATTATTAAAAAAAAAATTTCAAGGAATGTCTTTGCATTCAAGCATCTTGAAAGATTTTTAAGAGTTTTCTCTCTGAAAGTGATTAATACCTGTTCATGCCTTTGTTTCCAGCTCTCTGAAGGCCACTGCATGGGCTACACAGAACTTCTTTGAGAATGTAAAGAACTTCATGTTGCCTTTCTGCTCCTGGGATCCCATTAGCTCTCACAGGAACGTTCTTAGATGCAACCTCCATTGACAATAATTTTTGAGCTATGGGTCACTCCACAATATGGCATGGTCTTTGTAACACTAATACTAAAACAACTGAGAATTTCTTGAGGCTAATAGATTTTTGGATTATTGCTTTGAAGCGCCAGAGGCACTTCATGCTGTTACTCTGTATACATAATGTGACCTTGGTCATAGTGCTGTTTTCTAGTTTTCTGTACACAAACACCAATACAATAGTACAGAATTATTAGTCCTCATTTTTTGGTTTTTGTTTCCCTTAAAGATGCTGCTGACAGCCTTGAGGCTCTCAGCTTTTTCTGTTTGAGGGCTGTTGTGCAAGGGTACCTTGCTGTGAAGTGAGTTTGAGGGTTTTACCTGACTTATATCCAAATAGCCTTCTTTAGGCAACCGGCACTCATTTGGGTTGATATGATCACAGGACATGGCTGTCTGCCATTAGCTATAAAACCACGTATAAAGCTAATTTTCTAGTTTTCTTTTGTGGAGGGATAGAATGTCAGAAAATAAAGATAGTGCAGAAGGTAGACTCACACCTGAAGAGTTGCAGCTGCACGAATCACCAAAGATGAGAAACAGGCCTGCCCTTAATAGGCCACAGCTGTGTCCAGTGAGAAGAAGAGTGTTACAAAAGAGTGGGTTAGCTGGGTGAGGAGGGAGATGGAGTTTGTTGGTTGTGCTGTGAAGAAGGAGTCAGTGTTGTGAGGAGCTGCCCATGGGGAATCACTGAGAGGGTATGGAACTTTTGCAATATAATAATGTTCTTTTACTGGTTTTTACTATTTTTTTATTATTATAACCATACACTAACACATCTGTCATTTAAAATTGTCAAGACTTTTTTAAATGCTCATGTAAAACCACAATATTATGGTACAATAGTACCAACCACAGAAAGCTGGTTCTAGAATGGAGAAGCAGGTGTGAGAGTGCAAATTAGATAGCAAGATGCATGCAGAATGGTCTTCTGAAAAAGCAGCCCAGACATTCACATCCCTTGGCTTTTTAGCATGCTATGAGAGTTGACTCAGCTTTGGATTTTGTGTTCTTTGATAGTATTATCACAAAACTGTATTTTTTGATACCACTGAGACACCAAAAAAAGGGTTTGGAAGAAGAAGAAATGAGGACTTGCTTCAATAGACATGTCTCACCATATTGACAAGAGAATAGCATCATCTGTGCTGGGATTCCTTAGTGGGTTCCACTAGCATGACTGTGATGGATTGTAATATAATGCATTGGTATTGTAACACTGTGTATAAAACCATCTAGGATACCTGCCGTGAGTAAAATAATTTGATTGTGTGATGTTAGCATGAAAGAAAAAAATTTTTATCATAATTATGGTGTTTGTCAATACACTAATAATTGTAGGATTTTCAAGCAGAAAATGTGTTAAGATAACAACCACTTCCATTTCACTAGAGCATTTTAATTGTACTGTGAGCTGCAGATATGCTCTAAGGATTGTGACACTGGGTACCTGGAAGAAAATAATTAAGACTGAACACAGACAGTTTTGTAAAGAATGGTTGATTTTGTCAACCCCTGTTTTAGGAAAAACAATTATTTGAATCTAATTGTGTGAGTTCTTACTCTTTCTTAATTGTACTTTCAATTTCAGATAAAAGTAAGATCAGGATCTCCAGGCCAAATGGCATTTTTGATAATTTAATTTGCATAGAATTCATTAATCATAATTGTTCATGTTTGTGCTAAGGAGCTTCAGTGTGATTTTGGATTTAGAACCAAACTGGAAGTCAAGTGATTTCATTTGTGGATTTAATGAGAGTATGCTCAAGCCTCTTTACAAATCTGTGTTCTGATGTTCACATACATAATGTAACATCTTAACATGATGCAATACCAGCTACATATTGTCATCTTTTGGATAAAATATAATATAAACACTATTATGCAAATGTAATAGAAACACTGAATACTAGAAATAAGAAAAATACCTCAGGGCACTTTTATAATTGTAGCAGAATTGTTGTTTTGTTTTGACTCTAGTACTTAAACATGTTGCATTTTTTCAGGTTTTTTCCTCAAAAGGTAAAACTGATGGTGGAACTAGACCCCACTGGCGGAGCTATTTTTGCACTGAAAACACGTCTCTGCTTCTCCAGCTGCTGGCCATCACAGCATGCTGCTTCTTGGCACACACTCCCGCAGCCCTGTAAGACCACATTCAGGTGGTGCCTTCAGGATATTCCCACAGCCCAGCTCCACTCCATCTTCTGGGCTGCCTTTTATACTCCTTTCCCCTTCATTTCACAGACAGTTGAACATACATAAAAGTAGTTGCAGCAAAAGATCTGCTCTTATGTTGTCTTCCTGTTGGGCAGTGGGCCATTCCTGTTTCTTGGGGAATGCATGTGGGTATTTTGGCCACCTTTTTCCCCAAAATGAATTTCAATAGATTCTCACATTTACTCCTAAACAGCATGACAGGTTTACTCACTGTTGTCAACACTTATTATGCCAAAGCATAGCAATATTAAGGGACTTTCTTAAGGGACTGATCTAACAGTTCTTAGATGAGTAACTCTTCCAAAATATCTGTCTGACTCATTAGTTTCTTCCCACATAAACTCCCTTCTAGTTTCATTTGGCTTAGTGGCATTTTTCACTTCCTGTCCTAAACTATCAGACAGTGTTTCTGTGAACTGTAAACAGTGGCAGGGTTTCCACCTAAGAAACTTCTGCAGTGGGTGATGTGTAGAGACAGTTTAGGCAGAGTGTGCTGGAAGGCTTTGCAGTGTCAGAGGTAGAATCCAGGTAGGGGGTCAAATTAACTTCAAATTCTGCAAAGTTTTTTACAGGAAACAGTAAAACAGGCTTGTCACCCCTCACAGACAGATGGTTACCCTGCTTAAGAAGCATATTTCCCTGTTATTTATATAATACAGTCAAGGCAGATTTTTCATCCTCTTCTGTGTTTGATTGCAGCCACTCTTTCTCTCCCTTTGTGCTCCGTTGCCTGGAGAGCAGTCCTCTCCCAGCTCCACTGTCACAGGCCACTAGTCTGTGACAAAGCTCAGTCTCAATCTCCCACAAAGCTGAAAAAGGAAAAGTCACAAAAGAGCCCTTTTTTCCTCCCTTTTGGGTTTTGCCTTTTTCCTCACCCTGGCTGCAACAGGGGCTGCACACAGCATGGAGATATCTTGCAGCGGATGAGAGAGGGAGGCATGTCAGAGGTAGGAGCTGGCAGAAAAGCCCCTGCTCATGATGCACAGGTGGAATATCTCACATCAGAGATCCTGCTGCTGTCTCTGGCTTTGCCATTTGTCATTTTTGCCTGCATTGCTGACAGGTCTTTTACTCCTTCACACTTTTAAGAACAGTTCTTTCACTAAACTCTCATGTAAGCAAGGCTCGGGTATTTTGGGACAATTAATTCAAATGGAAATAGTATTTTTGTTCTTGTTATGGGAATATATAAATGACCTGAAATTGACTATAATAAATATATATATAAAATATAAATGAACTGAAATGTTTACAGGAATAATTAACTGAATATTATAGAATTTTATACAGCTAGTTTTTACAGACTGACAGTTCAAGGGTGTGCTGATGTCACCATCAGAGATTAAAGCCGGCTAAAGATAAATAATTACTACTAATAATATAACCTGAACTTTACAAGAAAATGTGATAAAGTAGAAAATCTACTGGAGAATCTGATGTTGAGGTTGTATCTCACACTGATTTTCAAGTTCCTCAGAGACTATTGTTTAGTGACTGATAATTTCTGTAAGCATATTTAGATTGCTTAGTGTACATCTGTTGGTACAGATTTTCAGTGCAGTGGGGATACAATCCAGACTAAGTCAGTTCTATGACCTTAAGAACCAGAATCCTCCTTTCATTTCCCCTATAAAATGTTCTTCAGGTTCTTCAATAACAGGTAGGTGGGATTGAGTATTTCAGGTTGACACCAATTTGAATGAGAATGCCTCAAAGTTTAGGCATCTCTATAACTTTGTTCTGCAAGTGGAATTACTGAGAACTGCCTCTCTCTTATGGTGCCTGATTTTTGATACCTGTCTCTTCTTTGCATCCTTCACAGTCTCCTGCTGAGCTTTGCTTTGGACATTTTTTTGGCAAACATTCACAGAAACCATCCTCTAAAAGGGCAGAGATGATCACAAGCTTCAAATGATGTTTCCACATTCATATACCTTTTCTTAACTCAGTAGTATGTTGTAGTTAGAGCACACAGCAAGGAAGTGGGGAAACTGAGGTAAGCTTCCTTCTCTGTTTGAAGGTCAGAGTAGTATTGACACAAATTCAAATTATAGCATACCTTCTTCAGTTTGGTACTACTGTTTTTCTCTGTCTTCCATAATCTTCTTGACAGTCAGGAGACTTCTGGACTAGGACACCTCAGTGGATTTAGAGGGCTCAGTGTTGAAGATATTCAAGCTGATATCACCTTCTTGCATGTACATCTCCTTGTAATCAGAATGATAGGAATGCTTTATTGCCGCACTCCATGAAGAAGAGAGAAGGCAGAAGGGGAAAAAGACTAATTTTATTTTAATTTATCAATTGGACAAATATCAATTATTTGTCTGCAAAAAAATGGTATCTTATTCCCATTAATGTATTGAGTTGGGGAAAGCTAGTCTGGAGTTCTATTTCATACACCAGCAATTTTCTTCAGTGATTGTTTCATTCAAGCATCAAGGACAGCCAGAGACAGACATAATATACATCTACCTTTAATCAAGGATTGATTTTTATTTTACTAGTTTGATTATTACCAATGAAATTTCCTTATAAGGCAGCACTAAACTCTAAATAAGATAGCTGTCTGTATAAACCGTGGTTTAGAAGTTAGATTATGTTTAGGAGCTTCGTATATAATGAGTTGTCTCACTGGTTTTTGTATGCATTCACTTCTGTACTACAGTTGTATATGGGTAAATGTCATCCAGGTACACTACAACCTTTACCTAACCAAAATGATACTTTTTTTTGGTAAAGTCCTGTTATCACTCCATTTCATGTACCAGAAAATGTGTCTTCGCTAAGCTTTTTGTCCTTCATAGTTTTACAGGGTGAGGTGAAGTCAGTCCTGAATTAACTCCACTAAATTTAATTTCATTTTTCTAGTGAAAGATGTCTCTGCCTGCAGGACAGGAACTAGGTGAACGTTAAGGTCCCTTCTAACCCAAACCATTGTATGATTAAATTAACTTCAGCATTGGTTTGGCCCAGTGTATTTCTATTCTGAAGTGGTAAATTGTCCCTAAGAAGCGTAGTCCTTTACTTTGCATGTGGTTAATGTCACAAGAATGACAACTATCATTTCTGAGGCTAAACATCCTAGGAGGCAACTCTGTGAATCATGCTGAGAATGAAACAAAATCACATATGCATAGCATCAAAGGCACCAACATAAAGTTATAGTTTAACAAGTCAGCATTCCTATGGTATTGAAAGGAATGAATCTGAGGAAAGGACAGAAATCATTCCTCTGAGAGAGCAACACTGAGAAAATATATGTGTGTTAAAAATGTGTAAGTGCTTTACTGTTGTCTAAAATGGAATTATGTTCCAAGTGAATGAAGGGAAAATAAGATTGTCTGGAAAAGAGCAGTCAGTTGTACTAGTTGATTTAATATCAAAGAGGGAACGTGACAAACTGCAGCCTTCCTTCACCCAAAAATAAGAGGACACTGTGTGCAAATAAAATAATCAAAGAAATCTTCTCTAGAATAACATGCAAGGCATTTTCACATGTACAAATCATAGAATCCTAAAAAGCAAAGAATATCTCTAGTTAGAAGGGTTTAATACAGATCATTGAGTCCAATTCCTGATCCTTGCAGGACTACCTACAACTAAGCCATATGGCCAAGAGCCTTGTCCAGGCACACCTTGAACTCAGGCAGGCTTATAGGTGTGCCTACTTCCCTGGGGATCCTGTTCCAGTGACTGACAGCCCTGGTGCACACCATGACCACAGAGATGTGCAAATACATCTTTGACAGGAAATTATCTTTGCTACTTGTGAGGAGAGTGACGTGAGTTTACCTCATTTCACACTGATTCCTCACAAAGTTTTCTTAGCAAAACAGAAATTCTGTTTGGAAATCAGGGTATACAATGAGATTCCTTATGACTAGATCCAGTTCAAAATTAAAATGCTTAAGTGAGTGCTTCTATTTACTGAATGAGTCATGAATTACATCTCTGCTCTCAACAAGGCAGGGAGCTGTTAAGCCCCTATCTATCCCATTGAACTATCACAATACAGGCCCTAGAACTTAGATACTGTGATAGACTCATCTAATTCATCTAAGGAGCAGGTAATTACCCTGCTCCTGCACGAGCATTCTTCCACTTTGTAAAATTCTTCAAAATCCAAGTGAAAAAGTAGCAAATATAAAAGTAATAGCTGGCTAGTTTATTTTCTGATGCAACACATGGGTTAAGTGCATCCAAAATGCACTTATTGAAAGTGAAAAATTAAGAGAAAAGACCAACAAATATTCTACATCTTAATGGTCAAGAGTCTTTCCTAAGAGGAGAGTTAATGAATAAGACCCAGATGCCATAAACTGTCTTAAGTGGTTTTTTCTACAGCTTTATTTTTTTTTAAACTGAAATGTGGTGTATTATCTTGCTTGGTTGGAAAGATGAATAAAATGTATTACAGAAACAAACCTTTTTTCTTTATTCTTTCCAAGTGGCATTATTTTCTCTTTCAATTTTCCTAAGATCAATGAATTTAAAATCTCTTCTTTGCAAGTTTCCATTGCTCACAAAATCATTTGATCACAAAATAATTTAGGTAATAATTGACCTCTGGGGGCCATCTAGGCTAATATCTTACATGAAGCAGGACTAACTTCAAAGTTCTGTCAGGGAGGTGAGCTCTTATACCATGTCACTATATCTACCCAAGGTTTTAAAATCTCCAAGAAGAGAATTCTACCTTAATTGTTAGAAAAGACTATTAAATCCTGTTTTCTTTAGTGTAATATTTTAGGTATATATCTGATAAAAAGCTGTAGTGAAAAGACACTCTAACTTAAATGCTAGTCATCAAGGACAATTTTCTCTTGAAAAGGCTTGGTTCTCTAGATAATGAAGGAATGAGATGTATTTCAGGATAGCAAGCTTCCACAGCTTCTCTGGGTCATCCTCTGAAGCAGGCTCCCTCTGAGGACCTAAAGAACTTTCCTACTTTTGGATTATGCTTTGATTTTCCATATTTGCTGCCTGTTCTTCAAAACAAGCTTGCAAGCAAAAATCCTGTTTTGTTATTCTGAGGTGTTTTGATTGTATTTATTCTTGTACAGGAGTGCTTGTATGACTTCACCACATGGGTTCATTTTATGCTTACTATGTAAATTAAGACTTGGTTTGATTTTGAGCCAAGCAAGTTGCTGTTTATTTATGTGTCACCATATATTCATATGTGCTTCCAGAATTTACACTGTATTCAGTTCCACTGTTTATTTTGAAGTTCATTCTTCCTTCATTTGTTGCATCACTAAGAAGAAATAGAAACAAATCCGAACAAATTTTACAGACTCCTACAAACATTTATAAGAGATAAGTGAGATAGTGAGATAGCACAATCAGAGCTTTATTCTCCAGTCTCTGTTCTTGGACAGATTGTGATTTTAATCTGTTATTTTTGCAGATCACAGGGACTCTGCAAGACATTTGCTTTCTTTATAAGACAGGATACCCCACAGCCTGATGCCCTTGAGTTGTGACTGCCCCCACATTTATTGTGTTTGCTGTTGCTGTCTCTAGTTTATTTATCCTTGCATTCAGTCTTTCTGACCTTGCATCCACTTTGTATCAATATATCTCAGTGTTTTGGCTGTTTGCAAGCACTGTCATTTTTAGTTCCGTTTCACTGAAAACATGCACTCATAATTTTAAAAAATCAGGTAAATTTCTGTTGGTGACATTTCCTTCAACACTGATGCTCTCATAAAACTTTTGTCTTTAATTGAGCTCTTTGTTAACCATTTTGTTAACCCTGCTTAGTTCAGTTGGTTAGATTTGCAATGTAATTGCCAACAGTAGCAGCTTCCTGTTTTTTGCTTTTAGCAAAGCTGTGTCTTTAATTTTTGATTTTCTATTTCTCCCCTTTCTCAGTACAGGGGGCCCTAGACATTAATTACCTCTCAAAATTTGCTGTTACCTTTTCTGGCCAAGGCGATACTTCAATCTTCCTGTAGTTCCTGGTTAGAACAATTGGATTATGTTTCACGTTATTTCTTCATTGGCTCCTGAATCATTCAAGAGGACTAAACTGCAGATATAATTTTTCTAGCGATTCCTATTTGCTGTCTGTCATTTTAACCCAGAGCCCCACCCTAAAGACACTAAGACTTTCAGCTATGCCCTCTGTTTGATTTCTCAAAAATTTTATGTAAATTATTTTTAGGTAATCTAACATGCTGTTTAAGTTCTTTGTGATCCCATAGTACTTTGCTTTTAAATGTATTAATTTTATTCCATCCTATTTTGTGTATTTCTCTTTTCATTTACAACCAGTTCTCAAGTCTACATAGAATAATATACTTTTACTGTCTCAAATTTTCTATACCTTGGTCTCTCTTAGAGCATGGGTCCTGACCACAAAATCTAGAACTTCTCTTTACTTTCTTGACAGTCTATGCCATCTGTTTCTAGTTTGTTACATGATTAATGGATTCAACTGATTTAATAAGCTAAACAACCATATTTTTCCAGCTTAGTATTCTTTCATCTTAATTATTTGAACTGACTTGCTGAATTACCAGATGAAAACTGGATACAGGGAAAAGGAGGAGGTATAAAATGGTGACAAATTCATTAGTCTGCCTCTGTAATAGTGGGGAATCATTGGGATCAAATGTGCTTATGAAACCAAATATTTCTTAGCCTTTTTAAGTTAGTCACTCTTCCTATCAGAATGTAACAAGCTTTCCTGCTCTTTCCTGTACTTTAACACACATTTTTTGAAGCAAGAAATTGTCTAAGATTTCTTGATAGTCCCAGTCATAACCTATTGATATCTATGATATCAATAATGATGAACATTTCATAGGTCTTCAAATTCCATATAAACCTGTGCATTTGATTTTATACACATTTTCCAAAATCTGTATTTCTTGATATTTCTTGACACAGTGTAAGTGAACTTTGTTAAGTCAACAGATTATCAGTTTTTGTAGGTTACAATCATTTGATATCTGGCAATCCTCTTCTCCTTGGAGCTTTTCCAGATCTCTTTTTCCTCCTGTGATTTAGTTTCTCAAGTCTTTGTGTTAGGTCATTCCTTACTTCCTTTCCTTGAATAAATATCCAAGAGGAACATTAACAGTTCTTGATATGATGTTATTCTTGACCATTTTGACTATAGACCATCGACTGTCATTGTCTGAGTCTTTCACAGATAAAACCTCTCTCTGAAGATTGACTGTGCTTTCATTTATTTGGTTTTGTCATTGTCTAACTCATTATATTACCCCATAATTATAATCTAAGAAACAAAAAGCTTTATTTTTATCTTTTCTTGTTTTCTTGCTGTCAATCTGATACCTTTTCCCCCCGCATAGTTGTCTTTCAAAAAGCACTTTCAATTATTAAACCTTTTATCTTGTCTACCATGACATATGAATACTGTGCTATTTTTTTTTTCAAGAGTCTTTTGGCTCTTTGGCTCTTTCTTATTTTAGTTTAGTTTTGTTTTTTGTGTTTTTTTTTTTTTATTTTTTGTTTGGTTTTTTTTTGTTATTATTTATTTTTTGGTTTTGTTTTAGTTTTTGTTTTACCTAGTCTCTCAACAGAAAACTGACTTAAATTCTGAAGACATCTGGTCTTTGATGCATGTTCACTCTGGGCCATTTTCCTACCCTATTGATCGTATCATGTTGTGAATGATATTTATAGTCTCTTTGTCAGCTATCCTTATCTTATCTCTGGGAGTTGTCTCTCTGGTTTTAACACGATCTTTTAAAGTTTCCATCTTGTTAATCTGCTACCAGCCTCTATTTTGGCTGTCTTTGATATCCTGTGTTATAATTGACTCTCTTTTCTGTGGTTCTTTCATGCTGCAATTCTTGCTTTCTTGCACATTCTTATTTGCTTTTATGAAAGAGTGGCTAAAGTCACTGTTGGCTTTTGGTAGTCAGATGTTAGTCCTGTCTCTTGAATCAATAAATACACAGGGTTGATTGTAGTTCTTTCATTCTTTTTCACTGACTTTGTTCAAGCACTTTCAGATCTTCAGTGAGCTTATTGACTCCAGCTTCTGATCAATAAAATGTGTTTCCAGGAAATTCTGGAAGTGTTACAGACAACTCTATCACTCTCCACCACATTCCTCCCTCATAAAACTGTCAGATTTTTTGCTATGATTGTTCTCTTTAGATATTTAATTTTCTTAGGCACCACAGCTATGGTGAAAAGGGCTATTGCTAGGAGATTGTTCTGTGTTTCTTGGCCATGCTAACCTGACATGTGCCAATAAGATTACCAAATGTCATATTCCCTCATCATATGACAGGAGCCAGCATCCACTTGAAACAAATGCCTACTAGCTGAATGTAGCTCTTGGCAGCATTTGATTTTATAAGTGGAAAACCATTTCTTTTTTTATTTATTGTAGTAGCATAGAAGATGGAGGTTTTTTTTTTTTTCTTTTGGCATCCACTGAAGTTTTATGGAAACCATTGCAATTTAGAATTAATATTTGCATATAGCAAGGTGTTGACAATGACTTTCCAAAATTGTAAATTTGACATTTAGCAGCATCATTTAAGAGAGCAAGAGCTTTCCAAACTACAGTTGAAATTAAATTAACTGTGATATAAATGTTTATAACTTTAGTCACTTACTGAGTGGCTAAGGAAGTTTGTGTTACAGCTGGAGACTTCCACATGGATGTTATGAGATACTTCCTCTGCAGTTACCTTGCCAGACATTATGCTTTACCTCAGGTATTTCTATTTAAAATGCTCATTATTTTATCTTGCACAATTCAAACTAAAATTCTGTGCACCAGGACCAGTTTGCTTTAGTGATTTCTTCTTTCAAATGCTTTAACAGACTACTGCTTTAATTTATAGCCTGTGAAGGGTTCCAAAGCAAGATGTTTGAGGACACTGGAAATCATACTCAAGTAACAGCTATCTGCTTCCATCAGACCTTGTGTTCATTTACTACATCAAAATTATTCAGTTGTCATACCCATAATTTACATATTTACCCAACGAATGAATCAGTTTTTAATGTACTCTGAGAGAACCTTCCAGACTATTTACTGAAGAACCTCTTGAAATGGCTTTTGCCTGAGCTGTGTTCCTCAAATCATTCCTTTTTTAGAAAAGGGATTTAATCCTTTCTACTGACTGAGGGACTTCTCTTTCCCTGCCACATTCCAGGGAGACAAGCGTGCATCAGATATTTGGCTTTTTACACCCACATTAGTATTTGAAGAGGTATGAGGCAATAGTTGCTCTGTTAAGGCATTCCCTGATGTCAGTAAACAAGAGTCCACAGTTACACTAAATGATTAAGTGGGAAGCTGCCAACTCTTGTTTGATGAAATTCATAAGGCCGTTGTTGAGGCAGTATATGTTATACAGATGAGCAGTCATGAACTTCAGTCTGGGAAGTATTGATGCATATGCTTGCATCCATCACAGAGGGACTAATTAAAAAAGTAGTAAAGTTTACCTCTTTGTTATTTCATTCTGCGCAGCAAGGGTAAAGGAATGCTTTATTTACTAAATGACCAGGACATGAACCCTTGAGTTTCCTTGTGCATTACAAATGTTGGGAGTTTTTCTTTTTCTTCCATTTAAGACCACATATATAATATTGCTGTGATGATGATGATCTGTCAGTATACAAGGTGTGTGTTTTCATCAGTACCCGTGCACTGCTAAAAGTGTTATCAATAGACATTTATGCAGGACCAACTTGTATTTTAAATAAAGCCTGAAAAAAACCCTTGCCACAGGTAGTTATTTAGCCAGCTAGATTTCCTTCCTTCCTTCCTTCCTTCCTTCCTTCCTTCCTTCCTTCCTTCCTTCCTTCCTCTCCTTCCTTTCCTTCCTTCCTTCCTTCCTTCCTTCCTTCCTTCTTCCTTCCTTCCTTCCTTCCTTCCTTCCTTCCTTCCTTCCTTCCTTCCTTCCCTTCCTTCCTTCCTTCCTTCCTTCCTTCCTTCCTTCCTTCCTTCCTTCCATTCTTCCTTCCTTCCTTCCTTCCTTCCTTCCTTACCTTCATTCCTTCCTTCCTTCCTTCCTTCCTTCCTTCCTTCCTTCCTTCCTTCCTTCCTTCTCCTTACCTTCCTTCCTTCCTTCCTTCCTTCTTCCTTCCTTCCTTTCCTTCTTCCTTCCTTCCTTCCTTCCTTCCTTCCTTCCTTCCTTCCTTCCTTCCTTCCTTCCTTCCTTCCTTCCTTCCTTCCTTCCTTTCCTTCCTTCCTTCCTTCCTTCCTTCCTTCCTTCCTTCCTTCCTTCTTCCTTCCTTGTTATAAAGAATAATTTTTATAAGATAGGACTTTTCTGCAGCCCTCTGTCAATCAACACCCACTCCACCCTGCCCAGAGAAGGGGACCGTGACAGAAAGTGTGTCAGGTACTTCAGATCCTTCAGTGTGTGTGGCAGAGTTAATTAGCTCTTTGTCTGTGAATTTGCTTGTTTGTCCAGGTGTAGGAAGACGACCCTTTGTCGACAACTCATGGGCCCTTTAGCAGTGGAATGTGCAGACAGGACTCTGCAACAGGGGATTTATCTGGCAGTGCTACTTCCATCATGGAATGTTTCTTTTCTGCCTGTAAAGCAGTTCCTCCCTCCCCACACCCCTGCCATCCCTCCTCTCGGTACATTTCTCTGTACTCCCATGAGTCTGTGATTTACTACCTTCTCTGGAAACAGGAAGACTAAATCTATTTTCAAGTATAAAATTATATTCATGTCAGAGTTAGGAAATGAACTTTTTCCCTAGTTCCTTTTTTTTGGTTGTTGTTGCTTTGTTTTCCTCTGGTTTATGTGCAGATTTTCGTAGACTTGTTGTTGTAGGAAAGATACCTTCAGAGCATATACAATCAAAGTCAAATGACAAATTTTGTGATGGGTTATACAATTCTAGTATCAAAATCAGAACCCTCTTTCTTCATGTCTGTTCAGGTAAGTCTCCAAGCCTGTCTGGTCTCTGTGCCTATCATTCTGTAGCTCACAATTAAGGTATCAGTGGCATGAAAAGAATTTTATCAGCACAATAGCAGATCTTTATATCGCTAGGGATATCTCTAAAAGAGTCTGTTCTGGTGGTCATTACATGTAAACCTTATATGCAGAATGTTTCACCAGTGATGAATTTGACTGTCCCCTTTGAATGGAGTGGTATTTGTTTGCTTTGCAGAGACAATGACTGATAGACAAATATTTCTGTCTCTTGTCTGGACCAGATGAGTTATCAGAACTATTCAAGTATTATTGAATAATCAAGGATAAGAATGCTGAAGGATTAAAGACAAGTTGCTGCGGAAATTAGACAAGACATGAAATGTATGTGATGGAATGAGTCAAGGCCTTTTTAGTGTATAGAGTCTTCATTACTGCTGAAAAGGGAATTTGTCAGTGACTATCAAGAGAGAGGACCATCCTTGAATCTCTCTTGACATATTTTTCTCTTTTCCTTTTGCTTTCTGCTACTCTCCCCTTGAAGGATGATATAATATTGCTTGTGTATGATATGTACCTCTACCTCCAGTATTTGCAAGCTATTTATGTGTGCTGCTGCTCAGTGGAATGGGCAGTTCAGTGCTCTTGCATCATGTTAGGAGTTCTGTAGGAGGAAATAAGAGATTTCACTTTGCTTACAAACTGACATTTGACATATGTTCTGTACATGTTTCATCTTGGTTTTTCAGGCATCTGTAGAGGTGTGCACAGAAGCCATGCTCATGGCATGTCTGACAGCTTGCAAATGCATACTGTCTGTGCTGATTGGCTCCTCTCCCCATGTCCCCTTGGGTATGTTTCTCACACTGGGGGCCCGGGCAGCTCACACTGGCTACCAGCTTTTTGTCAGATGCAGTTCAAAGCATTGGCCATCAGCTGTATACCATTCTCTTGTATAAAAACTGAAATGCCACCCCCATGCAATAAAAATATGCATTGTTATTTTTTCAAGAAAAACTGAATTGATTTTAACTGTTTAGTTAATTGAATAAGCACTAGTGCCTCATGTGTCTTTGGATGCTGACCTTGCCATGGATTACTACTGGCCTAATTTTTAAATTATTCCAAACACATATCTAATCTCAGTCATCCATGTTAAAATGTGGGATAAGGAGGGCAGGAATTTCACTGTCATACATGATTTATGTAGGTGGACACTGATTCTAAAACTCTGAGTTATTGTTGTCCTTTAACCTTCCTCTGCCCTCACACTCACTGGAAATGGGCAAAATCTCATGACATAGTATGAGAAATGTGACCTGAATAAAACCAAATTGTATTGAGAGATATTTTGTCCAGTGTAGTTGTCTCAAGCAGAAATGTCTAAATTCTTGTGGTTGTGAGAGGGAAAATTCATCTGTCCAATACTGTCCCAAATTCAAATAGAAAAGGTTCATATTTCATCATTCCATTAACATCTCTACTTAGTGTTATTATATGTGCTTATGCCAGATTATGCCACAAAAAACAGACAAAATGTGACACGTGAGAGTGACATATTTGGCATTCAGTGTGCCAGATCTTTGGTGTAGACAAGAACTATATACTTCTGGGGAGCTTCAGACCTTCCATGTGCTTGCAGTGGAGTCAATCGCTGCACACAGAGTAGATCTGGTGTGGAGCTCTAGGCTTCTGTATGCACTGAAAGCTGATGCTTCAGTGGGCAGGGGATGTACCCAGAATCTCTTCTGTATAACCTAGCATCCCAGGCCAATATAGGAAATTATGCTTGGCAGAATTTCTAAATATAAGGAAGAAAAAAGGCAGAAAAAAATGGTGACATAATACCTCTCATACTCCAAAGAGCTGCCAACCTCATCTTATAATGAATCTCCATTATGGGTCATTTTCCATCCTTCTGTGGGCAAGGACCATGTCTGTATGTAAGTCTAAACTCTGAGCCTGTGTAGTTCCATCAGCATCAAGCTGATTTACTTCTGCTCCTGATGTGGCCCCCCTGGCTTTTTATTAACTGATTGTTGGTTGTTGGGTTTTTTTCCCCCTTTTGATTGTTTTTTAACAGTCACAGAATAGTAAATGATAATATATTGCTGCATGGATGGGTGTATCAGCATATGTCTGTAGGGGGATGTGAGAGACTGAACCATGGGACGACCTCCCTGACATTCTCCAAAGTCTTTTTTCTTTTCCCAGGCTTTTTGGGAGGGTGTTTGTCTGAGGGGGGGGAATTCATTAGGTATGCTGGAGAAGAGATTTCTTATGTTTGCTTGCGGATCTTTATAGCTTTCATGAAGTGGGATGCACAGCTCCCATAAATATGTGATAATGATCATTTGGAGTGTGAATGTTAATTTGTGTAATGGGTTCCCAAAATATGGGCCATGTGCCTGCTGAGTATGTCTTATTTTAAAATAAATGTGCATACATAATACACACGCAGACACATGCTGCCTGCATATGCATCCATAATTTAAAATCTAAAATTATAATTTGTTTCTGAAGGAGACAAAGCAGCAGCTCCCCAGTACAGCCGTAGCCGTTGAGCAGGAGCCCAGCCGTCAGGACAGTTTTGCGAGCCCTGCCGGAGATCACAGTCCCACACGGACAGCTGCAGCTACAAAGCACCCCAGTGACCTAGATTCAGCTCTAGATTACTGTGTGCTTTGGCCTCTGCCTCCCATCACTGCACCAGGAGTCTGATTTTGTTGCACAAGCTAACTTGCTTACTGCTCTGACCCATTTTACCATAGCAACCTGGTTTGCTGTACCAGAGGCTAGAAAAAGCACACAGGCGACTTTTTCAGGATTCCAAGATTAAATTCACTTTCTGCTCTTTTTTTTTTCCTTCACTGCCCTCCTTCCCCCCCAAGAATGTGCTTAGCAGACATGACGAAGAAGAACTAATGCTTTCCAACAGCACTGGAAGCCAAGAAAAGATTTAGGCGAGGTATTACTTATGTACTTCTAATACATTGCTTATCCTGATGAATGTTTTTGACTTATTTTGCTTTCCTTGACAGAATTAACCAGATGTTTCTCTTGCCCCAAATGTCTCTTTCTTGATTTTCCCTCATTTGTCCCCAACCCTTTCTCCCAATATCCTGCCATTTTTGGTTTCACAAGTATATTTCATTTTGTCCTATTATTTTGATTTTTTGATAACACAGGAATAAGTGCAATCAGATGTGCGGGACTAAAGCTGCTCTCACTGCAGTATCCTAGCTGTTGTCCATGCATTTGTATGTTTACAAGGGTCTATGTGTTAAAAACAGGAGGAGGTGGTTTAAAGACAGCTCTTCTCAGACATTAATTTAGTCTTTTACAGATATAATAATCTGGGATACATCAGGCTCAGCATCGCCAGCTGGGCAAGGGAGGGGATTGTCCTGCTCTGCTCTGCACTGGGGTGGCCTCACCTTGAGTCCTGTGTGCAGATTTGGGTGACACAATATAAAAAAGATATAAAGCTATTAGAGAGCTTTATATCTTTAAAAAAGCTCTCAAAGCAGGACTACAAAGATGGTGAAGGGTCTTGAGGGGAAGTTGTATGAGGAGCAGCTGAGGTCACTTGGTCTGTTCAGCCTAGAGAAGAGAAGACTGAGGGGAGGTTTCCTTACAATCTGCAACTTCCCCTTGAGGGGAAGAGGAGGGGCAGACACTGATCTCACCTCTGTCATGACCAGTGACATGACCTGAAGGTGTCAGGGGAGGTTTAGGCTGGATATTAGAAAAAGATTCCTCACCCAGAGAGTGGCTGGGCAGTGGAACAGGCTCTCCAGGGACCTAGTCACAGCATAAGCCTAACAGAATTCGAGAAGTATTTAGTCAACACTTTCAGGCACATGATGTGACTCTTGGGGATGTCCTGTGTTGAACTTGATGCTCCTTGTGTGTCTCTTCCAACTCAGAATTGTGATTCTGATTATGGCTGAGGAAAAAAAAAGATAACCCAAAACACCATGTATAATGGTGGTGAGATTTGAGGAAATGAGATTATGATGATTTTTAAATATTTTGTTATTTTTTTAAATGTTGTTGAGGTGACACTTTATGTTTGCTAAGCTTGGAGATGTGCACAGGGATATAAGAATATGCAGAAAATATGCAAAATCATAAGAAAGTCAAAAGGAGACAAATTAGCTTTCCCCTCCATGTTTCATGTATTTCTGAAATGCTCTTGAAGCACCTGAGCATTTTTGCTGGCCAGCCAAAGGAATTTTACTCAACACCTCTCAAGCCCATCTGTGACTGTTCCTGCCCTCATGGGTACTGGGAATGGTTCAGCCAGGCTAACAGGCACCAGAAATACATTTCATTTTGCAAAATAATTTGGGAATCTGTTTTGAAAATCATACAGAGAGTCCCAGATATTCACAAATCACAAAATTCTGGAGTCTGCTTCTGGCAGTGCTGCTGTGGGGGAGCGTTTGATTTAAGTTTCTTTCTGCTGTAGACACTGTTGTCTCATTTATTTTTAGCTTCAAAAACCTGTTAAGTGTCTTCATTTTTCACTAATCAGCACCAGTATTGTAAAAGGCTCAAGCTCAATATCTCTCCCAGCTGACTTAAAAAAAGGCACAAAAGTGGTACTATGTAAGGCTCTCAAAAAAAGTGCAAGGTGCCAAAGTGGTTCTGATGAAATTGAAAAGTACATCTCTCAACATTCCTCCTTCAGAAGAATTGTCCTTATCTCCAGGTACGTAGATATTTCAGCTGTTTGAGCTGAGCACTCTTTTAAATATTTTTGGTTTTAATACAGGGGCAAAATTTCTGAGACAGCTGATGGCCAATGGCTTGAACTGTGTCTGGCAAGAAGCTGGTAACCAGGAATCCTTCTAACCCCACATGTAAGAAGCATCTTCAAAGACATGGTCAGAAGAGCAAATCAGCACAGACTAAGGGACATTGTATGCTTGTGAGGCCTGCCCATATAGCTCTCCTTGCCAGTGTGCTGTAACACCATAACTGAGCTTACCTCAGAGTTGTGTACCGTACCATATCCTCAGTGGAGGGCAGAAGTTTTGTTCTGTGCAAATGCATTTCCAAAGAAGTTTCAAATTGTAATTGCAAGACTGAACATGAACAAACCACTCTGGAGCGGTGGAAGGGGCAAAAAGGAGTACATCAACATCTGTTACACTCAGAAAGTTTCAGACTCTTTATCAAAAGACTTTTAATAAATCACATCACTGTGTCTTTTAACCCTGCAAAAACATCCAAGAACCTCAGACTTTCTACCTTACTGACAGCCCCTATCCAAAGAAAATAAAAAATGTAGTTGAAAAAACCCTTAATAGCTGCTACTTCCTCACCTCAGCTTCTGGGTATTTGACATGATTTCTGCTCACTTGGACTAAAAGTCATCTGCTGGTCCTTATGAAGAGATTGTAGATCTTGCTTTTGGTGCAGACAGGTCTGACATTGCCAGGGCCAGAAGGCTGCTCTTGGTGGGCAGTACTCCCACCACTTATGCCTAGACTGGCTGTACACTTTCCTCTCCCATGTCCTTTGACAGACCTAACTGTGACTAGCCTTGCCACAGTAGTGTAGTCTTTGGCTTTCAGGCAAGTAAATATCTCTCTTCCATTATTAGAGGAGCAAACCTTGAAATTCTCCAAACTTAGTCTTAATTAAGTCAAATTAATGAAGTCAAATTGCAGCAAGGTTTCAACACAAATGGACAAGATGCTGTGTTGACAGTCATTGTTGTGCTCATGGTACAGTAATTCTAAACTTGTCCTCCAGGCTGGCCTAACCTGCATGGTGAGTGTGGAAGTAAACAAGGAAGTAATTACAATGCTCAAGGCATTACAACTTCAAAGAAAACATTATCCTTCCTCCAAGGTTTCAGAGACCCAAAAAAACCCATAGTTTTCCTGAGAAATTCTGTCTTCTAGATGTTGGTACTGAGCATAATTTTCTGGGCTTCCTGAAGAATTTAGAAACTTTTTGTGTAAAGAGAGTCACTCTCACATATCCACTGCGATATGCCCTTCAGTTATTTCATAGACTGCATGGGAGTCATTAACTTGTCTTGTGAGTGGACTCACCTTAGTGAACTGATCATTTTTTATTGTTTCCTGAGGCTCTAATGTTCCTAATCACAGAGATTATTAGACTGCTTGCAAGACGAAGAACTATCAGAGGTGCAATTTGCCAATTGTGGGGTTTAAAGAAAGAAATGGTACATAGCCTGAGCAAAATTACAATGGTCCTTGCACGATAGGTTTGTCACTGTGCAGAACCTTGAAAACCACCCAAAAATTAGATTTTTGCAGGCCTAAGTGTAGTCTTTTCTGTCATTTCTCATGTAAAACAGTTACCAACTGAACAAGGAATATTCCAATCCTATGACCTCATTGTCCATATATCAAGTAGAGGGAAGAAGGAAGAGAGCTATACTTGGAATGATGGTATTTGTCATTCCAAGTCATTGTTACATCTGATGGGGCCCTGATTTCCTGGAGGTGGCTGAAAACCTGCTCATGGGAAGCAGTGAATTAATTCCTTGGTTTGCTTTGCTTGTGTGTGCAACTCTTACTTTCCCTATTAAACTTCCTTCATCTCAACCCATGATTTCTCTACTTTTTGACCTTCTGGTTCCATCCCCAATCCTGCTGGTGGGGGAGTGGGTTGGGGCTTAGCTGTTGACTGGAGTGAAACCATGACAATCACAAACTGCAGAAGCTATTTTACAGAGCCTAATTTTAGTGTTCCCACACACCACAGACAAAAACTGCAATCTGCATTCTCCAGTACACATCACCTTTGACCTGGTACAGTCTTTTAAATAAACTTCTCCATTCCTACTCATCATTCCAACTCATCTTTAGAAGCCATTGTGTTTAACTTACTATTTTGCATGCTCCCAAAGCACCTAGAGGTTCTAGCTAAAGTTCAAGAATGTGCAAATGAAGTTTACAATTCCTCTGTCATATATTGCTGAAAGATAGGCAGTCCTTTTTTAATTTTTTTTCTGAATGCATAGCTACAGATAAGTAAATGGTTGCTAGAAACAGAATGGAAACAGTTTATGTAGCTAGAAAAAAGCAGAAAGTACTAGAGAGCTGTGGAAAGATGATGGAAGTATGTAAAGGAGACTACAGCAAGCAGAAGTAATGAAGCTGGCACAAGACAACTTGCAAAGAGCTGGGAAGGGATGGAAATACAGGTCTCAAGAGCATGGGTAGGAAGTTCCTCAGCTGGGAATAGTGAAGCCAGATTTGGAAGACAGCACTAGTGTCCAGTGTTTATGAAGACATGCAGCTGCTTCTGCTTTGGATGAAACTTTTTTTGCAGCTGCTGGCTCTGCTTAGGAATGTCCTCTGCCTTTGGGGCCATATGATACACATCAGTGTTGGAAAGAGATAGAGCACTAGCAAGCCTTTAATTCCATCCTAAACTGTGCTGTCACACAGGATGAAGAAAAATGTTTCGTGTTTGAATAATAATTTAAACTATGTATTTTTATAATTGCTTAAGTAATGAAAGATTCCTGTTTTTTTTTTATTTGTGCCCACTCACTTTTCCAAAAATATTTTCACAGTAGGTAGGACTGTAAACAGGTACATTTAAAACCACCTAGAAACAAGAGTTTCCTTGATTAATATTAATGCAGCAGGAACTAAAATAAAAGAAGAAAAATACGGATTAAGGTGATTTTCAAAGCCAGTGTTTTTGGACAGGTGATAAAAATCACTTAATTTTTATGACAGATGGTGGTATTTGGGAACCTGGATGGTTGTACCAGAAGAAGAGAATGTGGTAGAAAAAAGAGCCTGTAAGACAGAGATTTGAAGTGCTGGATTTGCTTTAGTTGCCTCTCCTGAGAGATGTGAGAGATGGAGATTGGGACATGATCTACTTTTCCCCACCTCTGATTTACTGATGGCAGTAAGATTGATTCTGCTTTGCTTAGGAGACAGAAGTTCACATCTCTTTTGAGCAAGTTTTGATCTACGCAGACACTCCAGTAATGCTTGGATGAAATCTCAGTAGCACTCTTCTAAGAATCTGTGTTTGTGTAATAGGTGCAACAACAAGAATGGTACTTTGAATGATGCATCACATTGATTAAAAGAATGGACTGGGCTTCTTAAAGGCAAGAGGATACAGAAGGCAACTGAAGTGAAAAGAAGAATGGCAGAACTGAACCAGGATATGTGCACCCCAAAGGAAGCAAGGATCTTGTTTTTGTTGGAGTCAAGTTGGTGTTGATGAAGGAAATGCAACTGAATTTAAGAGTTCAAGAATGTCTGCCCTTAGTGGTATGCATACCTTTCCAGATTCAACACCACTGAGTGTACTGCTAAATACTGAATGCCTGTGAAAAATGAGTCTTGACATCTGATTAGGAAGAAGATTCCCATTTTCACAGTGTTGTGCCATATTATTCATAGGGTGTGAACTAGCAGCCTAATGGGCTTTAGAGTTTACCTTTTGTGTTGTAGGAAATTATCTATGGTGAAACAAATGCTTCTGATTTTACAGGTGAATGATATTATACCATTTAAAGCTTTTCAGATATTGTGATATGAACCTTGTATACAAATTCTTATAGAGAAAAACAAAAATAATAATTTTAATTTTTAATAGTTCTGTACATGTAACATAATAAGCAGTCTAGTCAAAGACCAAAAAGACCAATATCAAAGATATTACACTCCTGTAAAGAAGATGAAGCTGTGCTACCTGAAAAGTGAAATAAATTTAGTGTCATAGTTGTAGTTCTGTCCAGTGCTTTCTAGTAGGAGAAATAATTGCAAGAAAAACTAAATATTAATATGTGACAGAAATACAAGAAATTCAACATGCAAATTATATTCATATGCCTACAGTCAGAAGTTCCAACATTTTGTGACAATACTATTTAACTGATTTGGATATTTTTCCCCATCACACCATCTTTAAAGTCTTCAAATTCAAGCAGATATATAATTGTGGTGCTTAAAAGTGCATGAAGTTGTTTACAATAAGTAGACATTTTGTTTTTACTAAAGCTTATATGCACATTAGCAAGTGTGCAGTCCTGTCCAAATGGGTGCAAGAGAGAGCTGAACACCAGGCATCTGTGCCACACAATTTTGCAGTGGGAGTTACTTAAAATTAGCTGTGTCTAATCCTGTGGACCAACTTTCATTGTAATTTACAAAACACGAGAGGAAATCCTGAAGAAAACCTTTTGTCTCAGCTTCATCCAACCCCAAATTTAGTTCAGGTACTCAGAGTCTGCTGTGATACAAACAAAACTATTAATTGTAGCTCAGGATGCACAAGCTGTGCCATTAAAAAATGCACTAACATGCTAATGTAGATTGATCCTGTTTTACTGGGCATTAGAAAATTTGTTTCACATGACACAAGAGGCAAAGAAGTTTCATTTCTGTCAGTTAAATTCTTAAAGCTCAGATAAGAAAATTCCATCCCACTGTAGGTGTAGCAAAGCTGTCATGCATACAGGGCATGTAAGGCAAGTTCCAGATAATAGTATTGATGGCTGCAGTCCCAGGAAAGCTAGACATGCCTTCTAAAGGTGAAGATGTGCCATGCTCTGAATAATCTGGTCTCATTTACAGTGTTCTGGTTTGTTCTTCGTGGTAATTACTGTGAGGCTAGAGGTCTGGTCTCTAGAGATGACTGCAGTTTAATGATGTTTGGTTGCCAGTGAGTTATCTTCAAAACTCTACTTAGCACAGAAAAGGATATAAAAAGATGATTTTTTTTCCCACTTTGTGGAAAAGAAATCATAGAGTAATTTATGTTTGAATGGATCTCAGGAAGTCATCTGGACTAGACCTTGTTCAAAGCAGGGCTAACTTCAACTGTCTTCATTGAGAACTAGCACATGCAATCATATGGCTTCCTCCAGTAGTTTAAAGAAGCATTTTCCCCTTTACTTGTCTTTATTGAGCACTCTATAGCAGATGACCATCCTCATATCCACTTGTTTCCGATCCCAGCTCATGAGTTTGTCCTCTGTCCCTCTGCCATTCCATAGTTTTGCCTTTTCAACTTCTCTGTTCATGTTTCATGATTTTCCCAGTGTCATTTTACATTTCTCATGAAACATTTTGTCTCTAGCTCTTTACCACTGCAGGCACAGTCAATGATAGCAAAAGGCAAAGAGCTTCTGACTGTATTCTGGATATGTTCATAAGCCAAGTCATTACCCTCTTTTTCTGCTATGCTCAGTGAGTAAAAAACAGGAGACATTGAAATTATCAGCAGAGAAGAAAAAAATATCAGAAAACACAAAATCTCAATGTATATATAATTAGAATGCAATATAACTTTCCATTTTTTGACAGAAGTAAAGTTTGCTTGTTGCTGTATACTTGTGGAATTATTTGAAGTAGTGTGAAAGGAATGAAACAAAGACATAAAATATGGCTTTCAGAAGAAAAGGGATTTAATAAAGTTTAGGGTACAAAATTATGTATTTTGGATGCCTCTCTAAAGATAATTAGGGAGATATAATGGAGATATATATATATATATACACATATATATATACACACATGTAACATCTAAATTTATATATTAGTAGAGAGATGTTTATCAGAGTAGTTTTGTCAGAAAAATGTGACTTTTCTTAACAATTTTTCCTTATTCCAAATTTTCATCAACACTGCCTGGATAGACAGTAGGGAAGAGCATGCAAAAGTATTTTTACATCCATTCTGTATACACATGACAGTATCATATATGTTCAAAACGAATTGCAGGGATGTGGGGAATCATTCTAGTTTTCTTATGAAAAAATCCTGATCTTCCTGAAGTTAGTAGAATTCAAAGAATCAGAAATTCACTCATTTACTTGATGATGCAGTGAGGTGTTTATATAATGTTGCCTTATCAGTGTTTGGAGGTATTCTTATAAGTATACATCATGAGTGGTCTTTCAAAACAAAGCTTCTGTTTTATATCAAAGCCCTGAGATTAAAAAAAAAATCTTCTCTTTGCATCTTTTATGCTGAGGTAAACAGTGAAATAGCAGAAATTATTTTGTAGATGCATTAACTGGAGTGGGGTTTCTCCAGCATATTGCCTTCATGATAGGGGCTGGGTTTCATTGTTTAAATGGCTTTATGGAAAAATGTGTCTTTTTCCAGGGCATCTCATCCCCAATAAAAAATACTTCTTCTTTTTATAGCAAATTAGCAGTTCTGTAATGAAAAGAAGTTTGTATACCAAGGACTATGTGTTTATTCTCCAGTCTTCAGTAGTTCTTCATGTCTGTTTTGAAGGCAGACTCTGGGAATGGGACACTGAAATCTTCAAGTCAAATGCATGCTAAAGCAGGACAGCCTGCATAACAAATTAGACATGAAAAATACATGGCTATCTTTTTACTTAAGAGGCAATTAAAACCACTTTCGTGGATAAATAGCCTGTAATTGTTATAAGAGTCAGGAAGAAGATCCAGTAAGGAGTTTATGTAGCTAAAAATGAAACAGGAATCAAGTAATCTCCAAGGAGAAAGACCGGAGGAGAGCTAAAGACAACTTCTGCCTCAGCGACCATTTCACTTCCAGACATTTTTTTTTTCCTTTTACATGAAAATTGAAAAGTGTTCATGGCTTTAGCAACAGGCTTTTGGTTGTTTTGTGTGTGTGTGTGTGTGTGTGTGTGAGTGTGTGCCTTTTCATATGATAATGGAGAGATTCTATGGCAACCATTGAAAACGAAGGCCTGGAAACAAAAGCTGAAGCAGCAGAGGATCAGTACATATTCACTGTGTCTGCAGGAATAACGGCAGAGACTCCCTCTTCAGAAAGGTATCTGATGGCAGCCTCTAAAGGGACAGCTTTGTTTTAACTCAGGCACAGTTAACTCACTCGACAGTGACAGGATTCCACTACTCCCAAGTTTCACTATGGGTTGGTTTTACTTGCTTTTTGGTTGGTTTTTTTTCCCCCCCGACAAAACCATATCTACGGTAGATGTGCAGTTAATAAGTGGTTAATGCTGGTCTCATCATACTTCTGGGGTGAACAAGAGAAAAGGGAGACAGAAAAGAAGAGGTTTAGCAGCCAAATGCTGCTAACTTCCTCATGACTTGTTACAGTCTCAAAAAGAATTCACATATAAATAGTGTAAGCAGGATTGAGTCTATATAGGACTGATGTAATGTGAAATCAATGCTTAATTGTGGGTTATGAGTAATTACTTATATGTTGGTCCAAAAAAGGGCTTGTTATCTGAGCAAAAGGAGATATGAAATATCAAGCTCAGTTGTTTGCAGAACAGCAAATTACTGTTTTGGTGATTGTGCTTTCCCACAAAGATGAAGCATCAATTTATGTTATGTCATGTAAAGTGATAGTGCAGACATGAAATAGCCTGTAGGACAAGTTATTATAAGTGTCCTATTATTGACTGCAGGAGGAATATACGTTGATTCAAGCCTGACTTTGGAATAAAGCAAAACAGAAATACTTAAAGTGAGAACTGATGAAAAGTAAAAAATAAGTTTAAGAGCAAATTAAAAACCCAACCTTTCTGTTTGCTCTGTAATGTCACTATTTTTGTACTACTTAGTTTAGAAACCATCACAATGCAGAGATACACTAACTGATGATTACAGGTAGTCTTGCTATTCTTGTTTCAAACATTTTCTTTTTCCTTAACCATATTACAGTTTTTTAGGAAATTATTTTATTTTAAAAGCCAAATAAAATTTTTAAAATATCATAGCCAGGAAAACTTCTGCTAATGAACATGATGATGTATCCTCTGCTTAAAGTGATACTGTGACTTCATTAGCATGAGTTTCCAACAGAATGCTGTATTACCAGAATAGTGCTACAAAGTTAACACCCAGTTCATCATGTTTTGCTCTCAGATGACTAAAAGTCATAATATCTCATATGAGATTTAGAATTATATGCTAACTGTTGAAAAGTATTGGCACAGATAATTTTCCTGTTACTACTTTTGCAAACCTACTGTATTTACAAATAAATTAATAAACTCCCAGCAAATGAGTTCCAGGCTTCCAAATCAAAGACAGTGTAAGATTAGTTTCAGAGTCATTGATAAATTCTTTTGGAAGCTTCAGGCCAACTTACACAGATTCCAGGTGAAAAGAGTTAAAAAGGAAGGGTGAAATGATAAGGAACAGTCCTGTAAATAACAAGGTACCATTATCAAGGAAGGATGGTTCACACTGCAGATTTATTTCTCAAATCTTACCAGTTTATCTAAACATTTATTTTCCTCATACTGATAAGCTCTTAGACTTTCATATGAGTCCTGTAAATAGATTCAACATACACTCTTTTGCTCTGGTTTGTGTGATTGTGTCTTTTTTTGCTCTGGATGCAAGTTCACTCCAGTCTGTTACCCTTTCATGGAAACTTGATCACATTGCACTCCAAAAGCACAAGGGCTCCAACGACCCAGGCTTCCTTACATGCCTCAATAACCTGAGCTCACACTCTCCAAATATCTCCTTTCCACTCAAGATGTCTTTTGTTTAGCAAAGTAGAGGAAACAAGCAAACAATCATGTATGTTTTAGAAAGTTTCCAGAATAGCTTCTAATTCTATTTTTAACACAACAAAATTAGTCAAACCATAAAACTTCCTGCATTTTCCCGAGTAATTTTTCTGCTCACTCTCAATCAGTCTGTGAACTTAGAGAAAGTCTCTAGCTGTTCAATCTTCTTCTTCCCACACTGGCCTTCTTCAAGCACTGAATTCTCTTCCTCCTCCTGACCTTTCCTGATGACAGAGGATCTGAAGATGTTGAAGAATTCAGTATAAAAGAATTGTACCAGATAGAAACTGAAGGAGCAAAAAAAACATTGAGGCTCATGGCTAGCTGTAAAATATTGTATATTTTTTCCTTCAGAGAAGTCTTTAATAGCTGCCTGTGGAAATTCCACTTTTTCTCTCTTCTTTTTCTCATGTCAGATACTGGATTTCCCCATATAACTTTCTGAAATACAGAAGCAGAAATGATGAGTGGGGGTTTGTGAAGAATTCTGACACAAGTATGAAAAAAATACTGTTGTTCATTTATTAGCAAAGAATATATTGTTTATCCTCTGCCTGTGATTCTCTAATGGGTTTGGACTTAAAATTCTTAGTTAAACTGCTAAGTTAAAATAGAATGTTCAAAATATTTCACTGCAATTTAGTAAAAGATTACTACTCTTCCACCAGAAACAAAAGATGTGGACACAGTCATGTCATAAAACGTTTTAGTTCCAGACATGCTCTTTATTCAATGGGACTAGATTATATGTCTGCTGAGTTAAATGAACCTTATGAAACAATGTGGATTTGATATAACTTTCATGTAGGTACGATGAATATGGTAAAACCAGTCATGCCATGTCTGGTCTGTGGTAACTGGATGTGGATATAAAAGTCTCAGCTCAAGTCCCTGGACAAACAAAGGTGCCTACTGTCACTGGGGATGATCAAGGATGCATGGAATTACACTCCTCTTGGGTTCTATTTCCTGGCCCAAAAGCATATGTTTTCTTTGCCAGTCTGCAACTTCTGGCAATCCACCTTGGAACTGGCATAGTGTCTCTCAGAGAGAACTAGATGCCTTAATTTTCAGTAACTTATATTGAAACAGATCAAAAACTATCAGAGAGCATTCCTGGGCACTGCAACTCAGTTCTCTGTACAGCTAAAATTTTGCCACAGCAAAAAGCATGGTTTGGGTTCACACCAGTTAATATTCCCAAAATAAAACTTGGGCATAATTCTGTAATTAGTAGCAGCCAAAAGCAATTCCAATAAGTATTTGGACATCACCACTTTATTTTGGAAGGTAACAGGGTTTAGTTAAATTTGAAAAGGAATTTTGCTGGGCTAAATTCCCTAAATTCCTTGGAAGAGACAATATGTGAAGCAGCTTATTGAATTTTCTCTTCAATTTTGGGGTCCTCATTGCCAGGAAGATATTGAGGTGCTGTAGTGTGTCCAGAGAAGGGCAACAGAGCTGGGGAAGAAGTGGGAGCAGAAGTCTTATGTGAAGCATAAGGGAGCTGTATGTCTGCAGAAAAAGAGGCTCGGGGGGAACCTTATTACTCTCTCCCAAGTTCCTGAGAAAAAGCTGCAGTGAGATGGGGGATCAGTGTCTTTTCCCATGTAAGAAGAGATATGACTAGAAGTTGTGACAGAGAAGGTTTAGACTGGATATTAGGAAAAATTTCTTCATGAAGAGGGTTGTCAAGCATTGAAATGGTGCCCAGAGAAGAGGTGGAATCATCATCCCTGTAAGAATTTAAAAGATGTATAGCTGTGACTCTTAGGGATATGGTGGACTTGTCAGTGCTGGGTTAATTGTTGGACTCAATGTTCTTAAAGGTCTTTTCCAACCTCAATGATCCTATGATTCTATGAAGAGGAGAGAAAAGGGAAAATCCAACATATAGGGGAATTACAAAGCTGAGAAACATTTCTATTTAGCAAAAAGTGACAAAAGAATCATGAAGAGAAAAGGAGAAGTAAGACTACCCTATTCAAGTGTTATAATGGTTAGTCTCTGCTTACTTTATGTGATATATTACCATCAGGCATTCTGTCATGTGGGGGAAGATAAGACACTGACATTAAAGAAACAGGACCTGATACTCTTCAATAGAGCAACATCCCTGTTTGTAAGAGAAAATCCACTCTGCTCACATAAGAAGTTTAGAGGCCAAGAGTTGATTCAAAGGCATTCATAATGATAAAAATCACTAAAATAATACTACAACGATACATAAAAGTAATTTTTTATGAAAGACAATGCAAACAACATAAGCCAACCTCCATAAAAACAATGAAAAAAATGCTGAAAACAATACCCCTACTTTATAAATGCCACATATTATAACATGCTTTATGCTTTCTTTTAAAACAGCAAAACAATGCCTCTTGGACCAGATGAAAGATAAGGAGTGAAAGAGGCACTCGTGGTGCTCTGGCATGATCATTAAATGTTGAAAACATTTTGGCTTTGACCCTTTCTGTGTGAGTCATTTGAGACCCTCTGTATCACTGTACTTCAGATACTAGGGCAAAGAGGCAGAAGGTCATAAAAATGCATTGTGACCTTTTTTACAGGCAATGTGGTTGGAAACACTATCCCTGATCCATTACTGAATGGAAGCTTTCTAGCCAAAACCTGTCTATTGACCTTGAAATGTTAGTTTGAAAGACTTAAAAAAAACAACCACCCCTATTAGATATATCTTCTGCCTAATAGAAATAAAAAATATATTAATTTTCCCCCTTGAGTTGTGTATTTTTATTTACTGTATTAAACGTGTCATGTCTATAGATGTCTTGGACTAGTATTCAAAATTCCAATTAGTTAAAGCAACAGCTTTGGGAGGATTTATTACTTAGGTAAATTAACCTGTTGAGTTTTTGGGGTTTTTTCCAGCATTCAGAGGGATATACAGGCTGAAAAAAGTACTGATGTGTGCATACCTAATTTCATTGGCATTGCATTCTGTGAAACCATAGTTTATTATAAAAAGAAAAAAAAATATTAACAAAAAAAGCTAAATGACAAAAAACCTGTGCCCAAAGATACAGAATCAGATCTGTGTTTTCACAGAACTGGGTGTTGTCTTCACATGGTACTTCATTTAATAAAAATGTGTGCATATGCTTAACTTCAGGTATGAAAATATTTCTCTTCAGGTAGGAATTTTCAGCCATTCAATGTTAAGCATGTGTTTAAATGCTCCACTGCATGGAGTCCATCATCATGATTTCTTGAGAGCACACTTTGACACAGATTACAGACACCTAATTCTAGAACAGGAATGGGGAAATTTTCTGCTACAGTCAAATGGCATTGACTTTCCCATGATGAATCTCTGGCCTATTGAAAATTGCAGCTGATTCTACAATCTTAGATGCTTCAGTTTTTCACTTCATATTCCAAGGACCAAATAGATGAAAAGGCAAAGTAGAGAAAGTAGAAATCTCACGGCTCTGCTTTAGCCCATTTCTCTGTGCCTGTAAATTCAAGTTAATTCTATAACAGAAAGAAATAGAATTTGCATGGGAAATATTTGCAAGGTCTGAGCATGTTTCACTGTTTCACCAGTTTTTCATTTGCTTTCCATCAGTAAGGAAAAACAATTGTCAAGTCATCTGATGTACCCTCTTGACAAAAATCACATTACATTAACATCAGTACAAGGAGATCTTTCTGGAAAGGTGAACAGAACATTTTGTTACCTTGCACACTGGTGCTGGTATCACCAGCAAGTGGGCTGCAGTTAGAGGTGATAACAGTAAGTATCAGAAAAAAAAAAAAAAGAAAACAGGCTCAGTCTCAGGTCCCTGCTTGAGTTTGCTATGCTGGTGGATAAAAAATTCTTTACCAGCAAATGTGGTGTGGCTGTTGCTAAGAATAAAATGCGAATTTATGAAAGTAGCTCTGACTCCTCACAGAAATATTGTAACTCTGACACTGTCCTCAGAGCATGTAAGGGAAAACTTGTTTCCTGTGAATGCTCATGATAGCAAAGTGTTTGGAAAAAGAGGCATGAGCATAAAAGAGCAAATTAGTTTTTTAAATTTAAGTTAGTACTTTGCAGACCCTTTTCTCCCAGAGTTTTCACAGCTCCAGATAACACTGTTATAACAACCGGGTTTCACATTTTTATGCTCTTGTAATTGATCTCTCCAGTACACATGCTATGACAGAAAAGTTCCCTGTGGATTATTTTTTATCTTTTATATCTATTTCTGGAACCTGAAAAACACCCCCCAACCATTGCATACCTCTTTTTAGAAATGGAAGCTTTGAATTTCATCACTACCTTGTAATGATCAGCCAGCCCTTTGGAGAAAGAGGCTTTAGAAAGAGGTTTTGGAAGATGGCCATTATAAAATATAGTACAAATACAATTCTAGCTTGTTGTATAGATAGGAATGGGGGCATTCTGTTAGAAGAAACATGTTTCCAGGTTTTACTGATCATCTCTTTTAACATATATTCACTTCTTTTCATATTCCCTGGCACTGAAACTGTTATGCAGACAATGCAGGAAAAGTTTCAGATTTGAGGTGATCAATAATTCTGCTTGCTGGTAGGTGGGGAGACTCCGTGGAGACTGAAAATTGCTTTGTAACACCAAAGCTAGAGATTCATATAAAACAAAACAAAAATAAAAATATATGCTAGTTTTGTCTGGGGCAGAGTTAATTTTCTTCATAGTAACTGGTATGAGTTTATGTTTGGGATTTGTTCTGAAAAAAATGTTGATAATGTAGAGATGTTTCTATTACTGTTGAGCAGGGCTTGCACAACATCAAGGCCTTTTTGGACACCACTCCAGAAGAGAGGGGGCTGCTCAATGGGTTTGGGCAGGACACAGCTGGGACAGCTGACCCCAGCTGACCACAGGGTCATTTCATTTCACATTTCATTTCATTTCATATGGCACCATACGCAGCATTTAAAGCTGGAGGAAGAACAAGGAAGGGGGATGTGCAGTGATGGTTTTTGTCTTCCTAAGTCATGGTTACACATGTTGGAGCCCTCCTTTCCTGGGGATGACTGAACACCTGCCTGCCCTTGGGAAGTGGTGAATGAATTCTTTGTTTTGTTTTTCTTGTGTGTGTGTGGCTTTTGGTTCACCTGTTAAACTGTCCTTATCTCAACACACAAATATTTTTCACTTTTACTATTCCAGTTCCCTCTCTGATCCCACTGCTGAGGGTGTGAGTGAGCAGCTGTGTGGTTCTTAGCCGCCAGCTGGGGTTAAACCACAACAAAATACAGTAACTGAATGTGAAAAGAAAGAAACAAACTCTAAAGAAAGTGAAGAGACCTGTGAGACCATGGCCATAACTAACTCAATCTCCACTGTCATCAGCAGCTTTGGGGTTTTTAAAATTTATTTTAATGATATTTGGACTGGACGGCAGCAGGTAAACACATAGAACTCTGAATTAAGCTGATATACTTGTGTAATTGGTAATTGTATGTAATTGCCATATCCAGTTAGGTTGACTCTGTGTCTAGAAGACAGAAAGGGACCAGTTACCAGACTGCCAGGAGTAGAAACAAAACTTGAACTACAAAGCACTTGCAGAAGTTTATTGAAAGTTTGCCTCAATAGAACAGGAGGTTTTTTGGCAGGTTCCACTTTACCTGCATGGCAAACAAGTATAGAAAGCTATTACTCAATGTGGACAAATCCTAATTTTGTTCTGAATAATATAATGAATAGCATTTGATGCTCCATATGTCCTTAAGAGATTTGCCTAGCTTAAATTAAAGTGACTTCATTACCAGGCATTTCTAATATTCAGGAAAGTTATTCCTTGATAAGAAAGCATTGATTGCTGTGTCTTTTGTTACCTGAGTCTTCCCTAAAATCCAAAGTGATAGTGAACAGAAAATGTGAATGTAATACTGGCTCTGTTTTAACAAGGTGCAACTTTGGCCTGTTTAGCTCTCATGAATGGGAAAGCAGGTCCTTAAATAAATTGTAAATAACTCATTGAAACTTTTCCAAAATATTTTTTCTTATCCAAAAGTAACTCTATTTTTCTTGGCTTAAAAAAATAGAGGATAAAGGGTTGCTGTAATCTACTAATTATAATCCACTGATTGCAAGATACAGTTTTGAGTTAAATTGTATGTTATTTGTCATTAGTGACTTCCCAGGTGCTGTGAAATAATTTTATATTGGTAGTGAGGATGTACAGAAAAACAACTTCCATTTTTCAGAAGGATTTTTATATGGATGTTTTTAATGGAAGATGTCAGATTAGGCAATTTTATTGACAGGATTGGGTCAGCTAGTATTAGTCTAATTAATGTCTGCTGGTGTATGTCTGAGTAGGTATGCGTACTTCAGTGAACATTTGCACATCCAGGGAAGTTCCCATGAGGCCTAGACATGCTCACATCCCTCCAAAAGAGAGAAGTCTGGCAAAAAAGCCCTCATAGCTGTGTTTTCAGCACTTCCTGGTCCCAGTATTAACCTTCATGGGCAGCTTATATGAACCCCATTCTCTTCACTGAGGAACTGAGGTGACCATTGGCCCCTATCTCTCACAGGTGTAGTAACTCATAGGTTTCAGCACTCTTCCTTCTGCCCATGAGAAGAACTGCCCTCAGAAGTGTAACATGTCTTGACTTTTTTTTTTTCCTAAACATATCTCAGCCTCACAGGAGCCTGGCATGGGGCTTGCTGGGGTAAACAGACCACATTTCCTTCAAACACTTTCATTTCTGCAATCCTGGCTGTGTGATGTGCTGCCCTGAAGCAAGCTTACTGTCGTTGCCTTGCTTCAAATTGATCTGCCATGGCAAAACACCTTCCACCAGAGAGGCTTCAGGGAGGGTTAGGATTACCTAGGCCTGGGTTAGTGAAAGAGACACTTTTTAAAGGGTGCAAAATTAGGCCGTTCAGATGCTGCTTCAAAGCTGGGGAACTTTCTCAGTAATGGGGAGATGGGAATATCATGCAGGAAAATTTGGGTGCCCTGGATAGTAAGTGAGCTGGAAACTTGCATTATGGTAGAAAGGGTCATACACTGAATGATTACTAAGGCTCTGTGTGCCAGCAGTGGCAAATAAGGGAAGAAGAGAAAATGGGTAAAACAGACTTGGAAAGAGTCAAAGGCAATCCTAGAAGGAAAACTGGACAAGGTTTTTCCAGTTGAGGTTAGAAAGTATGACTGCACCGTGCAAGACCCTGAGGAAGTAATAGTCTAAGTATTCTACATGGATTTGGTCTGCCAAACTCCAATAGAATAAATTGAAATGGGAATGTGTGTAAAGAGGAAATAATGTATCAGGCAACTGGAATACCCACGTTGCAATCAAAGTCCAAAGTAATATAGTTTCACTAAGTGAATTATTCCCATCAGAAGGTGAAAGTGGGTAGAAAGTAGGGAAAAAAGAACAATTTAAGGTAAATGACAATGCGAGCACAAGCCCAAGTAAGTAAAAATGTGCAAGAATTCCTTGCATTGTGGTGGAGAAGCAGCTGAATTGGCCCCAGCATGACTGCACGCCAAATGAGCTCAAACCAAACAACTTGAGCGTTTCTCCACAACGCATCAACCAGGGTCTGTGGGAGTCCTTCCCATATTCTGCTCAAAAACAGTTTTCATGAGTGCAAGAATCAATCAAATTAATATATGGGAGAAAAAAATCCCAGTGAGGTCTGTTGAACAGCTTTCAGCTGAGGAGCTCCACAAGCTGGGAACAAGCTAGGAAGTCCTTGAGCTAAGAAGATATGAAAGTTTCAGGGGGTTGTTGCCACATGCTTATCCCATTGTTATTTTCTTCCATGGACATTCATTGTTGATCACAGTTTTCAGTGTGTTTTCAGTTGTTTCTCATAAAGCAGAAAACTAATCAAAGAAAGAAACAATGGACCTAACACCAGCCCTCTGTCAATCTTTTCCCCCCAAAAAAAACCCCAAAAAATCCATAATCCCCTAGGCTATTTTCTTTCTACTAAACACAAATGCATGAAATTTTTGGCATGATCTTTCCTGCTTCTAGCCTGGAGAAAACAGAAGTATCCATCAACATAGTAGACAGTGACTTTGGTGTGAAAGGACAGGCCATTTTAAAACATGTGATAAGAAGAGCAGAAAGGAGTGGGCTTTGTCATTTGAGAAAGCATGGTTCAGAGGGCCTCTGAGATGCAGTGGAATAAGACAAGATGAAGCAGTATCATGAAATTGCCAGTTTTCAAGAGTTGAAAATTGAAATCTGTAGCAGAAATTGTTTTGGCGCCTTTCCTGCAGAAGTGACTGCTGCAACACCACAATTGAGTGTGTTCATGGAGGAGATTTGTGCACCTGGAAGGGTATCTGGGAGTCACTTCAGTAACATGAGCAGGTGATCAGCGTCTGTAACAAATCTTCCTTGTCTCCTCCCTTGGGGGATACCTATCCATTTCTGTAAAACCTGTAGTTCTTGTTCAAGAATAGAGTACAGAATTGAATCTTTCAGTTTTTGGGGTGTTGTTGTTTTTTTGGTTTTTTTTTTGTTTTGTTTTGTTTTTTTTCCTTCTCTATTTTCTATTTTTTTTTTCCTCTGGTAAGGCAGGGATAATTATTTCTGTACTACATCAAAGTGGGACACATATTTCTGTCTCCCAAGTACTCTTCTCCAGCAGTGATTGGCTAATACTATCTGCACCCCAAGAAGGCAAAGAGAAAAGAAGTTTTACATGAACAGTTGGATAACAACCTGCTTCCAGAAAAGTGTTCCTTTTTTCTCTCTGTAATTGGAAAAATCTTTTCTGCAATTTATATAATACTGTTCACTACTGTTTTTTTTTTTTTTAGATATTCTAGTTATTTATGCAATAAATATTCTTTCTTATTGGAAAATATTTGCATTGACATTGCACAAAAATGTAGCAAGGTTACCCATACCTTGCTCCCTGCTTATTAGTTATGAATGTTTTTCACTGCTTGTTGCAAGGGCACATGCCACTGAATGAGTTAAGGAGATGAAAATTCTGGTTCCCTCCCTGGTCTCCACTGGCTCAACCTCTGCCCGCTCCAATGAGGCTTTATCTTTTTGTTTCTTCTCAGAGTCCTGCCCTTCATGTCTTTGTTAATTTTTCTTTATACCTAAACACATATCTTGTCTGCAGCTGCAGTAATTTCTGGTGTGAAGAGTTGCAGTCAAGTCCAAGTCAGGTAGCACCACTTCCTTAATGCAGCAGCATCTCTTTTTATCATTGTTTTTGTCCCTTCTGTGCTTTGCAATCGTTAGAGTTCTGGATGTTAAGCTGACTTTCACTATTGATAGAGAAAATATCTTTACTACCTGTTGTGAAGCCCAGGTCCATTTTAATAGCTTGAGGCAGCAGATGTGAGAGCAGATGTGAAATTTTGCCCACAGCTGAACTGTGAGAACAGGGAGCATGTTGGCTGCGTCCTGACTTCGTGCCAGGATCCCTGTCCTCCCTAAAAGAGAAACCTGGAAGGCATGGACCCAGATCTGAGGCTGGGAGGAAAGGGCACCTCAGGCAGTACACAACTCTTCCCAGCCTGTGGGCTGTTCAAGCAGCATGAATGGCTTCAGCCCTGGCATCAGGTTCCTTCTTCACTTATGCTGATGGATAAAACCTGCCTGCACTCAAACTGCCTCTAGAATGTTCCTATTCAGAGGATTTTGCAAGGCTGAGGGCAAGAATCCAATGGATTGCAGCAGAATTTCTGATCTTTACTGTGGATGTCATTACTTGTTCTTCACAGGAATCATAAGATACATTTGAAAACATTCATTAATAACTTTGTTACATGGCTTTGATTTTGATAATTAACTCCTTTTAATTTTGCTTGTTTCATTTCATTCACTTTTCTTTGGAGATTTTTTCTATCAGTAAACTTTCTGTAACAGAAGTTCTTCAGATATTTATTTATCAAGCTACTATAGTTACTGACTATTCTGATAAAGACTTAGTATCCTGAGTGTGTAAACTTATTATTATCCAGAAAATGTCAAGAAAACATATTTTTCTCTTAATTGTAATGCAGATGTATTTATTTATGAACAATTGCTTAAAATGTTTAAGTTTCTAAATTATGATATTTGTTCTCTTAGTAAATAATTTTAACAAACATGCCCAGATTTCAGTAAACATATTAGCTTCCATTTAAAAATATTCTCTGCTCCTGGGTTCTTTATTAAAAATATTTTTCCTTTTTTATATGACAGCTTTTATTGCAATTACTTTTGAAAAACATATATTGCAGGCAGGACCCATAGTTTATTTCTGCAAATAAACCATGTCATGGGGTTTATTTGCAGAAATAAACCCATGTTTATTTCTGCAAATCACAAATTGGAAGGGCTTATGGATTTCTTTTTTTCTTCTTTGCTTTTCAACATTTATTGATTTCTAGTCATAGAATATCATGTATTCTTTCTGGAATACAATACAGGATGGTGTCTTTTTTACATCATTTGCAATATTATCCATTATAATTGAATTGAATAATATTCAATTAAGAGTTGCTTTACTTATGCAGGAATCATCTATATGAAGTAATTATGTATGATTTTCATAAGTAGCAAAATGTTATGAAAAGTCACATTTTTTTCTTCTTTATTTCACCTGTGAAAAACTGATCTCAGACTCCAATGTTTCTTTTTACTTTGTTTTATATCTTTAAATGCCTTCCTCCTCCTTTTATTTTTCATGGCAACATTGGCTCAAGAATGACTACTGAAATTGAATATAAATATGAAAAACACGCCTATTAGATTTAAACATAAATTACCTCATTCTATCCCTGGCCTGTGATTCCTTTTCCTTTAGCCTGCTGTGTTTCTCTGAATGTATTCATTTTTGGAACAGTTAATTACCATACCAGATTCTCATTTAGAATGTAAGAGCTTTCAAACAAAATAACTTCCATATTCAGACATTAACAGCAAAGCGCATCTGGATGGCACAGCCAAATGAGAGATGTGCAGCAGCACAAGTCCAGACCGCAGTTTTTAGAGAAAAACTAATTGATTCTTCTCTCCTTTCTCCAATCTGAGCATGGCAGCTGTATTTTCCCTCGCACTGCGGATGTGTGACACAGTGCAAAGGTTGACACAATGCTGGGAAAGCAGAAGAAAAGTGAATGGGACTGTAAAACTCCCTCTTTTGGCTCAGTGGGGAGTCTTCAGAGTTTACTTCACCAGGGAGGAACTCATTTTAAGTTTTCCTTAAACAAAGCAGCACAGTTAGAGGAGCAAAACTGCCTCCTCTCTCTTTGTGTGCATCTGTTTCTACTTTAATCACTCTTAGCAGGAATATTGTATGGTTTCTCATCCCTTGAATATAAACAAATCTGGTACTCTCCTTTCTTCCTGGAGGATTTCAAGCAGTTCTCCAATATTTTTCTATTAATGTCTGCATGTGTCAATCCATGATTCAACTGGTCCCACAAACCACACGTGCACACAGGCACACATACACTTGCAGCAGATAGTCACAGAAGTAACTAAAAGCTACCAGAAACTCAGTTACCCAGTCCAAATATCTATAAGCACTTTCCTAATTTGCACTAACACCATTTTATGGCAATGACATTTTATTTCACCATCACATGTCTAGTATCTATGGCTCTAAGTTGCCCTTCTCTTAATCTGCAGTCCCCATTGTCACAGATAAAAGATCTTTTGCGTCTTGAAAAACATATATAGCAGTCAGTCTCAAAGGATACCTATGATTTCAGCACTTTTCATTAGTGCACTTTTTTGTTAGTTTTGTTCCTGCTCTAAAGCATCATGAGCAATCATAAAATTAATCTCTCATCTCTGAAAAAATAGACTTAACTTGGAAAACTATACTGAAAACAGTATATGAGTGGTCATGTGTGTACTTTTCCAATGCAAGCAGAAACACATTGCTTTTAGAATTCCTAGTCCAGTTTACTGAGTCTTGTTGGATTAGCCAAATGAAAGAACCATGTTGTCACTACAGAAGGTGTTGATCTGTTGACCCATTCAGCCAGGATCCTAGCCCTAAAAGAGTGGTGAGAAGTAGATTAAGCCCCCCAAAGCTTTAAGCTGCTGTCCTCAGTAAGGAAGGCGGTCACTACATGTCTGCCACAGATCATTATTAGCCCTCAAACACAACTTCATTAGCTGCCTACTGTGTAACTGCCTAGCTCACCACAACTTGGAAGTTACCCAAAGAGCAATGATGCTAACAGGAATGAACTAAATTATAATCACCAGTTAACGTGACAGTGCTCTACAGAGATTACTTTACTGTTAAAAAAAAACCAAACAAAAAACCCAAAAAGACTCCCCAAAAATCCCCAAAAAATCAGCAAGCAAGCAACTAAAAAACACCCAAAAAACCCACCCCTCCCAAAAAAAAAAAAAAAAAAACCAAACCAACGAAAAAACCACAAACCACCACATTTGTGAGAAATCAAATGAAAGCACCAGATATTTCTCCAGACTCCTCATGCCCACAGTTACCCACATGCTCAAGCGCTTGGATGTCTCAGCACTAACAGCGACAAACATTGCTGCTGAAGTATCACTGAAAGATTTAGGGTAAAGCAAGAACGTCCTTGACAATGTTTGCCATTGATGAAATGTTTCTTCTTACCGAAGCATTGCTCAGATTGTTTCACTTTGTCTCTGAATTACAACATTTGTGGACTTTGTGAGGGCACAAATGACAAAGATTCAGGGCTGAGAAAAGGGCTTGATTGCCTGTGCTGTTTAATTGCTAGCACCCTCCCCTGCAGTTTTGATCTGCATGAAGCAGCACTCCACAGGCAGTGCTCAGGCATGAACAGGAAATAAATCAAGGGATGTTTCAATGGACAGTGTGATGCAGGAGAGACCAGGACAACCGTGTCCTGGCACCAACCCTTTGGGCCAGCAAACAGTCCCTCAATCTCTTTGCTTGAGAGTATATTTGCAGAAAAAGCATCCTCTGAGGGTGTAGATTTCAGCATGAGCTAACCATCAGGTCATTTGAAGAGATTACCTTTTGTCCATCAAAGCAGCTGGGACACATTGAAGCTGAAAGCCTTGGCATGGGCCTGACTCTGCTGCTGCCCTTGGTGCCCTGCTCCCCACCTGCCCAGGCTCCCTGTGCTCCCTGTCACTCTCAGCTTCTTTTCTTCTCTCTGCAACTGGGCAGGAGACTAATTTGGCTGAAACTGGAGAGGCACAGATGGTACCAGGGTACTGTCTCCAAACATACCAGCTGCTGTAAACCTTGGAGTTTTTGTCAGCATCCCCAAAATGGCTCTGTTAATAGTCTGTGCAATGGAAAGAGAGAGGTGAGAGACACTGATTTCTCAAGTTCTTAGTATTAAGTCAGTGAAACTTTTTTCACCTTGGTATTTAAAACAATAGGGAGTCAGTAGATTCCCAAGGTCCCTGCAGTTTTCCTCTGAGCTACAGCAGCACATTTAAAGGAGCTTTCTGAAAGGTAATAAATAGAATAGAATAAAAAAGGAACTGGCATTTTCTTGGTGTCAAAATGGGTGGAATGATTCATCAGGGAAGAAAATATGTGGCAAAAAGTGAGGCCTTTCTAAGACATCTGGTGTTTCTAAACAATGATAGATAACCAGAAAGCAAAGACAAAGCTTTTCCCAGCTTTGAAAGCTCATTTATTCCACCAAGTAAGGTTACTGCTCCCTCCCCTATTCCTTGTATCCTCTGTTTCCAAGAAACAATGGTTTATATAACACGCAGAGTTCAACCTGAGAGAAGAAAAAAATAATTTTGTACAAAATTAATACTGACTTTAGAAGAAAGCAAAACAAAATCATATACATTTTGATTTTAACACAATTAAGTAACTTTTAAAAATTCTTACCATTACCTCTCACATATTAATATAAAATAAAAGATCAGATAAGGATTGTGGTTGTCTTAGGGCACCCAAGACTTACTTTTTCTCATACTGTCCATGACTTTGCTCTTGTCTACATTCCTGAGGTATAACATAGGTCATAGATCCAAAAGTTGTTTCTACTGTTGTTATAAGTAATTACAAAACTTCATATAAAAAGTAAAGAATGTATGATATGCATAGTTTACTTCTACTGCATATGCATCTAATCAGCTAAGCATATATTTGTATATAAAATGTAACTTTATTGTAACAGAAAAAAAAACCAACAAAGAGTAAAATTAATTCTCCACCCTGGTTATGAGCATACTTTCTTTCTGTGAAAGTATAAGCAATGGGAAAAGGTAATATTTTAATATCTCATTTTTTGTCATACTTGAGTAGGAGAAATTTTGCTTTTCTCTCCCCTACTAATGATAAATCAGTCACTCATTTGATAAGTATGCAAAATCTCAAGAAATTCAGTATGTTCTTTGTAATAATTGATTTGCCGGTCCTTTTAAATGCAAACTACTTTATCTGTCTATCCATGCATCCATCCATCCATCCATCTTTTTGTTATGTTTTATTTCTTAGTTCTATATTTCATGTAACTTCCAAAAACACGGAAGACCCGAAAGGACAATTTTGTTTATAAATTGTCTCCCGGAAAGCTTTCTGCTAGAATTTCATATCAAGTGCCAGTAAGAATCTATAAAACTCAGTCAGAAGTTCATAGACATTAGAACCGTTGTTATTGATGGGTCTTGGGGTCAGATTCAGCTAATGCTAAGGGATCCCTCTCTTGGGAATGAATTTCTTCAATTATTTGGCCTTCTTTCCCAGCTAACAGTTTTATGAGCAAATGTTGTTGCAATATCTATCTCTGAAATTGCACCCTGACCATGTTAAAATGATATAATCATCTCAGGCCCTGTAAAGCCCAGTGCTAACCTGCTGCACTCACTGATTAGCCTGGCACTGCTGCAGGATATAAACAAAGCTGGCAGTTGGACTAAAAGGCAACTGGTAGGGCCTGAGCAGACTGAGAAATTTTGGCCTTGGTTATTTGTTTTCTTGCCAACCTTCAACAAGCATGATGCTGCCACTCTGTCCCAGAAACTTTGCTTTAGCCTGGTGTGGGAACAGTCAAGCAACTTTTTAGCCTCCTTTGAGGAGAACTGGAGGAATGGATAAAGTGTACGGAAAAACAGTGCTCAGACACTCTCAGAGAATAACAGGCTGTTAAAAATGCTCGTTTCCTGGAACCAATATATTTTGTTTTGCAGATGCTCCAACAGAGCAGTATAAATGCTCATTTTCCTTTGGTTAGATACCAACAGGAAAGAAAAATTCAAGTGAAAAAAGTGAAAGTAAAATGTAAGTATTTCTGAAATAGGTATTTGGCAGTCTGACTGCATGTTGCAACTCTCAGCATGGAAAATTGAAAATTAACAAAACCATTCTATATGCACAAATAAATTCCAGGGGCATTTAATTAGTCAGGTTTAAAAAACCCAAATTTTATATGTACTCCTAATTCTAATAGGGATGTCTGGTAGAAAATGACAAAAAGAAGCATAAACCCCTCTATACTCCCCAGAGCTAAATAAACAAAGACCAAAACACAAAACAAAACAAGCCAAAATAAAACACAGGACAGTAATCACAAAATGTCTTGTAGACATTTTTATTTATTACACAGAAGTTGGAGGCGCAGGACATTCCACTAGAAACTCTTTTTACGAGATTTCTCATATGACTTCCCAAATCCATGAAGTATGGCTAAAATTCTACACACCACAGGGTTTTTCTGTCTTGTGGTTTACATGACTAGGTATTCTAAGAGTCTGTGATAGATACACACCAACCACAGGGATGAGTCATACAGAGGAAATTAATTCATCATTAATGAATATTAATTCACTTGAGAGACATCTTAGCAATTGAGATGGGTTAAAATGTGTCAGTGTTGCCAACAAAGAAATACACAAGAAGTAGGCATGGGAATATTGCCCATATTTTGCTGGCTCTAGAAATTTTTACCAAAGACCTACACTTCTGTGTTAAACATGTCAGATGTAGCCAGCTGGGAATGACAATAACACTTCAAACCTTTCCTCACAATTGAAAGGAAAATCCAAACAGAATTAGTATCTGTAAATCCCCAAGATTTTTAACAGCAATTTCTGTCTTTGAATTGAAATGCATTTTGTGCAGTTGATATAGAATGAAGGGGCCAAGATAGCTAGACTGTAAAAGCATTCATTAGTCAGCCATGAAGATGGAGTTTAGGATTAGTCTCTAGCATTAAGCTGCACCATCCTTTGGGGTTTTTCCTCACATAGATGTGAGGTATACATTTCTGATCATGTCCTGTAGCATTTTAAAGAATTGTACTCCTTGAAGCATTACAGTATACAAATCTTCCCAGGTGAACAGGTATTTTAGGGAAAGCAAAACCCTTCATATCTCCACCCACAAGGGGAGATTGAAATTTTGGCAGAAAGTATTGAAATATTTGTTGTAAGAAAAAAAAAGAAAAAAGAAATAATTTGGCCATGTTGCCATGAACAATTTTAAGCTAAGCAAAACACTGTACTGTTCCCAAATGAAAACATGGCTTTAGGTAGGTCTGTTAATTGCTGCTGAGTTGTGGTAAATATGAATGAAAATGAGAAATTGTGGTGGAGAATCGAAAGTGAAGTTGGAGATGATGCTATGATCAGCAGTTAGGAAAGGGCCAACTGGGTTCTCAATTCTGGTGACTGTAACAAAGCTTTTTTTTTCTTTAACCTAATTTTCAGTTTAGCTTTGTTCATAGCTAATTTAGATCCATTAGGTCTGTGGTCAACTTCATCTCATTTTCAGTTTAAAATATTTGTTTCTAGGCCAGCTGTTTGCCCCATCTTATATGTAACACAAGAAAAATTTCCATTCAGCTGAATAAGGCTTCCCATTATATGACAGGAGCTAAATCTTGCTACTTTTTCCATTTCCCATAAAAAAGGTTTTCCCCTCACCTGATGGTATTCCTGATCTACATCTGCTCTACTCAAACACAAATGGACTAGAGTATCAAAATCTTTTTCTTCCTTTATATCCCATGGTTTATTTCCACCTTGCAAGGTTCTTGTGCTTCACCCAGAGGAGAAATTTTGCACCATTTAATGGCATATTTTATTACTTGTTAATGCCCCTTAAAATTGGTGCAGGCCCTGAGCTGAACTTGCTGTACCAGTGCAATTTCAAACTGGTCTCAAAGACTGGGGCTTGAGCTGAGTTGTAAGTGCACAGTCCTCCACAAGGCTAAGGTTGACCAACAGAAATTATGCACTCAGCCTTACATCTCCTGGCTAGCATACAAAAATAATAACCCATTTGGCCTTTTCATTGTCTAATAGTTAACATTTTTTAGCTAATTTTGTTGAGTCAACACTCAGACTGGAGTGACGACCAATTGTCAACAAGTTACTATAAACACTTAAAAAAATTACTTTGTTATAGGTTCCTAGTGTGTGGGTTCACAATGGAGTGAATTTTATGTGTGCAAGTGTAGCCTAAATTTGGTGGTTAACCAGAGGGTACTGGGCTTCTTGTTTCTGTGTTTAGATTTCCTCTGGTGCCCAAGCTGGCCAGCAGCCTCTGAATTTTCCTGAAGTAATTTCTGTGATTATGGTGTTGTCATGTCCAGCACTGTAAGGTCAAGAAGGGCTTGGGACAACTTAAAGAGAAAAGAGAGATCAGTGCATTCCCATTGTCTGCTTCTCAGTAGTGTTTTACCTACCAAACAGCATTGTGTTCTAAACCCTACAAACCCTTAAACTGCCTTGTATTGAAATATGAATGTTTCTAGGTATGTGACATTCAGACTTCACAGCATAAGTTTGGGTGTCTTGTCAGTGCTTCTGTTATCAGGTGAAGAATATGTATAAGAAAGGAGCTGTAGCTCAAGATCTGAGCAAATCTGTGTCTTGGTCATCTTCTGCACAGGGAAATGCAAAAAAAAACAGTTTTACAAAAAAACCCGTCCTGCTGCCTGCAGGCAGTGGCTTTTCAGGAACTTGACTATCTCAGATTCACAGACAGTAACTGGATTTGTCTGGGTGGTGAGATTCAGTTTCCACTGAGAAGTTTATAGAGAAAGACTTTTTTTTTTAATTTTGCTTTTTTGGTTTCTTTTTTTATTTCTGAGAAAATACACTTAGAATTTCATGTAGTGCCTCTGATGCCTCCCAGATAGGGGATAATTAAGGTGATCCTGGAAGGAAATATAACAAGAGAGAAGTTGCACCACAGCAATTCCTCGCCTCTTCTTTGCCCAGAGACTGCAACATTAAACATATCTGAGTTTTCATGTACAGTAGAAAGCTCTTCACAGAAAAAGCTGTTCACAATTGAGATCTGATGTGGAGGAAATAGCAATTAGAGATTCCTTTATTTCATAACACTCCAAAAGAATCCTTTATATTGATTTGTAACCAAACCAATGACATAGAACTTCAGGGATTGTGGAAGAAGAAACTTTATTTTTTCCTATTTATTTTATTGCTGTCTTCTGATAATTCCTATGGCTAAACCCTGTATGGAAGGTTAGTACAGAATGCTAGTCCAGAGTTTATTGGACCAAGAATGTGTATAACAAATTGACAATTCTCCTCTAACTGCCAATACCCAAACTCATGCAGAAAAGGAAGCCAAACTACCTTCTTCATAAAAATACATGAAACTAATAAGAAATCATAATTGAAAAAGTCCCTTAATTAAAAAAATAAAATAAAGACTACAATAAAGAAAATGCATCTAATTTTCATGAAGAAACACTTAAATTTTTTCTCCTTCAATAAGATTGAAGAATGGAATTGTATAAGCAGAGATTGCAGAGAGACATTAATTTTATCAATATTTTGTAGCAATATCTTTATTTGATCTTTCCATGATGAGAAGACTGCCTTGAATACCTTCAACTGTGTTGACTGTGAAAAGAGATCTACTGGGATTTTTGTGGTCACGCAGAGTCCAAGCTCCCAGGGCAAGCAGTTCTTCTGGCAAGTGTGTCATTTCCCTGGGAGCATGCTGAGGGATGTCTTGTACCACCTCTTTTCCTGAAGGACAATGTGGAAGAGATGATCTGGGGAAAGGCTGGGTTGATCTACAGCCCCTTTGCTGTGATTTGCAGAGCCAGCATGCAAAGACAGGTGAATGAGGGAAGAAGTGAAAATAAAAGTTCCATAAAAAAGGGAAAGTGGTGGGAAGGGATGTGTAATACACTCTTTATAATGGGCCAGCACAACTTCATAACAAGCAGGGATATATTGCCAAAGAAACCACACAGCACTTATTTTTTTCCTTCTTCTTTTTACCCAAACATTTGAAAAGAGACAGAAAAAAAATTCAGGCTTTAACAGAGATCTCTGAAAACACCTTGCTTCTCATGAGAGTCCGTCACAGCCGTCCCACACCCTTTGCTGTCCAAATAAACATTGCAAGGGAATGTTCTTTACATTCCCTGTTGAGCATGTATAGAAATGCTTGCTCTGGCACAGCCTGCTCTCTGTTGACAACAATGCTTCCTGTTATTGTGAAGGACTCACAGGCCTGCCTCCAGCCCCGATCTGGGGAGTGGTGGTGTCACAGATGTTTTTTCAGGTGTAAAATTCCTGTTGGCCACACAAGCCGTTCACACAGGATAAAATGGGTGTCTTCAGCTTGGCTCAGTGTGTCTGTTTGCTCAGCACTGTGCTGAACCAGCTACTCTTTGTGGCAGTGATGAAACTAGGGAATGTGGAAGGGAGTTTTAAAACCCTTCCTGTTGCATATAGGAAATGTTCTGAAAACCTGAGATTTCACTTTTTGTGCTTTTTGTGGGTCATCTAGAGCAGGGGGGAGAAGAACAGGGAATTGTGAGTTCAAGGACTGCATGATAGGAAAGAGTTTCTTTTTTCTGGAAGAATGTGGCTGAACTTTCTCCCTGAAGAAGATTTATCCTGTTGTGATTTCAAGGACCCTTAAAAAAGCCAGCCTTAGTGAGCCACCCACACAAGACAGCAGCATAGCAGCTGCATAACAACGCTATCGTGGTTAATGACTGCAAATACAGAGTAGTATTATGAAAAGGTCACTGTGAGCGGGTATCCTGCTGTGCTAGAGCTTATGCAGGTGCTGTGGGTGTATCCATAATAGTATCATATCACTGGCGGCAGGGAATTTTTAGATACCAGCCTTCTCTGTATTAACCTGGAGAGAACTCTGCATTCCATAAACTTATTTAATCCCGACATGAGTGGTTTTGCAGTACAGTAGCTACTTCACTAAAACTCATTTCACTGTCACTTTGATGTACTGTCAAAATGCGCTTTTCTTTCTCTTTCCAGTACAAAATCACTCTTACTTTGTAAACACTTTGTTTGTGTTAGATATGTAAGAATAATCCTCCTTAAAATGATTGTTTTGATGAAATTTAGACTTGCCTGATATTACTTTTCCAGTAAAATGTGGAAAGAAAAACTGTGGTCTTCTGTAAAAGTGAAAAACCATTGCTGAGCTGTGTTTGTTTAAAAAGAAAGCTGCAAGGCCTGGGACCTGCTGTTGCAATGAGGGCAGGCTAAGAGTTCAGATGATCCATTTCTTCATTCTTTCACTCAATTGTTTTTTCACAATGCTTCTTCAGTTTGTTGGAGACAATCCTGAAGCTAACAAAACAGTCAATACTTTGTATTAAAAATCAGTTGTTAAATATTATGCATGGGAAAATAAATGGTTATTTGGCATGTTTCTAAAACCTCATCAACTCTTCTTTGCTATTCAACATATTTGCATAAGTTTTGGGGGAATTCATATGAGCGGAGGCCCAAGATCAGTGAGAAAACCCAGAAAAAATATGCAGCAGTGCTAAAGAGAATCATAATATTTTCCAAATACTCCCCATATTTATCTCTCATTTTGAAATTTCAACACATTCTGAGAGATATTTTAGCTGTGGAAAAGGGGTAGTGATGACAGTGCAGTTGCACTTTTACCTTTTTTTTTTCACCCCAGATCAAAAAAACACAGAAGGAATAAAATCCTTGGTTCTTTATCAGATGTATCAGGACAGCCATCAGTAAGTTTTTCAGGTAAAATATTTCCCAGCTCACACCAATGAACACATGGATACACAAAGATATATTTGGGGTGTGTACACTTATTTATGAACAACTGTTGCTAATAAGGGGCTTTTGTCTACTTCAGTGATAACAAATGAAAAGACTAGATCTGATTGAGTTGGTCAGACAATGAAACACTTTATTTTTATGCACCACTTTTCATGCAAGCATATCATGAAATTCTTCAAAGCCAGTTTATCTACACATTCCTGAATGGTGCTCAGCTTTACAGGAAGCATCTGTACATGTTGCAGGGCAGGGGTGAAGATGGAAACAATGGCCAAGTTTCAGGAGAATGATTGAGTGCTAGAAAACTGGGAAGTTCATGCAGTGGGATGAACACTTTTTTAGGCAGTTGGAGAGACTCTGCCCACTGAGCAGATGACTCCTGGAAGGAATTTGAAGAGAATTAGTGGGAATGGCTATTTCAGATGGCAGAAGGAATCAAAATAGAAAGCCAGTTCCTTAGGCCTGGACTGTCTCCTTTCAAGTCTGAAACATATTTCCTCTCTGTCTTGAATCTTTTGTATCCAAGAGCTCTTTATCCTGCTCTGGTAATAACAGCCCAGAAAGAAGGCTCCAGGGGAAAGAAACTGGGGTGAGCTCGGCTTATGACCCTTCATCACTCAGGCTGATGTGGATAGGACTTGCAAACTTTCTGCCTGTTGTAGATTCATAATGATTGGATATTTTCTCAGCACACCCCAACAGGATCCCCCAAACTCCCTGCCTCCTCTCTGGCAGCAGTATTCAACAGGATCCTCCAGCTTGTAAACAGGCCCTGGCTGAGTACTGGCTATTACCCACATAAGGAACATGTGACAAGTCTAAGATGATAGATTTTAGAAGCAGATTAGAGTAGACCTTGGACAAATTGACATTATTTCTATTTTTGGTACAAGAAGACTCATATTCACCCGATAAATATCAGAAAAATTGGCTTGATTTGACAAAATCATTATGTGGAACAGAATAAATTTAAATTATAAAAGTTTGTACTTCAGTTCTTTTCCTTATAAGGTCTCTTGCTATTAATAGGCAAAACTACATTCACAGTGTATGTTCAATAGATGTGATTTTTAAGAAATCATAGAAATCTCCAGTTTCACTTGAAAATGGTAGGTTCAGCAAGAGTCTGAACTACAGATTTTAATAATGCTCTGACAAGTTTAATCATTACACATAAAACACAATTTTGAATTGCGTGGTGGAAATCCCTTTGGTTTCACTCAGGCAAAGTTCTTATACTGATCTTGCTATTTCCTATTTGTTTTCTTTCTTTTGGCCTGTGATTCCCCTTTTTTTCTCATTTCTTTTGTAGAGTTTTTTTCAGCTTTAGCTTTTTTTCTAGTGCATTATTGTTAGTAATTTTTTCAGGGATATGGGGTATGGCTGTTCCATTTGTGGTAAAAAAAAACCCCAACACTTCAGTACATATATATGTAAAAAGGGGAATTTTCTGTTTTCATAAACAGAAGTTATGATACTAATATGATTTCAGCATAACAAAAGTCAACATCTGTAATTAAGAACATAACTCAGAAACAGATTTCAAGTTGGGTCATCAGTGCTCTTCACACCTTACTGTGGGTCAAAAATTAAAGAAAAGTACAGTTGAGTGAAGTTGGTATAAGGACCTTTGGTCTGCTGTGCTTCCTTGTGTGCTGGGTTAGGTGCTCAGGAATACAGGTGGCAGCTGAGACATTCTTTTACTCTCAGAGGCTATGCTTAGCTATGGGCAAAAAACAAGGGACCTGGCTGTGTATAGCTTTATGATGATCTTAGAACAGGCAAGTAATGACTTACTGGTGCTTAGTGGGTCAAGGAACTTGGGGCATGATAAATTGAATTTCCAGTTATCTATTCAAAAACAGATGGTCACATTTCAAAACACTTTGTTGCCAGCATACTAACTTGAAAGGTCACACAGTGCTCTCAGCTGAGTTTTTCTATTGTTTGAGGTTTCTGCTTGCAGGCTGAGAGCAATATCCTGCACATTTTTTTAGCCTGTGGTGATACTAGTCACTGTAATCTGACATAAGTATGGCCTGCCACGCCCAGCTGTATGTTCTCTTTACTCTTTAGGGTAGGCATGAGATTTGTGCAGCTGCTTGGTGATCTGACTCACCCTACAAATACTAGTTCTGGTACAGCTGATGATGGTGGGCATAGGCAGTCTGGGAGAATATGGGGCCATCCTTTCTGTCAGCAGGCAACATCTACATCAGTTCACAATACCTGATAGAAAGTGTTGAAGTAAAATCATCTTCAGCTTCATGGATAAATTTGAAATATTCTGTAGCTTGGGTGACACTCCAATGCATTTGTTGTATTGCTGCCAAGTATGATTAAATCTGTAGAATAGATTTCACATAATGAAATGCTAAATCAGACAAACCAAACTGTGACATCCCTAACAAAACTATACCTGAGTCTCATGGCAAAGGCTCTTTACACTGGCAAATAATTACAAGCTAAATGGAAGAATTTGGAGAAGCTTCAAGTTTATTGTTCTCCTTGGTTTGTCTGCCAAGGCAGCAATGAAAGTAATTAACTGTTCAGCCACATCTAAACCCAAGTAGCAGGGAAGAAAGGATAATAGAGGGTAATAAATCTGTTTCTGTGTCCTATCTGATTGTAGCCTACCACATTTCTAATATCTTAAAATATTTATATCGTAACACAAAAGATAGAGATGCAGAGACTCTTTAGCAGTCATCTGTTTCAGCCACCATTTCTCATAGTTAATTTTCAATCCATCACTTCAGTTTTTTACCTTTTCATATTCATCTAGATAGTTTGTTTTTATTTTTGTTTTTTAATATAACCAAGCTATCATTTTTCATCACCTGACTCTTCCAGTTCTGTCCAAAAGGCCTAGGTGTGCACCCCTGGCCAGCTTTTAAGGGTTGTTTCTCAGTCTTTTCAGTTAATGAAGGGCGAGGCATACAAAAGGGAAGAGTCTGCTGGTGACACTGAGCTACAGTTTCTGAATTTGTCTTTTACCAGCCATTCTCCACTTCCTCTCCAAGGGATATAATCACACTGATTGTGAAGGAAAAGGTATTTAAACTCTAACCCCCAAAGAATTAACTGCGAGACTGTGATCTAAAAGAATTAGCTCATTTCAAGCAAAGGGCATTTTTGCTGCTTGATCGGTGACACCACTTCTCCTCTTGCCCACACAGACTTGCTAGATACTTTTTAGAAGGCACTGTTACATGTACCCAAGTGGTAGTGAATACCGCAAGAAGCATCTGTAGCAACACAAATTGCTTCAATTTTCTCCTGGCTCTCAATACAGGTGTTTTTGGGATTTGTTGTTGTTGGTGGTGGTGGTGTTGCTGCGGTTAGTTATTTTTGTTGTTGTTGAGTTTTTGTTTGTTTGTGGGTTTGTTTTTGTTTTATTGGGGTTTTATTTATTTATTTATTTTATTTTGGTTCTTTTTTTTTTTTAATACCTCTTCCAGTAGCAAACATGGTATTGATTTCTCCTATTTGAGGCAGTATTGCCTATAATGAGTGGTCCTAGGAGTAATTGTTCAGCCACACTGAACACAGTTGCAATGCCACCTGTCAACACTTTCCTAGAGAGTACAGTGGGCTTGCATCTCATGCCACCACGTACAAGCCTGCTCAGGCTCTGCAGCACTGTCCAGCACAGGGTGTCTGCTCCCTTCTGTGCTCTGTGACAGCACAGATGAAGCTGGTCTGGTTTTTATGCAGCTTCTTCAGATGTCTGTCCAAAGCAGATTTGTCTCTGTGCACAAATGTATGTGATACAGCCTGAATGTATGTGATCATCTGAACCTACAGATGATGTCTAAGAAGCTGCTGAAGAGAGAGATGAGATCATCCATTTCTCCCCTTTTCCTCCTCACAGCAAACCTCAGAATCTTTGGAATGAGCTCACAAAGAAACAAGCTAGATTTCAGAAATTAGTCATTCTCTTTATTCTCCACAAGATTATTGGGAATGAACACAGTGAAACAATTAAGTCCACTGAGATACTTCTAACATCTTCCCAATTACTTCAGGGAATACTTCTGTTGTCTGATGATCCCCATATTTTTCCAGGGAAACCCATGCCTCATAGATGTTGCTTTTTCCTTGCCTATATATTTCATTGCAATTATTTTTTAAATGTCTTGAACAAGTTACTGAAAATATAAATATGTGTTTCAGATTCCTTTAGCACTCAAATAATGTAATTATTTTCCTTGTAATACACCTTGAATTCTTTTCCTGAACAATACTTTTGAAACTATCTTGTCTACAAGGCTAAAAGATAGAAGTAGCTTTGCTCTCTTGAAGAGCTGTCTTTTTGCATATATTCTATGGTAATATCTTCTTTTTCTGCAATGACTTTTGTACTGTTCAAGCAAACAAGTTACAATTTGGAAGTCTTTTTATTTCAGGTGTCTACTCACTAATCAGTGGTTAAGAAATACCTCTCAAGGCTGATGTCTGAAGACAGCTGTAGTCAAGTAAGGATTTTGATTAACTTCCTTTGTTTTTTTTAAATTTGAACAATACATTCTTTTATCCCATTTGGGTCTTGCAATGCCTGGAGTTTAAAACTACTATTGAATGGGCTATTATTATTTTGGAAACCACCAGGAGCATGATTACTTCTTGTGAAGCTATTTATAATTGTTTATGGCATATGAAAAATGGAATTTGAATGTAAATGAGTAGAGAATTGTGGTATATAATTGTAGTATTTTCCATGCTGCCCAGTTTTTACAATTATGATGTCCCGAGGTGCAAAGGAATGCAAAATCATACTCTTGATTAGGAATTCTCTGCCTTTTCAAAAGGAGTTTCAACTGGTAATTTCTTTTTTGTTTCAATCATGCTATTCTCTACTTGATGCAATTTAGTGTAGCCTGACCTGAGTCAGAAGCATCAGAAAATCTTTGTCTTTGGAATTACAGTTATCAGCTTGTACACTTGGGCAGTTATTTCCTGCAAGCTGGCTTGTTTTGCTCTGCAGCAAGTAGACAGTACATATGACAAACTCAGTGTTGTGGCAATGCATGATCAAGCTGCATGCTTATTACAGATTTGGGAAAGGGAATCCTTTTGGGTACTTTGATTTACACATGCTGTCTCTGAGTAAAGCATTTCTGTCTTCGTATTTCTTTGTGTCAGTATTTTCTACTTTTACCTTATGTGAAGACATTCAGTGGTAGAGACATTGTACTTGCTTAGAGCTAGCAGTATGCTCAGATTTTTACAATACTCAGCAGCAGACAATCACTGCCCTGGAGAGCTTAAAGTCTAAAAATACCTCAGCTAGTGCTTCAGCTTTTTTCAGCCTTTTAACATTCTCAAGATTTTCTTATTCTTTTGTCTCATCCTAATAAAACTCAATTTTAAACTGTCAACCAAAGCAAATCAGCTTCGTTTCTCTCTGAAAATAATCTGGTAAAAGGTAAATTATTCATTTTTAGATATGAAAATAGTGTGGGTTCAGTCCAGCGTTCACTACAAAGCAGGATCCCGTTGTTATGGACCCCTTTATGTAAACCTCAATCTTGCCTTCCTGCTCCCAGCAGTGCCTGCAAAGCCCTGTTTGCAAGCCCTCTGGCTGTATTACCTGTCTTCCCTCTGGCTGTAGAGAGCACTTTTTTTTTGCTACAATTTAAGTAGCAAAATGCTGGAGCTATGGTTGCAAATGAGGTCATCTGAGTAAGACATCCTGATGCTTTCATGAATATATGTGAGTACTGTGAAGCAGTGAGAGGTATATTTCTCTAGTGAGTCTCATTTCAAAGCTGTGCTGTGGGTTTTTTTCCATCAGGACTGTCAGAAGCAAGGAGAAGATGAGTGTGATCTGCTGGTTTAATACTAGGCAAGGGAAGGATGGCATGAGATGACATCATGTGGTAATGGAAAAGGACTAAAGAAGAATGAGGAAAAAAACTTCAGCAGAAAGTCTTTGAAGTCCATTGGATACTGTCGCTTTTTGCTATGAATATTTTTATATTTTGGATGTTTCTGTCTCTGTGGTTTCTCCTTTCTAAGAACAACATCAGTCAGCACTGAATTGTGGTATCTCAGATTCTTTCCAGGGATTAAGCTGCAGGTTTAATTTTTGGGCTGGCATAAGGACCATCTGTTCAATGTAGTTTGCAGGCAGAGTGGAGATATGTGTGTTGTGAACATACAGAACACACTGTAAGAAGAGAAGGCAGAGAATAGACTTTAACATCTTGTTATTTTCAGTTTTATTGTTAATTATGTTGTGCTGGAAAGAGAGTGCTTCTAAAGGATGAAGCCATCAAGTCCTGTTCTATACATGGTGAGCTAAGGGAGGACAGTTTCAGGCTCCTCATGAGAGGGGTCACTAGCTACACTGTCACATAGTTAGCCTCTCTTCCCTTCCCTGCTCCATCTGATGTTAACACCAAAGATAGGACACACATGGGAAAAGTAGAAGCTGATAAATGGGCATGGGAAGACTTCACAGTGATCCCAAGCCATGATTATGACTCATGAATCTAAACCTTGCCTCTAGTGGGTACATCAAAATATAAAGAAGCAGATGGATTTTTAGAACAGTTCAGGTAGAGAGAAATGAGAAGCATCTTGGTAGCATCAGCTTTTTTTCTCTGCTCCTCACAGCCCTGGCCCTGTCAGGTCTGCTGCCACATGAGCAGGCTACAGTGTCTTTCAGTCAAATTAACTTGATGAACAATCTGTGTTCCTTAATACATTTCACCACATTGTGCAGGTTTAATCTAGATCAGGCATGACTGCATGAACCAATTCTGCAAAGTTAACTGTAGAGTGTGATGTACATGCTGACTTTATTCCTTTAGGCTGGTTTGCACTGGCTTCAGGACAGCAGACCATTTCCAACCCAATATGAAGATAGAACAGCACATGCAGAGAGTACCAGAGGTAACATCAGGTCTGCTTGGACAAAATTATTTATTTAGCATTGTGTGAACCAAGCTGAAGTGGCAAAGTGTTTGTACTGGTGTAATGTGTCTCTGTGCTATGCAGCCACAGAGTTTTTAGCTTGATGCTAGTTTTCAGATGCTTTTAAAAACCACTGCATGCTTTCACACTTGATTTATCATCTCATGGTGCAACAGCACTCAAAAGTACTGAATGCAGGTATTTGCTATTACTGCTCTTTTTTATGATGCAGTGTAAAAGAATTCCTGCTTGGCAATCAGCATAACTGGATTTGCCTATTAAAAGTCAGCCTACAAGAGAAGTAGTCCAATACTCCTGGATGTTTCTATTTATTTTTCCAGAAAAATGCTACTGAGCCTAAGCAAATGCTAAGTAAGCATGAAAGATGCTATTCCTTTACATTAATGTTAATAAAGTTTCAGGTATGCTATGGATGTTTTCTACTAGTAGTTGTAAGACACAAACTGCAGGATTTTTTTCAAATATAATTATTAATTTACAGAAATTATGACAGAATGAGAAATTACTTCTCTGTACTGCTTTTACATGAAAGGAGGGAAATGCCATATTTTAGGATGACAACTTCCCAATAAATTGCATATGAGAACTTTTTATTTAGAATAATTCATTCTAAACATATTGCAGCATCAACATGCATTTTTGTAGAAATACTCTTTGCTTCTTAATTTTACCATTGCAATAAAAGCATTCTGTTATCATGTGTTTTCATATTCATTCACCTTCTATTGTATTTCTCATCTACACCATCATTTGTTTAATTTAAGTCTCCAGGGTGAATATGGAATAACACATTGGCAAATAAATGTCTTCATAAAATTTAGGCACCTGAATAAAGGAAAACAATAAAGATTTTATGGAATAAGCCACCTGGTCTGTAGAAAATACTTTTTAGTTTCCTTGAGAATGATTACTCTCTTACAAAAAATATAGTTGCACTCTGGACTAACCATCTAAGATCCTATCCTTCTGCCCTTGAGGCAACTAGACCTGGACTTACATTTCTACTGCTGAACACAGATGAAATATGATTTGTAAAAGTTAGCACTCAGCCCTGTACCACATGTGGCCCTTATAAACCCAAGGTATCCCATGTGTGAGTTTATTGTATCTGAAATAAAATGTGTAGTCTTGCATCCCAGGAAAATGATGTTTTTTCACAAGAAACTGCTGTGCATCGACTCCCTGTCCCCTATAGTGGGAGGATATGCAGGATATGTGGGAGAGCTGGGGAAAATAAACAGGCGAAAAGTCCATTGGGTTAGGATTGCAGGAGAGCAGGATATCTGGCATGCCATACCAGTCCATTCTACACAATTCCTGTAGCCTGCATTGTACTCGGGCACTATCTGGAAGACTTGTAGCTCATCCCTGTGTCAGACTACTCTCTCACTGTCTGACAGTAAAACAGCATTTGGGGCTAGTGGTCAAGAATGTGTCAAAACCAGCAGGACTGGACAAGCCTTGCTTAATTTTCCAGAGAAGAGATTATCTGAGTGCTTAATCAATCATAAATAAAAACTGTATCTCAGCAAGTGAGATGGATATTAGATCAAGGAGAGTCTGGTGCCAGATTTAAGAATAGCACTTAAATGTTTCCTTAACATTTGCATCAAACTCATGTGTCTGAAAGAGTTTGAGACTCACTTCCCCCAAATTTCTGTCTGTGTGGCTAATGCATCACAGTACTCAGCATGCACTCTGCATAATAGAAATCACATTTTTAGATATCATTTGGTATCTAAAAAATTCCTTAGTAGTATGACTTTGGTCCATGAAAGCACTTTAGTATAGGATGTGAATACCAGCAAATTATAGCCTATCTTAGAAAGCTTAGGTAGGTTGTCCTAGATTACTCTTCAACCTTATCTCTCAGTTTCGCAAAGAATGTTTTTAGGAATGTTTTTCTTCTGATGTTTCCATTCACAGCAATTAAAGCATTTCATGCTCTCTAAAGTTGTCTTGCGACTGTCTTTTGTAGATGTGTGAATGGAAGAAGAGACAGTCTCACAAAACTGAAGCTCACCCTGCCCACTAAATTAATTGAATTTTTCAGATATATAGCCTGCAGACAATTTGAATAGCTTTTAATCCAATCTGATCACCACATCACATGCACATTTTATATTTCAGTGATATTGAGGGGGGCATAACTCCCAATTTTTTTCCTTAATCCTCCACCACAGTGCAGCAAGGGACAGAGGTGGAACTAGCAGTCCACAGCCACTCCATCCATTTGTACCCAGAGAGAGATGGGATGATTCTGCTGTTTCATCCAGAGGGGCTTTGTAAAGCCTTCTTTCCCCTAACAAGCCTTTCCATTTGACAACTTCTCACCTATACACTAATGCTTTTGGGAGCTAGGTGTGAAACCAAGAGGAGAAATACACCTGTTTGCATAGTGATTTTTTCTAAAGTTAATAGTGGGAAGTATTAAGTAACATGACTTTTGCAAACAACTGGAAGTTTAGCTTGGCAAATGGCAAACAGCCTCTGCACAATATTGTTCCCTGCATGTGGAAATTCCCAGCATGACTGATTTGAAAGTTTAACATAACTGTCACCTTGCTGGAAAAAAGTATCTCAGACACACTGAAATTAAGTCCTTAAAACACTAGGTGCTTGGGCATTAATCTAACAATGCTGAGGAATTTAAGTTGCTCATACCAAAAAGGGGAGAATAAAAGAGAAGAAACCTTTCCTTTTTGTGTTCCTAGCATCTTCGTTTCAGGAGAATGCTGCAGTGTGGGTTTAGCTCCTTTATACATCAAAGAGTAGCTGTAACCCATTCTGGAAGTGGGTTAACATGTGATAATTAAGTGACTTTAAATATTCATTGTCCTATTTAAAAGTAATATTGGCAAAGAAAGGAATCTCTAATAAGAGATAAAATTACATTATAAACATTATTCCATTAAAAATGGAGGTATTCAAGTGTTTTTTTGAAGCCAAATGAGAACCGATCCAGTGTCTGAGTACATTCCCAGGGTGCTATGAGGAAGCCGAATTCTTTTCTTAATTGTTTGGCAAGCTTCTTCCAAAGCACACAGCACACAGACTTAAAATGCATTTTTTCTGTTGTGTGTCTGTGTTTATGGGTGAATACCATATGGACTTTGGTCTGAGCTTTGCTCATCTGAAAAACTCGGCGAGAAGACTCCATGTTTCAGTAAACTGTTTCCCATTAAGCAGACAAAATACGTTCATCTAAAGGAACCAAAAATGGCAAAGTTATTTTAAGGTAAACAAGCCATTTTTTTTCCTCGGGGTGTGGGGTAATTTTGTTTTAGTTATTCACATCTGGATAAAAAAAGACATATTAGGTATCATTATTGTTAACTTCAGCTTTTCTCAGGGAAATAAAGACAGGATTTGAATAGAAAGTATTTATATAATTTGAAGGCTAAGCTGACCCTGAAGGCAGTGATCAACTTAAAGATTTGTCCTATCATAGCATATCGATGTGAACGTCGAAATGAGGTAGATGTGCCTGATTGACACAAAGTCAGACAGGGTTGTGTTCTGAGAAGGGATTCTGAAAACTGATAAAACTGATATAAAATTATGATAAATTTGCTCTCTTTTACAGCTTAATTTACCAGTGGTTAAGGAAAAAATGGAACATTTATGTAGATTGTATTGCATGAATGAGACTCTGTACCATTTCTATCTCATGCAGAGCAGTGACTGCAAACTTTCCCATAGGAAAGAGACATCAGTAATAATACATTGTTTGGTTAATATAGGAAATGAGTGAATTCTGCTATTGAGCTTTTTTCAGGTCTTTTTTTTTTTCTGAAAATGTTGCTTAAGGCCCAATTCTGCAGTTCTTGTGCCAAAAGACATTTAACCAAATGAATGTTGAATTTAGTTCTCTGTCCTTATTCAATTGTTTTTTGAGTTAAATATTCATTGACTTCAACAAGAGATTTTTGCTAAGAGCTGAATTAAACTAAGTAGAAACATCAGGACCTAGCTAAGATACTGACTTCTCCCACGTCCTTAGAGCTCAGTATACTGGAATTCATTAACTCTTATAATATGCAATGCTAAAAGCTGATGTGTTATTGAGTAATGATAAATGGAGAGTAACATACATGCATTAGATTACTTGTTTCTGATTCTAAAATGCATAGTAGGAGACTGTTTCCCCACATAACTTTTGGATATATGATTGCAAAACTATGGTGGTTAAAAACTATTGGCATGGAGTTTGTAAAACTCTCAGTGCTCAGAGTCTTGATCTAGGCAGGTGGTGAAAGAACATGAAACTGGCTGATCAATACGATTCTCAGAGTTGTGCCTTTTATCTTGATGCAACTTGTAATTCAGTGATTAAGTATGAGGAAGGAAATCAGGAAAAGGTTAGAGAGGGTTGTGTTATAAATTCAATAAGGAGTGAGTGAAATGGAGGAGAAGTTCCACTGATAAAATTACCAACCCATTTATATACTGAGATGGACTTAGCATAAGACTAGCTGTAATAAAAAACATGAGAAGCAGAATCTGAATGTCAGGCTGCTTCAAAGTTTAAAGTAAGGCAATTTCAAGAATATTCTCCTCTACTCCACATGCACATGTTCCCAGCTGATCAAAGGGTGAATTGACAGCAGTGAATTCTGCTGTACTACCTACCAAGCTGACTTGTAGAAGTGTCAGGGCAGCAATAAAAACATTGACAGCAAGGCTTTACATCAAGAAAAGTCTCCTTATGTAGGGAAATTCTTCACTGGTTTGCAGAATAAGTTCCCCGCATTATGCCCCTGTTCCATCTTAATTTTGATTAAGGGTAATATGAAATCTGAATTTCCTGAGAATGGTATTAGAAGATATAGGACCTCTGGCAAATTTTCTGCTGATCTATTTACCTCAACAGAAAAGTGTTTCTTCACAATGAAAAAGTAATTTGAATTGCTCTCCACTCCAGTTGAAAAGTTCAGAGATTTGGTCTCTTTCTAAAAACAGACTGTTAAGGCTACATAATTTGTATGAATATTTGATTTTTTTCCATCAATGGATTCTAATAATGAAATAAGATTTCTGTTCTTTGTGGTTTTTTTCATGGGTTTGCATACTTTTTCTGCTTGTTTTGCTTGAGACTGTTAGCACATAAAGACCAGAAAAATAAGATTGTATATTGACCTAAGCAGATTCACTCCTAAACAAACTATTCCTCAAAGATTTCCAGAAGGCACCAGCAGCTCTTTAAGAAGTAACAGCCTACAACAATGTTATTTTTCACAGTTAAGCAGACTTTGGTCTAAAGCTGTACAAACAAGCCTCTGAATCCTTGTTGCTTCCAGGGACTGTTTTTGGGTGTGTGCTGATCTATAAATCAAAAGGATTTGGAACAATGCAAGAGAAAATGTTTAAAGAAAACAAATACAAAAGGAAACATTTTTGTCTTCTCCCTCCTGCAGATCAGGGTACCTTCCAAAGGAGTCAAAGGCATTACAGGGATGCAAAATTCGAGTGTGAAAGAGGAAACTAAAAGATGCCTGGTCCAAATCCTGCTGAATTAGTGCCAAACTTGTCCTTGACCAGAGCGAGTTTTTGTTGAGATCTCATGCTCTGATTTTGGAAATCAGGTTGGCTATCACATCACAGTCCACTTCAGTCTGAAGCAGGTAAGATCCAAACCAGAGCAAAGAAAGTTAAAAATAAAAGAAGGCACCAGATCAATGTGGACCCTGCCAGATTCCCTTAAAAAGAGTATATGACTCTTTGTGAAACCATATGTAACATGGCATTGTATAAAAAACCCAAATGGCTTAAAGGCTTTGGAGTAGCACTGATGTGAAAGGCCTTGAAGCAATGGGACACTTATTAATGCCCTGCCAGTACTGCAGGATAATGCATCCACAGGTGTTCTAAACCAGGCAGCTTGCATTGGGTCTTACGCGGCTGCTGGTGTCAGTGCAAAGCCCCTGGAGACCTCAACGGTGAGACAACCCAGGCAGTGGTGAGGAAGGGAATTTATTTGCTGTGATGGGAGCAGAGCTAACTCTGAACAGTCCCATTTCCTGGTGTTGATGTCCTCCTCTTGTCAAAATCCATGCTTGTGTTTCTGATATCCAAATGCAGTAATAAAAGTTCTGCCCACTCAAGCAACCTAAACACTAGAGTGCAGCTGGAGGTGAAATCTCTGTCTATGAAAGTACCTGTAAGAAACTATTTTTTTCCCTGCCAGGATCTACTTAGATGGAAAAATAAATAAATGGCAAATTTGCTTTCACTGTCTTTTTTAAATAAAATGAAGGTGATCATTTTAGAAAGAAAAAAAAAAAGAAAACTAATAACTAAAGCCCAGCAGTCATTTAAACAGCTGTAATTTTATTGGGTTTAAACAATAAAAGTATAAGAAAAGATAAGGCTGGGTTGGGGAATGTTAATTGCTGATTCTAGGTGGATTTTTGTGGTTATTTTTCCCCCTCCATGCATGTACTCACACTCATAGTGTTATCTAAAAAGAATATAAACATCTTAGTCCATTATCAGTATTAATGGTTGAATAGCCTGTCTATAAGAAAAATTGCTTCTCTGAAAAATTGGTACAAGCTTATCCTTTGCATTCAAGTCAATGACAGTGCTGTTCACTGAAAAGCTGTCCTAATACAGCCATCCAGTATCCCCAAGATCTGTGAGGGAACAGATTTTGTCCCTAAGGCCTTCCTTTGTAACTTTTTGATTAGCCTGCAAGAGCATAAACAGCACATAGCTTTGATGAGTGTTAAAAAGTCCAGCCAGCGTCAGGGCTGCAACAAATGAGAGTGTGTGTGTGTGTGTGTGTGTGTGTGTGTGTGTGTCTACATTACTGCCAGGTGGTGCTCGGGTCTGCAGTTTGTTTGCTAGTCCTGATCACTGCCTGCCTGTACTGCACAAATATTACTCACTCTTGGGCTCCCATTTAGAGTCAATCAGCTGCATCTCTTTTGAAACAAACCATGGGTGCAGCTCTGGGGCAATCCCATTCCTGGGACCACTACAAATAAGCACCGTGGCTAAGGTTGCACAGTCCTGCAATTGTAATCTTCCAGGAAAATTTGCACTCGGTCATCTCCAGCACATGCAGGGCATGCAGGGCATAACAGCATAAAGTCATAATGCTGATATGCTCCATCACAGTCCTCACAGTGTTTCAGACCCTTTGAACTGACTAAAACACACAGAAAATCATAACTGTCTAATGGTCTGAGGATACCAAATAGGGCCCAGGAGAGACCCAGGACCAAGTGCTCTGGAATGTGAATGCAGGCAATGGCCTTCCCCTTCGGGTGAAAGAGTATATAGCAAGGTAAATATTTACCAGCTCCAAGTGTATGTCAGGCATGGCTAAAAGGAATTTGTGTATGAAAGATGATAATTAACATGATCAAGTCTTCAGTATATTTTTCAGGGCTAGCGATTATAACAACTGATGGAAACAGTCAGAAGAGTAACAGGCTGTGAGGTTTCAGCAGACCTCAATCTTTTGGAAATTTAATATGGTAATTTCCCATTTACTAAGAACAAGGGGCCAGGTCACTGAAAGTTTAGACTGGGACATTAAGTATGACATACTATCCCCATTTCAAAAACTGCATCTCTCTGACAGTTTCTATTTTAATCTCCAAACTACAAGTGTGACACTGTGAATGCTGAAAACATAGAAATGACATTTACTTTCATTTCCCTGTAAGAGAAAAAGAGGCCTTTTGGAATTATATTTGCAGTCAAAGAAGCCGAATGTTTTGTCCATCAGATCTCCTCAGAGGTTTCTTCTCCTGTAATGTATTTATCCTGCTGGGTGGGTTTTTTTGTTTTGAGTCGTGTTTCAGTATGATATAATTTTTAAGGCAGGCCAGGGAAAGACAGAAATGTCCTGGTTCATTGCAACATTTCCATAGGGAGATATCTGTAGTTCTGTCAAAATAAGACACTCTCATAAGTCCCATTCTGCAAGCAAGAACATGTGCTTATCATATTCTGAACTGTGAAGATGATCAACTCATTTGCTGGTGTTTGTTAATCTTACATCACTGCATTGCAATTCTAATAAATGTTCCCTCATCTTTCTCTCACATCTTATTGCTTACATCCTGAGGTGCAGGAGAGTGTGTATTTTTTTCATTGGACTGCAGACATACCCCTATGGAAATGCTTTTGCATAATGATTGGACTAGATGATCTTGAAGGTCTTTCCCAACTGAAACAATTCTTTGATTCCAACAGCTGCAGAGAAACTGTATATGAGACATTTTGTCAAGTCATTGATAAGCACAAAGGACTCTGATTTCCAAAAGTACTGCTGTGAGACATCTTTAGTCACTGAAAACCTGATTCCACAAAGGAAGGAAACCATCTCAGTCCTTTAATGTGATGGTGGATTTTCCTTGGAAAATTTTAGGAGCCCCTGAGGGTCTCTTCCAGTGCATTAATGATGCAGTTTAGCTGCACCTGCAACCTATTAAGATTTCTCTTTTTAATCTGGATGGCAGGCCACCAAGGGTAAATCTGATCAAGATTCCTCACCCCCACACAGCTCAGTATATTTTAGAGACAGAACAGAACTCCCTTTTTCATGGTGTATAATGAAAAAGAGGGACAAAGCTAAAAAACTAGCCATGGGTGGTGTTCACCAGCCAGGCATATTCTTAAAAAAATTAAATGCTGATAAATTCTTTTTCTGGATTTCAGTATGTCATTTCATTACACACTTTCCCTGTTTTTTATATTTGCATAATGAAAAGCTGAAGCAAACAAAAAGTTTTAGGCTGAAAAATGTAAGTCTTTTTCAGAGCAGAAAAGCAAACCCAGCGTCTTCTTGAGCTGTTAAAACTAAATCTTGTATCTTCAGAAGTTGTTTACGTGCCTCATATCTGTAAGCCAGAAAGCATAACCCACAAAGCCGGACTTGTCCCCATGACCCACTGACTTTTTGACATCTTGAGGTCATGCATCCAAAGCATGCACAAGCAGGAAACGCAAGGCTTCTTCCAACCACATCCTGGTGCGTCTGTAGTGTAAATTAGAGCTGTGAGAGCTCTGGGAAAATTCATCTGGCAAGCACGCTATGTTTCTTTTCCTTTTTCTTATAAATTGTGCTAAAGGGTTTGAGCTTAGTCTGAGACTAATTAAAATTAATGAGAATTAAATATAAGGGAAAAAAACAGAGATCACCCATAAATAATTGGTGGTAGGGATGGAAAACTGTATATTGACCAGCAGGAACCTCCTCTACCTCAGGACTGATGTAAGTGATAAGATGCAAGAAAAAGATGAGGGAACATTTATTAGAATTGCAACACGGTGATGCAAGAGTAACACATACTAGCAAATCAGCTGATCATCTAAATCTTTCAGGATAAGATATGCACACATTTTTGCTTGTGGAATGGAGCTTATGAGACTGTCTGTTTGGTGGTTGTTTTTTTGACAGAACTACAGACTTTTCAATTTCCAGTCCAAATAGAGACCATCTTCTCATCTTTTACTTATCTATCAATTTACTTATCTAGCAACTGCATTAATTCTCTGCCAGTCATATCCCTGTCATGTCAGCCAAAGCTGGAAGGAATTACTCAGATGTCACTGATCCCTGCTGAGAACCTACTATTGAAGTGTCTCAGATTGCTCTTAACAATAATAATCTTTTATAAGGCCTATGTAACGAGAAGCAAACAAGAAAAATGAGACGTAAATGAAAAAGCAGAAAGTGCAAAGGGACTCTATCTGCATTTGGCTTCAGGATAGAGTCAGCTGAGATTCAAAGAAATTAAAATATCTTATCCAATACAATTCTTATCCCTGGTCCAGTTTAAAAATTAATGATATGAAGTTCCAAAGTGATCATCTGAAGATGAGGCTACTGAACATGGCACCACATGGCTGAGTGTCAAATAAATAACATGGATGAACAGGGGCAATATGATACTTAAAGAAAGGGGAACTGCTGAGATTCTTTCCCACATAAATGAAACAAAATCAGATAGGACCATATTTCCTGCACTGGCCTAATTTCTGAATGGCACAAAAAAGTTGTTGGTACAATTGAGATACCAGTGAAATGGATTGGAAAAAGAATTATCTTACGTACCTCAAAGAGGAAAGGCATACACAGAAGCTGTAAATTCAAAAATTTCCCCAAGAAACAGCTTGGGAAGAAGGATTTATGCAACAGCATTTTTAGTTTTGTTTACAAAGCAAGAGCAGGTGCAAGTCCAGCTTGACAAATACCATAAAAATTCTGCAAGTTTGCAAGTTCTAAGTACTGCAGTAGTGAAGCACCCAACTGTTCAGGCCTTGAAGATTTCAGCTGGATAGATCATCACATTTATGATCCTTTGATATGGAATGAAGGTTGTCAGCAATACACAAGACTAATACTAACATTCAATGAAGCATGAAATCTCCAACTGACTAGAGCAAGATGTCAAACTGGACAGAAAGAAGTGAAGCTCAGAGAACACAAGTTCAGTAATAATGAATAAGGCTGATGCATGGGATTAGAAAAATAAAGATGATCTCAGCCTTGGTACATCCCATAACAGCCAACCTATTCTTTTGACCACTCAGCAGTGCAGTGAATGTTGCTGGAATCTACTTACCTATTTCTGACTATTCAGAATAAAGGACTTTCACTAATAATGCAATGTTGCAAGCTCACATTCTGAGTTCATTGTCTGATTTGATGTAATACAGAAAAGTTCCTTCAGCTGCAAATTAACAATGCCATAACTAGCCCAAGATGTTGCTTTATGACTTAGCTTTGTTTTAATTTTTGAAAGATTGATGAAAGAGGTCTGTCTGATGTCATTCAAGACATGTTGCAAATAATGAAATTTTAATATTAAAATTCTATAATTCAGCTCTGCACAGATGTTATTTATTAGAAATAGTCTTGTTTTCTTCATTTGTGTATTTTTATTTGGCAGGTCTTATAATCTCTTTCTTGTAAGTAGAAAGTAAAAATTCCATGCCTTTAAATCATAGAGGTTTGGAATAGCTGCACTCAGTACAGTGCAGAGGGTTTACACAGTACATGAAAGGGTGCCTGTAAATGTGAGCTGAGCAAGAAGCCCTCTGTGCACAATCTCCCCAGAGCAATGCAGCAAGTGTGTCAGTGACAGCACAGAAGAAAATTTCCATAACTGAAGCTCTCACAAGTCTAACATAACAGTACCTGCAGATTACAGTACTCAAGAACTTTGAAGGCAATAAAGAGGTCATGCAAATGGAAAGATATTTAAAGATTTCTGAATAAGATTTCTGTTTCTCCTTAACAGATGAATTAAACCAACTTTATAGCAAGGCAGAAAGGCTTTGCCTGCAAGGAAGTTTTGCTTGTGACAAATGAATGCATAATAAGAAAAGTTTTGTTAGGTGATTTGTTTAATCTATGGGGGTTATGAAGGGTATATCAAACTAATAATTCAAATTCCAAGTGATCACTGGTTTTACTTCTGTCTTTGTATTAGAGAATAAGTCAGGAAGCTGCTTCTCTTACAGCATGTTTGAACTGCTATCAGTCACTGCTTGACTGGCCTGTGTATTTCACAAAAGGCAGTACTATGAGGTGCACTTTTTTCCTACTCGCTGTAAGCAGCTGAGACTTTTTAAAATGACATTGAAGAGACATAAGCATCAAGCATGGTATTGTGGAATGCCAGGAAACACGAATTGAAGACTGACTGCCTATAAAACCTAAACAAATGTTTCCATCAGTAAAATGGGTAAACACTTTCAGAAACATGATGCAATTAACAGTTGTTTATGAATGTGAAATGGCTTACCACAGCTCTTCTCAAATCAGTGCCTTGAATTTTCATGCAATTTTGGGATTCAGGTCACATATCTTCTTGGCAGATAGTGTGTGGGTATCTTAGCAATGATTGCATTTCCTGGAGCGTACCATGCACTCACTGCAACATAGCACAAGTGTGAAAGAGAGTTATTATCAGGCTTAATCCAGTAACTCCTGTGGGTTGAACCATTATAAAAATGAACCATTTAACACTTTGCAACATTACTACACATCCAGCTTCACTGTTCAGTCAGTTTCTCTACTACAATGCGTCATTATTGCTGATTTGGGCAGAAACTGTACTTCTAGTTGCTGAACATCTATGATTATGCATACATTTATCTCTTCCTTAGCATGTTGTAAAATGTTTAGCCCTTCATCTGTTACAACTCTTTGTAGAGCTGCCTTATCAGCCAGGTAAGAAATAATCCTGCCTTCCAAATGATTATTGATTTCAGGCCAAAGCAAAACATATTAAAACTCCCTAAAATAGCTGTTTTACTCCTTTTTTGTTGGATCAGCTGACTTTCTTTAATACTTTATTTCCAATAGGTTTGAACACTTACAATTGGTGCCACAGTTTTCTGGCTCAAATGTGATTTAAAAAAAAGGATTTATATTTCTTTGTCTTCCCACAACTCATATAGCTTTCATTTTTTCTTCTCTTGCCTTTCCCTTTTCCTTTGAAAGTATAGTTCTTTGTACTCCTGTACTGGCAGTTCTCTCCAGGACCCTCATTCTCAGATTCAATGCCGAAAGTGTATGTGATGTGTTTAAGGACATATACACCCCATTCTTCCTTTCACTCACAGCAATTCTTGTTGTTTATGGCCACAGGAGTAGTGCTTACCTGTCTGTACCCTTGGGCATGCCAGCCTTCCTGCAGCAGCTCAACCCAAACACTGGCATGAGAAGGCTCAGCAGAATTGGCTTTACTGCTGGTAAACCTGCTCGCCTTGCTGAAAAACATGTTGTTCTCCAAAGGGAGTATTGAGGTGCTTCATTTGTTTTGGTCCTCCTATGTCATGCCAAAGGTAAGGTAACAAAGAAAAAGTCTGACAAAAGGGCCAGTTGAGACCTGTATCAACTACCTACAAAGAAAATTATGGTGTTTGAGCCACTGTTTTCATCTTGGGAAGTATCACTGTGAAAGAGTGAAAGGAGTATCTCTATGGAAGAATAGCAGAGCTTTTTTTCTCTTCTTTTTTAAGGACATGAAGGAAAGGGATAGGAGACTGCTTCACAGCAGGTCAACTAACACAGCTGAGGATCTGCATCAGGAGACAAACCTTTCAGAAGGCATCAGGATCAAGAAGATCTAGGTCTGTGTTATTTTATCGAATTAAAACAGTTTTCTAGAATTCTAATTCCTAGATCCATGTGATAATAGATGCTTCAGGAAAGGCTGAGGGAGCTAGCTCCAGTTCAGCCTTGAGAAGAGGTGACTGAGAGGGGACTTCATCAAGGTCTATCAGTATCTGAAGGGGGGATGTCAAGAGGATGGAGCCAGGCTCTCCTTAGTGATGCCAAGCAACACAACAAGAGGCAATGGGCAGAAACTGATGCACAGGAAGTTCCACCTGAACATGAGTCAGAACTTCTTTACTGTGCAGGTAGCCAAGCACTGGAACAGGCTGCCCAAAGTGGTTATGAAGTCTCTCTCTCACTGAAGATATCCAAGAACTACCTGGACACAATCCTGTGCTGTGTGCTCTAGGATGACCCTGCTTGAGCAGGGGCTTGGATCTGACAATCCACTGTGGTGTCTTCCTGCCTGACCCATCCTGTGATTCTGTGATTCTCTTGCCAGTGAAATTTCTGTGTCAGTAAGTCACAGGAGCAAGCTTATCTCTCCCACTTCATGCCCCCACAGACCCGCTGCTGGTGACACAGAGATATGTCTCTTAATGTTTTCCTTCACAATGGAGGAAAGGAGGCTTCAGCCACAGTACACCAAAACTCTTCAAGATTTCCATTTCAACAAGAAAAGATAATGGCCCAGCAGAGAGGTGAGAGGAACAGTGAAGTGTCCTAGCGGGAGAAGATTCCTGGGCTGTGTACTAGCACTCAGCTCAGTGCCAGAGTCACAGTGGGACTATTCCTGAGTTCAGAATTTCAACCTACATTAGAAAAAAAGGGTTTTAATTTTCCTTTAGGTAAATCCTACCCTTAATGAGTATGGATGCGACCCTTTTATGGAGAAAAAAGTTTTGACAGCACCAGTGTGTTGAGCTGAGCTTTCAGAGTGGTTCAACTGAATTGTTTTTCTAAAAATCAAAAGCAAAACCAAACCAAACCAAAAAAGGCTAAAATTTTGAAAGCAGAAATGATTCTGCATTCAGAAGTTAAAATGGTTCATAAATATATTTACAGACATTAAAAAAGAATGCACAAAAATAGAAGAATCTTCAAACTGGAGTGACAAACTTTTTTTTTTTTTTTACTTGGTTAATATTTTTTTCTAAGTGAATATTCTTTGAGGCCGAAACAAAATGTTACAAAATTCAGACCTATAATCAAAAATAAGTTACTTATACTGTTTCATGATTCCTTTCTCAAGTCTGACTGGCATGATATTTTGAGCTCACATTACCAAGTGGAAAAATATTGCAGCAATATATATTATCTCTCAGATCATTCCTTCATTTTCTAGTACCCCCTCTTCCCCCACGACCCTACTGCTCTTTCTTGGCTCCTCCCAAAATAATTCTCTTCTGTTTTCTTTTTTGCTGACAGTTTCCATTTAAAAGACCTTGGTTTCTGCCCCTTTGTATTCATTACAGAATATAAATCAGAAGATCTCTGATTAGCTTACTTCCTTGTTTTTTTTAGTCAGGATGATGTCAGCTCAGCTGAGGGAATGAAGATTATTGGTTACATTGTGGGGTTCCCTGCTAGCCAAGTCAAGAGAAGCTCAGTGTTCAAAAGAGTGGAAACTTGATGTAAACAACTATAATTTATATTGCTTGGAATCACGGTGAGAAAGAAGATTTGCATGCTAGATGTGAATGTGTTTTGTGATCAGGCATGGGTCTAGCCCAAGGAAGAAGTAAAACTTAGTTAAAATGTCACAGCTCCTCTTTTGTTCTGCAGGAACCAACCTCCGGTGTACTTAGTGACTCATTTGTTGAAAGGTGTGTTTGGCAATACCCTCAGAACTATTACTTAAAGCATTGACATGGAAAAGGTTCAGTCTCTTTCCTGATAAAACAGCTTATTTAAGATTCACAAGACTCACAAACCCTCAGGAGGATTTAGTGTTGCCACAAAGACTGGCTCTTCAGTGGAGTGCTTGGTGGCATTCAGGTTCCTACAAGAATAGCTTGAGAGTATTCTCAATGCTTTTTCTTATCCATCTTATATGGTTTGTTTAATGCAGCAGATATATTGAACACTAGCCAAAAGAGCGATAGTATTTAACAGCAAGGCTAACCTTTATCATCTGACAAGTCCAATTTGCTGTTTAGAGTCAAAATCACATTCCATTAGGAAAAGTCACATCAAGTCATATCCCCACTGCTCTGTTTATTTATTGAGAAAACATGTTCTCACCTTATTTCTCAAACCATTCTGATCTGTTTATTTTAAAATGAAGTACTCTCACAATGAAGAAACATAGATTGCATTTTCCCAAACATGCAATAAAATTTCTTTCCTCTCAGAGCAGCGCCAACTGTTGGCACTCCAAACCAGATTTAATTAGGTGAATCTTAGCCTTGCTTGTATCATTTTAGGGTCTCACTCAGGGCTGTGAGAAAGACACTTTCTTTTTGTATTTCCCCCAAATCTTGGTGCCAGCCTCTCACACTGAGACAGGAGCGGTTTTTGCAGGGCTGGGGCTAGATGGTCATGGTGCCTGATACATGCCTCTGTCTAACGCACCAGATGTGGACTTCTGCGCAGTAGAGGGGTCACCTCTATTGTCCAGCCACAGTGGGCTGAGGGAACAGCTGTGAACAGCTTTCTCTCCCCAGAAATGTTACCCTGGCCTGCGTACCCATTTCCTGGTAAAAAACTAGCAGTCTGCACAGACAGGCGAATACACCAAAACAAATCTGTGACGCTGAGTTACAGCAAACCTTCTGACACGAGGCAGTTTATTTAACTCACCTTGAAATGATGAGGTGCTGCAGTGAGCTTTCACACCTGCATTCTGAAAGGATTTGATGCCCCCTGGTCAGGGCTGTGCTCCTGTGCTCTGTGCAGAGGTTTAACACTAAATATCTTAGGGTCTGAAAGCTGCTTGCTCTGGCTGCAGGTCTTCAAAGCTGCATTTCATCTCTAAATGTCTGAGATTCTGTGAACATTTTAGTAAAGAGACAACAATAAAATAATATTCAGTAGCCTTTCACTTTGCTGGTAGTTACTAGAACTTTTGTTATTTGGAATCACAATGATATAATACTATTTTTTCCCCCATCTGAATAAGGACAAATTGAAAGCTGACTTTTTTTTTTTCTTTTTTCCCCTGGAAACAATCATTCCACTTTGAGACCTAAATCTGAAGATTTCTGAAAATTGCTTATTTTTCCTGGCCACCTCTATAAATGGAGCTTAATGTAGCTGATGTCTGGATTCTTGAAAGTTTAGAAGATACTTTGGGGCTACAGGAAACTGCATAATTCGGCTCAGAGAGCCATCAAGTATTTTCTTTTAGTTTAAGAGTACAAGAAATTAGAAGACTACTTTTACCAGAACTAATTGCATAATCTGCACTGACTGGCTTCTCATTTTTGAGTCTCAAGTGGGCAGAATTTGGTCTGTAGAATGCCACAATTTTTGTCTGGCTTTTATTAATCGATCCATTTAATTAAGTAGATTTTTTTTTTTTCACTAGCTGTAGACAAAATTAATGTTGAGAACCCTATTATATGAATAATAGGTACCAAAAAATTAAATTTAGAGAGACACTCATGGTTATTCACAGACACGCATTGTTTGGAAATAAAGAGTCAAACATTGTTTTTTGTTCTCCAGTCTTACACATATTGCCAAAATGCCACAAGCCTTTAATTCTTAGTGCACAGAAGACAGAACATGGGACATGAACTAAATCCCAATTTACAGTGAGGATTGTGTAATCATTTCCTATCAGGCAAACAAGAAAGTTAGCAAGAGGAAGCAGTCAGGGCAAAAGAAGGAGAAGCCACCTCAAGCTCTGAATTCTAAAGCAAATATGTATAAGTATTCAAGGACAGATTGCATGAGGCTTTGAGCAAGTTGGTCTAGTGCAAGATGTCTGTGCCCATGGCAGGGGGCTGGAGCTAGACTGTCTTTAAGATCCTTTCCAACTCAAACCATTCTATGGTGTTAATAATCATTCAAAAAGAAAAAATAAAATCATAGAATCACTGGAAAATTTCTTGGCTCATTGGGTCCAACCATTAGTCTAGCACCTGACATATTCTGTGCTATTCTTATTCCTGGCTACAGTGCTTAACAGGGCAGGAAAATTTCACTTTTTTGTACAAGCTTTCATACAAACTCCTTAACAGATGAATGCAACTGTGAATTTGGAGTGTGAAGGGCTGAGGACTTTCCCAGTTGAAAGATGCCAGCTTCTCTAGGCTACTGTTTTGGAATGGCCTTAGCTTGGTATGGAAATGAAAATTGCTAACATACGGCTCAAAACTAATCACCTGTGGGAATACCTACATGACTCTGACAGAGTGGGCAGTCTGAATTGCTCCTTGCAGCAAGGGAACTGATCAATTCCTACAGGGCAAGGACAAGGCATGCAGGCAGGCCAGGAGAAGGTGAACATGCTCTGCCTCTGATTTTGCAACCTTTGCCTTCCTCTGGCATCAGGCTGACACTCCCCCTGGGCACAAAGACTTGCATGGCAAGAACTGTGTGGTTCTGGACATGTAAACTGACACAAGGGCTCCTAGGCCCCACCATTTATAGGATAGCCTGTTGAAAACGTTTGTTGGAGATTAAAGGCTTAACTACCTATGTTGCCAAGAAAGCTACCACGAGTTTTCCAAATTAAACATAAACATTCACTTTGCTGTAAATGCTGTGGTCAATGTTAAATCCTGCAAATAGCTTCTCTGTAAACAAGTACTTTGTTAGCGAAATTAGAGGTCATCACTGCTGATGCATAGGGATAGATCATTAATTCTGATAAAATCAAAACTTAACTTTCATTCTGTCTTAATGAATTTTAAAATCAGTACATGTGCAAACTGAAGCAACTCTTTAGTAATATCTGTGTTTTCTCAGTCACTAAGAGAAATCACTACGAATTTCAATATACCAGGACAAATCATTAAACCTAAGGAATGAGAAGACAATTAATAGAAGGAGAAATGATGCCACATCAAAAAATTTAAAAAAATTATAAAAATGCATGATCACTATCTGTAGTGCTGCTTTCCTTTCTTTTTCTATCTATAGCTCCTTCCAAAAAGGAAATAGAAAAATGGTGGCTGAAAAATCAAATTACAATATTTATTGTACCTCATCATACCAGGTGCAAAGTCTTACCAACACTTCGGTTTTCTGCCCCAGACATCTTAAACATACAGTGAAACTCACTAAATTACTGTCTGGCACAGCATTGGTCAAAATACTAAATTAAGCTTTGATTTTCAGCTAAATGTTGGAAAATTTTTAAAAATGTTAAACAGGAGGGTTAATTTCTCTGGTAACTGTGCAGTTTAGAGAAATTATCAAGCCACTGGATCTTTAATGAAAGGCTCAAATTTCTGCGCTGAGTTTCTCAGACTGGCACTTAAGGATACAACTTTCTTATTGATCTAACCATCCACTCATCAAATCCATCTCTCTCCAATGTGTAGAGAAGGATGTTGTGGGTGACCATGTCAAAGGCTTTACAGGAGTCCAGACAAACCATGTCTGTAACTCTCGTCTCTGCTGGAGTCCCTCCAGCGCAGAAAGCCTCTAGGCTGGTCAGGCAGGTCTTGCCCTTAGTGAAGTTGCGATGGCCATCCCAAATCTTTCCCCTGTCCTTCAGGTGCCTTAAAACGGCTGTTAGGAGAATCTGTTCCATGATCTTTTCAGACACAGAGGGGAGGCTGACAGGTTGGTAGTACCCCCTTTCTACCCCTTTTCCAGTTACCTGGGTTTTCCCCTGATTGCCATGACTTATCAGGGAGAATGACTTAGCAACTACATCAGCCAATTCTCTCAGGACTCTGGGGTGCATCTCATCAGGCCTCATAGACTTCTACACTGAAGAATTTTAATATTACAGTTGATTCTAAGTGATTTAGGAATTCCCCAAAAATACCTTTGAGTCACCAGGCCTTTTTACTAATAGGTGCCAAAACCAGTCTGGAGCCTAATTTGTGCACACCTCAGTCTGCCTACTCATATGGAATTTTGAAGTAAAAGCTTTCTGCTACTTTCATTCTGACAGTCCTGGTTTTAGCTTTTTTATGTGCTTGTGTCATTGCCATTTGCTACACTCCATGTTTCCACCTTTGCTCAACTCCCTCCATGTGCAGGTGTCTGCTGAGGAAAGGATTAGCATTCCAATCTAGTCCAAAGAGCTGGAGCAAACAAAAAAAAAATAGTTAGCATTGTCACTAGCTCCTTGATGATCTTTTTGACATGCTTGGGATAGTTTACTTAGGCCATGTGGATAAGTAAATAACCTACCAGGTAGTGCATGATGTTTGAGTGTGCAACAAAAAGAAACAACTGATTTGACTTCTGATTAAAGGCAATGAGACAATATCACTGAGAAAGAAGAGTGAGATTTAAGATAGTAATTTCATGTGAAAAGAAGACCGGGTGTGCATTCCAGAACAATTTTATATTTTGGATGCAAAATTATTAAATTTATTAAATGATATTAAATTTGCTTTGTATGCTTACTAGATGTTGCCTATAGCTTGTTGTCATTGCTAAACCAAACAGTTTAGCAATACTACATCTTTTTCATGTTGGAAGAGGAAGTAGGAGATTAGTTTATAAGAAACAAATTGCATGAAACTTTAAAAGAAATTGTAAGGGTTTCCAACATGTAACACCCTGGAGAGAGATTGTTTTATGTAGCTTTTAGTGTACATATGAATGTACATAATGTATTTTCCTAAGGAGGTCATAATGCATTTTATTTGGTTTTCTCATTATTTGAAAAACATGTCTTTAGTGCTATGTATTGTAATCTTTCCTTTTGGAGTTTATTTGTTTGGGGTTTTTTTTTTGTTTGTTTGTTTTTTTCCTAATAATCTTTCAACAGAAAAATCTCTGCTCTTATAGGATATACTAACCTGTGCCTTCTCAGTGCTAATTGTTAATTACGGCTTAATGGGTTGTGTGCAATTTTCTGTAAAGATTTCTTCTATTGTCCCAGTGAGCCACTTCACATAGATTAAAATAAACATGTTAGGAGTGGATATGACATGATTCTAGTTTGCATTTGAAAACCTGTACCTTCAGCAAAGTCAAAGCTGGACTTTGAATGGTAGAGTCCAGTCTTATGAATCTGAAAAACATGGCACGAGTTAAAAGGAGGCTGACAGACATGTAGACTAAACCATGACCTTAATTGCAGTTTAAGGACGGTTTTCATGTAATGTCAGCTGTATACCCCAAGAGCCATCTGTATTCTGAGCTCAGTGAAAGTTTCTTTCACCATTTTTTAAACTTTTTTTTATATTATTTTGAGTAAAGAGGCAGATTTAGTGAAATCAAAACATTTCAAGAACATGTTTTGCCAAATCTTTCCTTGACAAATGTAAACATTCCAAAAATTCCCTCTGACTAACTTTGACACATTTTTAAAATTATATGTTGCCAGTTGAGAACTGGAATGATTTCACAATTTAGAAAAACACTTAATTTAATTTGTTGTCATTAGAGAAAAAATACAGCCTCAAACTCAAACCAAGAAAACAAGACACTGTGATTTTCTTGACTCCATGGGATTTCACAAGAACTTTTTTATTTGTTTAATGAAAAAAAAAATCGAAACAACATTTAAGCTTTTCTATGTGCGAATATCTAGTAAGCCAAAGGAGCAATGTTTTCATCCTGCTTGACAACCAATTAACAGTTTCACTTCCTTTTCCTCCATGGGTAGGCATGAAATGTAGGTGTCAGACCAGACGAGTTCCTTCAGAGCTCTCTGCAACATGACCATGAGATAATTGACCTTGAAAGCAAGAGCCTTTGACTAAGCAATGACATAGCTGTGGAAATCTCAAGCTGGTGAGACAATTGCATGCAAGGATGACAAGGATGAGCAGATGAAGTAGCAGCTCCTTTTTCTTTTATTTTTATTTTTTTCTGGGTGCCCTTTATTTATGTGATAATTGAAGATAGAAATTTTTGTGGTTTTGTATTTTTGCATTTTTTCCTTCATCTTGTGTTCAGTAACTGCTGCTTCTCCCCTCCTCTCCCTATTAAAAAAAAAAAAAAAAAGGAGAAAAAAAAAAAAAGAAAAAGACAGGAGAGACTATTAAAGTTATGCTAGGATTTTGTGCCATGGATAAAATCCAGGCCCCTCCTCTGCAACTTCAAAGGGGCCATTTGCAGTGGAATGAGTGTCATTTGGTGGTGGAAGCAGGAAGCTATTTGAGCAAGAGGCACGACATGACATAAATGAGACAAGAAGCACGGGGAGCAGGACCTGAGGACTGCTGTAGGAGGATTTCCATCTATGAGAACATGCAGGTTGTTTCAGCTGCTGGGATACAGGAGGCAATTGCAGGGCACTTGCTGGGCACTTGCTGCTGTCCTGGCAGGGGGGTTCACTTCTCTTGGCTCTGTGCCCTCTTTACCTGCAACCCCTGTACGTGCTGAGTCTGGGCACAAGGGCTGATGTTCCAATTCAATAGCACACAGAGGACCATCACACTGAAACTAGGTGTGTCCCAAAGTTCCCTTTCTCTTGGGAAAATCTGACTTCACCTCCTGCCCTAGCTCATACAATTCTGAAATGAACCACAGAGCCTCACTTGTGCTTTGTATAGTTTAATGAGCCGAAAAGAAAAATGCCTTTCCTTCCCCTCGAGAAGTGGACCTTTACTTTCATAAAGACAGAGGGACCCATCACATTCATTGTTTCATACAAAAAACCTCACTATATAAACCTTTTCCATTCTCACTCTTTTGTTTGTGTGCAGGTTTTTGGAGTGTAATTTGTCAAAGTTTTGCTTGCCTTATATTTCTCCAGGCCTCATTTGGATACAATGCATACATGCCTTACTTCAGTTCCTGTAGACAGTGATGTATTTGATCTGCTGGCCTGAGATATGCATTTCTTTCAGAAACCCTAATGTAAACACTAGAACTAGTTTATGGCTGTGAATCAGCATCCAATGGGCATGATGATTTAAGGCTATAAAGAAGTGACATACAAAAACCCCTCCTGCACTCAGTCTTAAGGTGGTTCTCTATTTCATTCTTGAAGCCACAACTAGAAATACTATAAAAAAAGATCTTCTGGATTTCTTCTTTTATTTTTCTTCTCTTTTACTTTCCTTATTTTTTTCAGTTTTGGTCAAGCACAGGGAAGTATTTTTCTGCTGTGTTGACTTTTTTTCTGTGCAGCATACTTGGAGCTGAAACAGAGTCCTGCTGACAGGATTTAATATAAGGAAGTTTTGCAATATGCTTTACAGCTGGTGTAAAAGTTCTTGGTGCATCTCAGAAGGTAACTGCTGTGATAAACTAGTTAGGTATTGTTGAGCATATTATTTGAACAAGATGCTTTTTCCTCCAACAAACGCTTTATTTGGTACAGGGTGCTTTCAAGACATCCACCCTAATTGTTAAAATCTACCATTTAACCAGCAAAGTAAGTTTATGTGCACTTTAAAGAAGTGGCAGACACAATCCTTGAGAATTGCATTCTGTTTCCAGTGTTCATCTACAAATAAAAAGGTAATTAATTGCTTCTTTTTTTTTTAATGAATTTTTCCTGAAATGGTTAAGAGTGACACTGGGCAACTAGACAAAAAAGGGTGTTGTGTTTTGCTTTGTTTTCAAAAGGATTTGAAAAGTGAAACCTGCTTTTGTACATCTTGTTAGCACATTTCACTATAGTTGGCAGTTTGTCAAGGATGAAAAAATATGTTTGTTTTAGCTGGCAAAGCTGCTTAGTGTATTGGCCTGAGCAGAGTTCTGAGCATCTGGATACCTGGAGTTTATTCCCAGCTGTGCCACTGCTTTGTTGAGTGACTCTGAGCAAGCACCTTTTTGCCTCTTTGCTGGCTGCTTCCCTCCCATGTAGTTCCTTGTGTCTAGTCAGCTGGTGAATGCTTGGAGCAAACACTTTCAAGAGATTTTTATCTGTACAGCACCTAGCCCAGCTGACTCCTATCTCACTTGGGATCTGCAGGTGCTTCAGTCACGCAAGCAGTAGCAGCAAAACTAATAATGTCTAATAAAGTCTTTTTTCACTGCGTTTATGAGAAGAGAATGAAGTAAAAGATAAATGAAAATGTTTCCTTTGTTCCTTTTTTTTTTTTTTTTTTCCTGTGTGCGTATGTGCGCATGTTCCCAGAGTCTTCCAAAGACTGGAAAAGACAAATCTCTGATTAGCTACAATGTAGCCAGGGAACACCATGGCCTTCCCTGTGACTCTCACTGCGTGTCCTTGCAGTCCCAGAGTCTAAACAGAATTATTGGGTTTTTTTGCCCTTCTGGACAGGACGGGAGTGAGCAAAACCAGGGACACAGCTGAAGAATAATCAGTAATAAACAGTAAATAGCTACTGATTCAGTTTCTCTGTAGTTCTTGGAACTCCTGGGTGTACATGACTAAGCAGTTCCTTGTGCACATCTGGGGCAAACTGCTACTAGTATGGAAAAGTTAGACACAGCCCCAAACCTATGAGTCACTGCTAATGTTACGCAATTAATCAATCAGGTTTTATTATTATTTTATTATGCATGTTATAGCCAGCAGATTGCCTATTTTCTTTATTTACCCATCCTCAAATGGATTTTGAATTATCCACATAGGCTGTTTTGACAACAGTTTTACTGCATCAACTGAAGCCATGTTATTCCTTCACATGGGTGCGAAGGAAAGCCAAACCAGGCCAGGAGCTGAGCTTGTGGATGCAGTTATAAGTGATCAGCAGTGTTTTCCTAACCTACTTCTTTCTGTTGTTCTCTTGAGCACCACAAGTGTTTGAGACTCGCTGCATGGCCACTGATGAATGTGTTTGCCCCCAGTGCAGGGTCCTCCTGGCGGTGTTAAGCCCCCATTAACGCTTCCCACGACATGCTGACTTTGCTGGACAGCAGTTTTGTACTTCTGCAGCTCACAGTGAGTGTGAATGTGAAGAGTGGATGGCACTTCACACAAAATGAAAACTGTTTCACCACCTGAACTAAATCCTGAAAACTTGGAGGATTATTTCCTCAGTTCATGCTGAGCATGTGTTTTTCTGAGCTGCAGACTTAATTCAGATCCCAAAATAAACAATTATTGCTTCAAAAGTGTTATGTTGTTAATGATTCCAACAGGATCTGCTGGTTCACTATTTTAAATTAAGTGATAAGGGCTTGGAAAGCTAACTGTAGGCAATTATTCCAGAAAATTTTGGACAACATCCTGTAACAATATTAAATATTCAGGATTAACAATCAACTATTCAGGAACACATTTGGATGATGTATAGTAAACAAGATGTGAGATCATGCAGTGAATGAGTACCAAAGGAGAGTATTTGAAAAAATATTCTTAAATGTTCTTAAATCTGTATTAACAGAAGTAAATGAAACCTAGATAGCTAATGCTTTCTTATGTTTTCCCCACTTTTTTCTGAAGTTTTAGTATTATTTCAGTGTAGACTTTTTCTAATAAAATGTACACTGGCCCTTTTTTTATACTGACTTATTAATTAAATATGAAATCATAAAGTATATTTAGGAAAAAAAAGTCAAAATTAAAATGCTGTAATCGATCAACTGTAGTCCTTTCTGACCTGTTAACCTTGCTCTTACATGCTTGGTCACTTGCAGTATATTTTACTAATTCAAAGAATTTACAACATGTCTCTCAGCCATTTCCAGGAATTTGAAAGAGCTTTTTTGTTTATTCTCACTTCCAACAGGCTTCTTCACAAAATTCTTCAAAATATACCAAAGACTTTTTCTCCTCTGAAACAAAACTTTAGGCACCTAAAAATAACAATCTTTTTTAATGGGCTAATTAGTGCATCAAATTATTGCTCAGGCCCTTTATCTGAGACTTTGGGTAAAATCCAAATGGAAATGAGCTTGGCCGGTGCATTTTAACCTACATTTGTCCGCCTCACAAAGTCACCACGCGATTTAGCCCAGTTGGCAGCTCTGGGGCAGAGACAGGCAGGGCTGGCATAGCTGAGATGCTTCAGGAGGGGAGGACTGCAGCACTCTGACAGGAGTGTGGACGCACGCTCTCGCTGCCTTTCCTCCTCTGTGTGTGCTTCTAGTCTCTGCTCCCTCTTCCAGCCTGGCAGCAGCATCTGCTGGCCTCTGGTTATTTGGGACTTGCAGCAAAAGTGGTTGTTAAGAAAGGAGAAAAAGCATCCTAAACACGGACATGCTGCAAAATGAGTAACAGCCCACTTCCAAAGCAGAAGAGGGATTCTCGGCTTGTTCCTGTTATTTACAGCTTGTGCCGAGCCAAGCAGCGTTCAAAAACCTCTCTTGCCAGTGCGGCCACCCCGGAGGCCATTCCCAGGACATTCACTCACGGTGTGGCAGTGGTGTGAGCGCCGTGTCCTGTTTGAGCTCCCGGTCTGAGGGGTGTGGGCACTCCTGCAGGCTCTGGAGTAAGGCTAGTGATGGTTTGACTGCTTTGGCTGCTTCCCAGGACAGCCCTGATGAGGAGATACAGTATCTCAAGGAACCATCCTGTTACAAAACCATAAAATAAATAAACAAACAAACCAGGATATTTTAGGTTCTGAGCTATTGCATCACAAGAATGGCTGGAGAGAAGGTTGCCTCTCGAGCCAACTGTGAAAGAGGGGACTTACATGCACAAAAAAAAACTTTTAAAATTCTGACCAAAGCCACAATTGCATAACCTCTGTGAGATATCAAAGACATTAGAGAGATTCCTCCTTCAGTTACAAATCACTGTATTTTGTTAACTTTTTTTCTGACACCTGATTGCAAGATCCCTGTGATGTTGTGTATCTCACTGATAGCACAGTCCTGGATAAGCTTGATAACTTGTAACACAATAAAATCAGCAGGCAGAAAACAACTGTCAATCCATCAAAGCCAGGATGAAACATCCCAAAAGAATGAGGTGGGAAGGAGGGTAGGCCCAGCTTTGCAAAGCAGCAAATAAACTTTTGCAGAGCTTTGAAAACAGCTTATATTTTTGAGGGACAGAGGTGAATAAAATCAAAGCCTTAATAAATTCTGTCTCATTACTCAAGGGAAGAAAACAGGGCTTGTGCAACTACATTTTCTCAGAAAAAAAACTACAGATAAACATTATGTATTTCATGACTTGTAAAATATTTGGTAGAAAAAAATTGCCTCAAGTTTTTATTTGTCACTGAAGACTCATAAATATATTAGTATACTTTTATTTACTCAAAAAGTATACTAATATATTTATTAGTATACCCTGCAGATTTTTGTCATGCTCCTAAAAATGTCAGGCAAAATGTCCATGGAATATGCAGAAACATTTTCATTGACAAAAATCTAGTCAATCTTTCTTATTTATTTTTAATGGATCCATTTTTCTTTCCACTCTAGAAATGTACTTCAGGAGGGACACTTAGTCTCATACAAGATAGTGAGAAGATATTCCCAAAAGCAGAATAAAGAGGGAAATAATTTCATTTACTTTCATTTTATTTTCATATACTCACTAGTGCGAGCATTTCCAAGGTTTCTTCCATTTTCCATTAAAATCCCTCTGAAGAAGTAAATTTTATGTTTTTATATGATAGAAGTATCATATTCCAGTATTTTCCCTTCATATCTAGGGCCAGAATATTTGGATAACAAGTTTCTGCTGAAGTAAAAAGTAATACCGACTGCTGTATTCCTTTTAATGGCTACCAAAATCCTGGAGGTTTTGCAGATTTGACATACAGATGGAAGATGAAAGCTAGAAAATGTTAAAAAATATGATTTTAAAAGAACAGCAGTGTTTAGACCTTTATTTCAATTCAATGAGGGCAAAAGAAAACTAATTTTTGAAGGAAGCATTTTCATTATTGTTTGATTTTTTTATTAAATTATATTTCAAAAAGCACCTGGAAAATTACATTTCTTGTTCAGCAAATTACATCTTCTGGTTAGAAGATGTGCATTTGGGGAAAAACATATTTATCTCTCACTTATACCCAGTACTCTTTTTCTCTCATGCAACACAGCCAAGACAGTTTGTATTTATATTCTTGTTAATTTTTCAGCTTCATTGAAAAGGTGAGTGGAGGCAATGCGAGGTTTATTTAGTTAACACCTCCCTCCCAGTACCAGCTACCTTTAAAAATCTTTGTCAGCTACCTACCTTGTCAGTAGGGTGCTTGAAAAACCTGGATTAAGACAAGGCAGATGTCACAGCTGAGGTGGTCAGGGAGCTGCTACATAAAACCAGGCATATTTTTCCAGATCCTTGATTTTTTACAGTATTCCTCATTGCTCACTCCTTTCATTTTCTTTGCAGTCAGGATTGTGCAGCAGCGCAGGAGGTTATCCCAAGGAAGTGGGCGATGCTTTACTAGGGGCACAATGGGCTCTTTAGGACAACAATCAGCTCTCAGTCCAAAAAGCACTATGAAGCTTTCATGTGGCACCCCTTGCAGCCCTATTTTCTGACATTCTGGGACTATCTCATTAGTTTTGTGAATACCTACACGCAACTGTGTATCCAGCACAATTTTGCCTTGAGTGAGAGAATTATTAACAAAGCTGAGTCAAGCTATAGCCTAGGTGCATGTAAGCAGGTTCCATATCCAGAATGGAGAAAGAAGGCAAAGGTCTACACCAGACTCAAGAAATGCAAATCTCACTTAAGTGTGAGATACCTCTCTTTTTATATCTAGGTGGCTGACTAGTGAAACTATATAAACGAAAAGAAGACTTCTTGGTACAACTAGCCAGAAAAATGACAGGACTATTCATGCAGCCTCATGTGCTCCATGGAAATCCAGTATTTCCAGTGCTGTGAAAGTACTGAGAAATGGTTTTGTGTAATCTGATGAATTATGGATGATGGCAATTACCTGGATATTGGGAAATGGTTCAGAACTAGGTCACAGAAATCCCATTAAGATAAAACCTGGAAGAAAGGAGGAAGAAGAAAGACGTAAGACTAATTTAATTGTTTTCATTACGTCAATCTCTAGGAATGTTAAGCTTCAAGCAAAAGTAAATTGCTTAAAAGACAAACATTTAGAAGAGACAACATAGGAACTAAACAAATAAGAAATTACTGATGTCCTGGTAATAGTGGCAAGTTTTGTGAACAGGTTTGCTAAGGTTTAAACAGTTATTTTCTATTCTTTCAAGAATCAGACTTAAGGTAGAACATACCCAAAACATTTGCACTTTAGAGATTATAGGACCATTCATAATATTGCAAAGCGCAAAACATTGGTGCTGACTGTGACTGTTGTTGCACACAACATGCTACATTATTATTGTCCTTTTTAAAATCCACAGAATTTTACCAACAGCTCTGCCCTGTCATACTGGTTGTTTGCCAGCAGGGATAGTAAATTACTTAAACATCTAAGTAGTTGATTAAATATTGCTTTGCTTCCTTAATAGATGCTTTCTGAAGTGACAGCTGTAATCAAGGAGAAGATTTGTCTGGACCTTCACTTTGATAAAATGAGCACTAATAAGGTTGTGGAAATAAGGATGTGGTATCCTTGCACCAGAGCAACATGGACCAGTTGATGTCACTGTATATCACATAGAATCACAGAATTAGTTAGGTTGGAAAAGACTTGAGAAATCATCAAGTCCACCTATGACCAAACACACCTTGTCACTAGACCATGTCACTAAGTGCCACATTGAGTCCTTCCATAAACACCTCCTGGGATAGCCACTCCATCACATTCCTGGTCAGCCCATTCTTGTGTGTAATCACACTTTCTGTGAAGAAGCTCCTCCTGATGTCCAAACTAAACCTTTTTTGATGCAGCTTGAAACAGGCCCTTTCACCCTGTCACTTGTTGCCTGGGACAAGAGGGTGAAGCCCAATGGCATTCAACCTCCTTTTGAGTAGTTGCAGAATTTAATGACACCCCACAGCCTCATTTTCTCCAGGCTCCCTCAGCCTGGAAAACTCACAGCCCCAATTCCCTCAGCAGCTTCTCATAGGGCTTGTCCTCTAGGCCCCTCATCAGATTGGTCATATATGGTGTTTTGTGGTACAGAAACATATATGGTGCATGGTCTGTGGTACAGCCTTTGCAAAGGTGTCAGCTGATGCAGAGAAGAGATGTTAATTGCAGGAGGTTACACAGGGTGTCAATAGTAGTGCCAGAGACTGAAGGCTTCACATGGTCAAGTATTTAGCAAATACTTGTGTAGAAAATTTCAAAGCTTATTTGAAGATATGGTAAATCTCCACTTTTCATGTCAGACTCACAGTATCTTGCCTATCAGACTACTCTTGATCTGGTCAGCAAAAAGACTGCAGTGTGACCAGCAAATCCTATTTCACAGGATGCATTGTGACACCTCTACTTGTGACATCTCTTCTCTGCAAAATTTACACATCATCATTTGTCACTCGTGCTTTAAGAGAAATCAAAACTGACACCAAACCAGAAAGTTATGGTTCCTTATCACCATCTCAGTTTTCTCAGTGCTTCAAAACAGTCAGTTGTGTTTTAGCCACTTAACTAGTCTTCAATAATCGTGTTCTTTTAATAAACTGGTGGTTTTTTGTTCTCCTACTGAAAATCCTAATAGAATGGTTTAGCTGGGCTTATTCAAAAATTAATTTGTGACAATGCAAACAAATTACTTCACATGCTTCCTTATTATCCTCATAAATTCTGTATCATATGATTTGTACTCCCTAGGGGACAGATTCTCAGGTGATCTACACTGGCAAACTGTTTACTTGAATATGATTTCAGTGACTGATATCAACTGAGAATTCTACTTATATATTAAGTTGCATTTTCTTTTATTGGTTGCTTACCTAAGTCATACTTCCAAGGCAAGGAAGCAGTAGCATGGGGCTGAGTTAATTATGCAGCCAGAACAAATAAGCTGTAAGAATGTTGGTTTAGATTTGACATAGGGTAGAAGTTCTTCAATGTGTGGATGGTGAGACACTGTAACAGGTTGCCCAAAACCACTATGGATGCCCCATCCCTGGCAATGTTCAAGGCCCAGTTGGATGGAGGTTTGAGCATCCTGGTCTAGAGGAAGCTGTCCCTGCCCAAGGCAAGGAGATTGAACTAGATGATCTTCACAAGCCCTTTCCAGCTTAAAACTTTCTGTGATTATATTCTATTTAAGCTGTAATATCTGCACTTTGGAGGAGAGCTGCTCACAGAGAGTGCAGAAATGAAGAACATTTCTCTTGGCAAAGTTCCTTTAGTAAACCAGAAGGGCTGGATTCAAGTCAGAAATTGCTTTTTGGGGGAGGTCCTGTGGTGTCTATTAAGCCGGATACATGACCAAAATGGTCCCTTGTGCCCTCCAAGTCTATTCAAATGTAGACTGACTTAATGATAATTGTGAATAATTTATGTAGAAGTATTCTTGCAAGAAGGCCAAAGCAGTAAGGAATAACTTTTGCAAAACTAAGCTGTAAACAAGGGTAATGTACTGGGCTTGTCTGCTCTTTGTCAAAATTGATAGGAGGGGTGAAAATTTCCACCTTTTTGCAGGTGACCTCATGAGGCAGTGCCCTGTTAGGATCAGCATGGCAACTAAAAGACTCTGCCATATCCAGCTTCAAGATTATTTTTGGTTTTTGTTTCCAGTAGCATTCTGAGATACTGAGTTAAATTCGGTTGAAGAAATGAGAATTCGTAGTAGTCTCTGTAACTTTCTCCATATGTTCAGGTATTATCTTTGACTTTTTGAGTAGTATGGATTTAGGAGGATTTTTCTCCTTCTTTTCCTTCCCCCCCCCACCCCCCCGCTTTGTTAGGAGATGTGGAGATGTGGGAGGTTTAGAGGGAAGGAGAACTTTCCAATGTTTGCTTCCCCTGAAGTGTTAATGAATGTCAGAACATTTGCTATATTATGTAAGTTTCATGTCTCTCACCCCTACTGAAATATAGCACAGAGGCCTTGATGATATCACTAATGATGAATTTGGTCTCAGATTGTTATCTATGTATTATTCTGCTGCTTTCCAGTCTTACTTGAATAGTAAGTAAGCTGGTTTCCCAACCCACCCAGCCCTTTCTAAGTGACTTAAGAGAAAACAATCTTGCTGAGTTTGCTGCCTTGCTTCAGGGAGGGTAAATTTTATAGAGCAAATTATTTTCTATTGGCCTAGACAAATCCAGTCTGCAGTATCCAAAAGAGAAAAAAGCCAAGCAAACAAGGACGCCTAGAAGCCTGCACAGGCACCTTTAACCATTTACTAACTTATTCTATAAGCTATATATGAACCTGATGTTGGGTCAAACTCTATTGATTTAAAAATACAATTTTATACTTCTAAAAGTAATCTGGCTCCCATCAATTTGGCGTTTGATCTCATTAGCAAGAAAAGAGAAGGAAAACTGAAGCTTGTTGGATATCATTAAGTTATTTCATTTTATTAAGAAGTTACTGGATATCACATGTCAATATTTTTGTGATGGAAACCATGGATTTTGGGGGACTGCAATATACAGATCAAGTCAGTTCGCTAGAAGTAGGAACTGAAACTTTTAAGAAAATGTGGAAGAAAATCAGAAACTCCTGTGCTGTTCCGTGTCATGAAGGCAGGCCACATCCTGGTTCTTCATAAAGGAGCGAAGGTCGGGATCCCCTCAGGCTCACACTTCCAGTGAATCCAAACAGTGGGGATTGAAAAGAAAGGTGTTTGCAGCACCGTGAGGAGACACAGCCTTCTTCCTCTGCTGTGGGAAGGAAGATCACTGGGGAGATAGCACAGAGACTGAAGCTGTTCGTGGGGGAGATGTGGATTCAGCGCATACCTCAGCAAGCTCTTTCAACAGGAAATGAAAGCTACCCAGATAAGGTGTTGATTGCCTCACTGACACTGCCCTGGGCTGCAGTTATTGCAGCTCAGGCTACGTGCAGACTTGAAGAGAACTTTAAAAAAATTAACTGGGAAAAAATCCCACCACACATGAAAATCAATCCCTTTTGTACCATTCTTGCCACAACTTGAATCCAGAGTTCACTGATTAACCTTAAAATGTTGATAGCATCACAAACAATCCCAACAACTTCAGGAATTCAGCAACTTCATACCTCTAAGGGGGGAACAGTTGTGGCAAAGACATGCAGATAACTAGAACCAACTAGGTCCACACGGGGAAAAAAAGCTTAATTGCTCTGATTTGAAGGTGGGGTTGATTTTTTTTTAAACTTTTTATATCATCACCTTGTAATGCAATACTACACTGGCTTAACAAACAACACTTAAATACTGCAGAACTTTTGGAATTAGGGCCCTAAGGAAAAATAAGGAAAAGAAAATGTGAATTTTACCAGCCTCATAACATGATACAGAGAGAAGTTAACCTCAAATAAGAATTTGAAATGATGAAAAATGTTCCGAGACAGAGCTGTGGTGGCACAATGTAAGTAAAAAGTTACGAAGTAAAGCGGTGATTGAAAGACAGCTGAATTCATACTGGCATATTAAACAGTGTTGAGTGATAGGTGATAAAAGATCAAGTTCATGTACTTTTTATTGCTGTAAGCAGAGAGCTTAAGATGATGAATCTGACCAAAAGCATCAAAGAGTGCAAAAAAATCACAGGATAGTTTGAGTTATTTGAAGAATGATCTTCAAATGCTTCTCCCTTATTCCCCTTGAGAAAACCAGTTAGTAAAAACTAAGTGAGTTTGTGGAGGAATATACAATGTGGAAGATTCTACACAGGCTCAACAAAATAAAGCCAAAATATTTTATGTTGGAAGGAGATAGATTTATTAGTATTAAATTCCTCATGAGTATGAGCCCAAGCTGGGACAATAATTTTTCTGGGATCACTATGAATCTGTTTCTGTTATTGCAATGCTGTGAAACTGCTCTGAGTCTTGACCCTATATTCTTCTGGGTATAGCTAGAAAGTAAGATCAATAGGCACATCTCTACTAGTATTATTAGTTCAGAGAACATATGAACCTTGGAAGAGAGTGTTCTCTTTGTCCTCACCTATTGCACTTATGCTCTCACCATGGAACGCCTTGGAAAAAGTGAAATGGGTTCCTCTGGGGTGAAGTGAAACCAAAAGATGTGCTCCTCTAATGTCTTTTACTTCTCATCTGAAGTAAAATCCCTGAAACGCCTTTAGCACAGATGTTGAACCTTCAGCAGCAAGTGTTTTGCTCTAGAGAGCTAATCTTTCTGGACGATATCACTTGTTGCTGTAGGACCCAATGGAGTGTTGTTCTTTTCGCCTAAATTTAGATATATTAATGCCAGCAGCTAAAAGGAAATAATGACTGCAAACCTGATTTACCAACTGGAAAGATATAGCCTCTACTCAGATAATCATATTCTAAAAGCTACCATTTTCTCTGCACAAATAATAAGTGTCTAAATAATGAGGTTCTGGGTGAAGGTTCACTCAGTGAATCCTGGTCAGTTTGAACTTATAGTATTGGGCAGAGAATAGGAAGAAGATTCACAATGAAATGGCTTGACTTTTCTGAGACCAGATCAACTGACCTGTGCTGGAGATGGTACTTGACCTCATATTTTTCAACTCCTTATCAAATATTCTCTTTTTACCCACAGTAATTATTAGAATTATTTAGTTGGCTGCTTAGTATGGTAACTTAATCTTTAGTTATGTTATACTAAAAGTTTCTTTTTCTTTGAATTGCAGGCCAGAACTACCACTGACATTTCTTTATTTTGTATCTATTAAGAAGAATGTCTCAATTTTTTCCAGCACTGAATATACTTGCTCTTTTGCATTCTTTTCATCACAGAACTTATTATGAACATGTTATTAACTGAATTGCACTATCCATACTCTATGATATCAAGTTTTATTTGTCAAGCAGTATTTAGTGAGGTCTTTTATGAACAAAAAACAATCTAGTGACCTGGACTCAGTATCCTTGTAAATATAAATACAAACCTGAACTAAGAAAATAAAACTATACCTGAGTTTAGTTTCTAAAATTGTTGCTTTTGAGTTAATTAGAAAAATATCAATGATACCATTAATGACTTGTTTCCTGTTTCCATGTGTCAGAAATACTGTTAAAAATGGTATAAAAATATTAATTTTGTGTCATGCTAAGTGTGTTTTCTCAAACTATCTGTAAATAATAACAGCAACACTTTTAGAGGTAGATATTTATTTGTTTGGTTTTTATTTGCAATGAGTCACTGACTGAGGAATCTTATTTGCATTTTACAGTGTGGCAGTTGGTACAATGACTAAGTAAAACTGAAAAAAAAAAAGGTTTTCATGCAGAGAGTTAAAAAAAATGCACTGGGAAATTCAGTTGCCTAAGATTTGACCTCTTCAGTTAAAGACTTATTTTAGTAAATCCATTTTATTAATATGCACCCCAATGCCTGGGCAACCTTTCTGTGGTGCTGTAGAGGTGGAACATAATTTTAAGAAATGCAGTCAATTTTTTGGGAGGAGAGTACCTGCAATGAAATCAGGCATAGTTGGAAGGACTCTGTCTCAGGTTCTGAGGTGAAGTAAGCTAAGAAAACACACAGCAGATGGCTAATGAGTGTAATCATATTTAGCATTTCTCACTTCACAAATTCAATGGCCATTTTGTGCCAGGGAACCTGGATGCCCTTTTATTCCTGCTCATCTTTGTCTCTTTCTCTCTTTCTCTTTCTCTTTCTCTTTCTCTTTCTCTTTCTCTTTCTCTTTCTCTTTCTCTTTCTCTTTCTCTTTCTCTTTCTCTTCCAGTGACTGCCAGCCTGATTCAGACAGTGTTGAGAAACTAGAGTCCCAAACAGACTGTTGCTCTTTCTGGCTATCCCACCACAAAGAAATTGGAGAGACCTGTTTCTTCTGCCACCTGATGTACTGTCTGTTTCTATGCCACCTGATGTACTTTCCAAGATCTGTTTTAAATTTAGAACTTTGCAAGGAAACCACAGGTGCATGAAAAATTTTCTTAGTGCATGAAAAATTGAGAAAAGAACCTGTGTTTACTTCAAACAAATGTCTCTTCTGAGATCCAGCTTTTATTTTGAACTGGAACTCAAGCTAACACTCTTATGTCACCTAAACAAGTCCAGCTTATATTTTCCACTTCAAGCATAATTTAATGATGGGCAGCACCATTTTTGTGCACTTTGCAAGGGTGTAGGATCTTTCAATGAGGAAGTAAATTCTTACTGTTAGGACCATGAAACTGAAATAATTTTGAATATAACTCCTTGGGGCAGGCAGCCTGAGGGGAAACAGCTGAGAAGAGCATTTTTATGACTGATTCAAAGTCTGTTTTAAAGGGCTTTTTTTTTGAAAGAGGCGTCTTTGAAAAGGTATGCAATGCATTCTGAAAGTATGAGCTGCCAAATTCAAGTCCAGATGGTGAAAGCATACTATAAATGGAGATTGAATATATTGAATATACCTTTGAGCAGTATAGAAACAGCATATACAGAAAAGAAGAAAAGAAATTTATGTTCTAAGATTCTTCTCCTCCACTAAAGCATGAGGCAACATCCCTAGAACACCAAAGTGTGGCCAACTCATGGAGTATGGCTCTGTAATGCAAGGTGAAATTCTCTGTCTCTATCTGCTGTTTACTCAATTCCATGCAGAAAACAAAAAAACCCAAAAACAACAACAACAACAAAAACAAAAAATCAAAAAACAACAAAAAAAAAGAAAAAATAATAAATAAAATGCACTATATAAACACTAAGATAATATTTGTCTGCCATCAGCTGAGGTACTCAACCTCCAGTTTCCCCTGAAGCCAACTGTGTTTGATTCTGGTTTATTTGCTTCTCAGTCAGAAGTGCTTAACAGTTCAGCTTCCTACCTGTGTCAGACCTGTGTAGGAGTGTACTAGGACTCAGAGTCTTTTCTTCCTGATGTCTTTCAGCACTGCAGATGCATATTAGTATCTAAAGCAATCTCTTCACCTGTGCAATAAGAGAGCTGATTCTACAAGCTTTTTAAGTACTTTAATCTGTAAGAACATTAGCTTCAAAGTGAGCACCTTGGCACTTGGATTTGGAGATACGCTTCAGAAGATTGCTAAATTTGCTCAAAACACTCAATCTGAATGAAAGAAATGTCTTGGTCTTGAAGTGTGCCTTATCCTGAGAGTGCTGACATTTGCTTTAACACACAGCCTGCCTTTGGGACTGTGGATTGCTGGTTAGATGTCACCAAACACTTTCTTTACTGCACATATTTGAGAAGGACTTGAGGATTTATCTTCTCTTTTGCCTTAAAAATGTCTTTAACTGCTGTTTCTATGGGCAGTGTCCCAGAAGTATGCCAGAAACAGAGAAAGGGGACAAGCATCTTGTAATATTAATAGTAGCAGCTAATTTTGGTCTGATCTGTAAATTATTTTCCTTTAGCTTGTGTGGCCCTTTTGCTCATGGGATGTCTGAGAAGGTCACTGTTGTCAATACACAAGGTATAATAAAAATCAAATATTTACGATGTCATTTTACTGTTGATATCCAGAGAAACCATAGTATTTGAAGACTTCCCTGTAGGACAAAATATTGATCTTTATATAAACACACTATACAAAAGAAGTACTTAAAAAAATGTTTTATGAAAGATTAATTTTTTCAGTGATAACCTTGTTCAATAGACAGAAAAAATCTATATAAGCATCTAAATTGCTAGGTAAAATGCTCTAGGAACAAAACACATTTATAGTAGACAGTAAAATAATCTTTATTTAAATACTGCAGTCATATATACCAAAATTTGATGTCTGTGTATCAAAATTCCTCAGAAAAGTAAGAGGATTTCCTCACAAAAGTTTAGAAAATTGTTTAATAACCCAATGAAATATAAGATATCTTTCTTTTATTTGTGTTTGTTTTATATCAAATTAAGTTTATTTCCTTTCTTTTGAACAAGACAACCTTCAAATTAACTAAGAATAAAAACAAAAAATTAATTTTAGTTTTTTGGATAATAGAGACCAGTTTCTTGGTTAACTTAATATGTATGCAGGACATATTGTTAACTATAGTTCAACAAAATCAATATAAATTACCTCAAGATTATATTTTTTCATATTTCAGATTACGTCTCTGTTGCACAAGTTTTGACACAAATTTCTGGTACATAAACAATAAATTCTGTCTCTGTGGAGTTGCATTTATTGTTAGATTTAAGGACTTAAAGTCTTCAGTTGTACTGCATCCTAACACTCCTCCTTACTTTACAGAGCTAATATGGCATGGAGGACTTTACAAAAGTCACCTGGGTTGTGTATGTCAAGACCAAAAAATATATACCTTAAACTGACCAGAAGTTTACAATCAGTAAGAGAAAAATTTCTCAGTTGCATGTGGACATTTTTCACACAGCTCTAAAACCTGACCACTGTTGGCAAGTTGCAACACATAAAAATTAAAATATTAGCTTCTTGTATACTGATTTTATGGAGTGAAGCTAAAAATCTCTCCTCTCTCCTCTCCTCTCCTCTCCTCTCCTCTCCTCTCCTCTCCTCTCCTCTCCTCTCCTCTCCTCTCCTCTCCTCTCCTCTCCTCTCCTCTCCTCTCTCTCTCCTCTCCTCTCCTCTCCTCTCCTCTCCTCTCCTCTCCTCTCCTCTTCTCTCCGATCCAGCTGTTCCACAGATTCCTTCCCCTTGTCCTCAATCCCAACCTTTAAATTCTACTACTTCCCTACTTGAACTTTGTTCCTGCAACGTTGTCATTGGTCGCTGTCAAGTATCTTAGAATAAAACAAATTACCAAAAAAAATCCCTTCCATACTTCCAGAAGCAAGCTTCAGGATATGAATCCCAGTGAGAACTAAATCAAATTTAATTCCCCTTGAGGCTTTTCATTGACAGTAAGGACTACAGGCATCTCAAACCTGCCTACAACAGAAGGAAGTGAAAGGTAAAAGAACATCCCATTTGTTATTTAAATTATAAAACAAACAAACAAACAAGATCAAACTGGTTGCAAGTTATATTCAGGAAACTGGGAGCCTTATTTGTACTGTTGAATGCTCATGAAAGCAGTACTGCACTGGACAAGTCAGCTTGTTCTGGTGACCCCCTTTCTGAGCTGCAGTCAGGCAGGCAGGACGTGCTGAATGCCCACACAGAGATGCCCCCTGCCTGGGTGACCCAGGGCCCAGCCCAGACAGCATCTGCATTCCTACTTGAGGGGCCTCTGCTTCTCACTCTGAATAAAAAATCTGGCACATCTGTAAAGTTTTTTGTCAACACAGATCTTTGCGCTGTTTCCAGGAACCCAAAATACCCAAGACTGGCACTGGCATATCTCATGTGTTGTGTCAGCCAGTTTTGACTATCAAGGGATTGCAAAACAAGCATGAAAATTAAACCCGAAACTGCTTCAGTAGGCAACTTGGAGAGACATTCCTCTGCTGTTCCCTTTTTCATTTCTTTGCTTTGAACAGTGTTTCCAGTTGATGGTAAATTCCCAACCCCCAGCCTCTCTACCAGATATCTAATATTGGGTCTTTTTTCTTAAAACAAAAAAGCCTTTATGCTTGTAAAGTTCTGTGTTCAGAGTGCTAAACACAAGACTGATCAGTCTACTATATTCTTGTACTCAACAGCATGCCTTCTGTACTTTAACAATTTCTTTCTGAAACATATTTCTTATGTACCATTTCCCTGTCTTCTCTCATTTATTTCACTTTTTTTTGTTCTTTATTTTTAATTTCTCCTTTCTGACGAGACTAAAGGGAGGATAGGGAGGGAGGCTAAAGGCAGGATATTCTGATCCACCCTTTCAGATTTTACTCTGGGACAGAACCTGTCTGTAAACTGAATCTCCACCATCCTCTTTCCCATGCTGAGAAAAAGTTGTTGTCTAGTGCTTGGGTCTAGTCCTGTCTGTGGGAAGACCATTGCATTTTTTTCCATGAACCACAATCCATTGTGAAAGAGTTCAGGGAATGAAGACACATTTTTTTTTAATTTTATTTTGTTATCTGAAATAGCTCTAAAAACCCATCCTAGATCACCAAAAGCACTCCCTAGATTTAAAAAGAAAAAAAAAAGATTCTAAACTAACAATTTATTGGAAATAAAATTTTATAATTCTTAAGAATTAAAATATACTGCCTTTCCATTATTCCAGCATTCTACTTGATTAAAAAGTGAAACATTATATTGAAAAGGAAATAAATATTTGGTGAAAAATGGCTGTTATTGAAGCTTGTGATGAAAATAAGTGAAAACAATAGACACTATGGTGTGCAAACTGAATTTCAACTAACATTTTAGCAGAAGTTCATTCATTAATTAGCCTCGTTTCTGAGAGAACCGCAACCTGCAGCAGTCAGGTTACCTCTGTGAATGATGAGCATGTAGCCTATCCAGAAGTTATCTGAGTTAATTGAGATTAATTTCTTGTGAGCAGAGCTTAAGTCCCCTGGGGTCTCATCAGAATGATGGTACTTCTGATTTATACCCTTGTAGCAGTGTTATTTATAGGAGGAAGTTCCTCAAAACAAAATCAGAATATTCCCTACTTCCCCTGCATGACAGCTGTTCTACTCAGCAATATATGTGTAGTTTCTCTCTTTTTCAGAGCCTTAAAATCCTTTACTTTATATGGGTTCAGAATTATTAAATGCAGTGAATCATCATAGGATAGCTATCAGCAGATGATATCTAAATATGGTGTTGAATTCTATATATTAAATATGAGATGAGGATTGTTTGGGGTTTTTTAAAATTATTTTCCATTTGTTACAGAATCACAGAACTATTTAAGTTGTAAAAGAGCTCTGAGATCATTGAGTCCAACTTATGATCAAGAACCACCATGTGAACCAAACCACGGCACTAAGTGTCACATCCAGTCTTTCCTTAAACACCTTCAGGCATGGTGACTTCACCATCTCCGTGAGCATTTAATTTCACTATCTAATCACCCTTTCTGTGAAGAAATTATTCCTAATCTCCTACATAAATCTCCCCTTGTGCAGCTTAAGACTCTGTCCCCTTGCCCTGACTCCCACCTGGCTGCAGCCTCCTTGCAGGTGGTTGCAGAGAATGATGAGGTCACTCTTGAGCCTCCTCTTCTCCTGGCTAAACACCCTTCAGCTGCTCCTTATCAGGCATGTGCTCCAGACCCTTCACCAGCTTCACTGCCCTTTTCTGGACTTGCCCCAGAACATTTTCAGGCCCTTCTTGGAGTGAAGGGGTCACAATGACACAGGACACGATGAAGAAGGTAAATGAAAGATTGCATTATGCAGTTTGACTCAGATGGGAAAATCTTCCTGAAAAGCCGTGGATCAGAGCAAAGGTGATTCTTACAGCAGCCATCAACACATGCTCTGTGCAGCTCCCAAATGTTGCAGACCTTTGCATCTCTTTTCCTCCACCTTTATCCTCCACTTTTTCCTCTACCTGGAGCTATCCATCTTTTATCTTTGCAATGTTTCAGAGAGTTTGTGGAAGGTCACTGGCCTAGTACATTTTTCCTCCTGCCTGTGAACACAACTGTTCAGAATTTGCTACTGCGCTCCAAATGTTTCAAGACATGACCTCAACTAGCTTTAAGTCAGGTATCTTGAAGCTTTTAGATTTAGGAGTAGAAAGTGCTGTGAGAAAGCTATCCAGCCTCTTTTGCAACAGGATGAATCTTCTGTCTCTGTCTCTTCTTGCTACTGGGAATTTAAACACAATGTGGAGACTCTTTTAGAAGTGTGAAGGTTTATCTTGAATCAAGAGACACTAGGCATTTATAGAAAAGGTAATAAAGAGAGAAGAATCTGAATCTGGAGAAAAACAACAGAATCTGGTAGATGCCCTTTCCCAGAGATGTGAAATCCTGGGACTCAGTCTGAGGGAAATGTCTGGGACAATAGATGAAAAGAGGGCATGTCATTAAAACATGCCATGCTAATAAGTGGGTAATGCCTCCACAGGGACTCTGTGTGTGTGTGTGTGTGTGTGTGTGTGTGTGTGTGTACACCCACCATTCCCTGCCTCCTTATTTTTTAATCTCTCAAAGGAGTATAAATACCTTGAAAATTTGAAAAATTTTTATGGCATGACATATCTTATCAAGAGGAAGAAACATTGAACAATTTATTTTCATGGAGACATTGAATGATATATGGATGAATCTTTATTTTTAGCTGATCTAACCTCACAAGAAAAGAAATGCAAAAGAGAACTAACTCTTCTTATATTTAATGTAATTTAAGGATTTTTTTTGGCACCACTACAAAGGAGTAATCTTTGGTCTGCAAGTGTATGCTGGAGTTTTTTACTGGTATTTAAATCTGGAACAGGAATCTGCAAGAAGTTGCAATCTTCTCTCTATTGAAATCAAAGCTTTCCTCCAAGTCTGTTCACCCATTCCAAGGTCTTCTGGAGCATGGGCGTGGGGAAGTTTCCAATTTCCTCAACTCTTTTCTAAAGCAATCTGTGCTACTGCCTACAAAAGAAGCACATGGAAATCACATGCAGACAGAGGAGAAGTTCTACTAAATGTCAGAGACCTGGTGCCTGCACCAGACTTAATACCATTACTTGCTGTCCTTCCTCTAAAAGGGAAGAGTTCTCTATTGCTGGCAGTTTGCAGAGTTCTTGCTTTTTTATTAAAACACCTTTATGAAAGAGACCTTAAGCTTCAATACCTGTGCACAATTTGAGCAACAAGGCTTTGGAAAGAGGCAGAGACACAGCAGTCCTAACGTGGATCTTCCTCCCTGCCGCTTGTATTGGAAAGGAGCATTCCCTCCCTTCCAGGATTATAAACTAGCATCCCAGTCATCACTCTGGCACCAGAAAAATCTGTGTACTCTGTAAAAGGCTCCAAAGAGGCTGCCCTGTACCAAAAGACAGTGAGGTATTGGCCTCTTTTATTGAAAGGCTTTCTAAGGAAATTACAATTTCAAACATATTAGATGAAAATACCTGCTCCAACTTGAGCAGGTATTTTCTAGATCCATGAGACCAGAAGTCAGGCCAGTTCTCAGATAGAATGTGCACAGACTCATTCTACTGTAAATGTATGATTTGTTTGTATTTTTTCAGGAAAGGCACAAGGCTTGAGTGAATGCAATGTATCAGCCTTTTTCAGGCCTAAACGGAACTCCTTTGATGTTCAAAGATTTACCTTGATTTTGTGTATATAATATTTACCTATCTTTTCATATCTTGGAGCTGCCAATAAGATCTCTTGCAGTTGCCATAATTTCAAAATTTGGAGGGATACTCATGGGGTGGTGGCACAATTCACCAGAGCTTCAAAGGAAATCAGTAGTTGAAAATCCAAAATGTAGAAGTCTTTTTCTAGGAAGAAGTAAAAGACAGTGGAAAGGTCTCACACACATCTCTACTGTTTGGATTTGGAAATGTCTGAAACTGGACATTTTCCCGATATCTAAGATTTAAAGTGCTGCTCTAAACGAAATTAAAAGTTTGATATTTCTCAGTCCATCATGATTATCTCTTGTATCCTTTATTTTTATTCATGGAAATAAGATACATTTATCCCAATAAATGAATACCATTCTTTGTCCCCATTATGATAAAGCTGGCTAGATATTTATTCACACGAGTGAGGATGAGACAAACTTTTCCCACAGTGGTAAGATAATATTTCTCTTTTGGAGTACAGTGAGGTACCCACTGTCATGCATCGCAAAATGCCCCAGCTGCTTTCACAAAAGAGAAAAAAAATCGCAGGCCTCCAAGTACAGGATAAATAAGCAGTATAAATATGGTAAGAAATAAGAAACAATTACCAGGCCCTCAGTCTTAATATGTGCTGTCTCCACAAAGTCCCATTTGTGGCCTCAGAAATTATTTCATCTATTTTAGTTTGTTTTCAAAATACAAGCCACAGAGAAAGGAGCTTTCCAGCACTCAAATTAATGTATAGAAAACTGCAGTGGTAAAAGAAACTATGCTAGCAATGTGTATGTAAATTTATTTCTGTCTTTGAACTCTGTTTATACATTACTGTTGAACTCAGCTGCTAATATTTAACACCAATATAGTCCTTGCTTGCAACATTTTACTGCCAAGGAAAAAAAAAATAAAGGATTTCCTTTTATTTGCAAGGGCTTTCAATAAGACAGGGAGAAAAGAGACTGCTTTTGTTGAACTTACCTCACACATAACTTTTTTCATTAGCTGTAAAATGTCCACATCTGCTGTTAGAAACAAAACTGATAGATTTCAGTGATCCGAGGTGATACTATTATGAGGGAAATATCAGCAATTCTGTGATTCAACATGTACTTTTCTTGTAAGGGAAAGCCAAAATTAAAATCTTTCTGCATCTGAGTTCAATAAAAGTCTCCTAATTTTCAAAGACATATTCTCTTGAACTTGTCAAGAGAAGTAGTACAAAACTGCATTGCTCAAATGTCACTGCTTTTTGGAGAACAGAAATTTTTTCTATCACCCAGATCAATGTAGTGTAGAGCCTTAATCAATTCATACTGAAATACTTTGAAGTTCTTACACAAAAGCCAGCTGGTGGAAATGTGCTGTAAAAAGAACTTGCTGAATTATTCATTGAGAATAATCTGTGTTAGGAATTTACCCTCCCACTGCCCCACCTCCTTTTCAGGGGTTGTCGGCAATGCAGACCTCATCTCTGTGAGTATTTGGCAGGTGGTTTATATTAATGTATTTTTATATGGTCCAAGAGTTGCTGGATCCCTTGAACACTATTATTTACCTTGCTATATTTTGTGACTTACAGCATGTGAACACAACACCATATAGTAAATAATTTTGTGGTAGTATTTCAGTACACCAATGGGCTGATTGACATTTCTAAACCTAGAGATTAATGAAAAACTGAGCTCTACTCTTTGTTTGTCTTCGTAAAGTGAACTGATATATGATTACATTTCCTGGCCTGCGCTTATCCCTTGAAACTTTAGGCAGTATACTAAGGTGGCTGAGATGCATAGACACCATATATAGGCTCTTTCTTCAACTGAGGGTGAACAGCTGGCCTTCAGAGAGGCTGAGGCAGATCTTCTGTGTTATTATTGTTCTTTGGAAGTGCCTATTTTTTATTATATTTATAGTTATTTATATAACTACAATACATTATCTATGTATTATATCTCTTTATTATATTTATTATATTATTAATTATATAGGGAACATAAAGTGTCTGTGGGATAACATCAGGTTTGAAATGATGGAATTCCCCTGTTTGAAGTCATCCTTCTGAAACAGAGACAGAAGCAACTAGCAACAGATGACTTCTCTGTAAGGTTACCTTTACTGTCAGTAAGGAAGCATGAGTCCTTCAAGGGAGCAAACCATTTCCTCCTGAGTAGAAATAAAACAGCTTATGAAACAGCTAGATGGCTTATACCCTAAAGGCCTTATTTCTCATGGGGGACTGTGATGGGAACTTAAATAACCAGCCCATATCTATGTATCTCTATACCAAGGACATCTACATCCATTCAAATAAATTTCTTATACATATCTGCGCACTCTGATTAGCACTGATAAATATTAGCAACACCAGACCTTTTTCTGCTGCTGGAGAAGAATTTCTATGGATAACACAGAGTTTTCGGTTTCATTGGTATTTACAAAGCATGTTGAAGTATTCAATGTCTCCTATTTCTTTTTCAGAATTATCAACCCAAAAAGCATAATGAAGAAATATAATGCTACCTACTTGCTCTGCAGGTAGATTACTACATTAGGGACCTACTTACATATTTCTTAAATAAGTCCTCAAAAAGTCATCTTTATTCTCCTAAGAAAATTCAGGCTAAGTGGGTGCTTCACAGCTCAATAGAGGCAACAGAAGGGTGACGAAATATCTGAGTGATAAAATTTTTGTGCACTGACTCACAAATAATTCAGTATAAACTTCCTGTTAATTTAATTATGAAATGAAGATAAATCTAGCCATCAAAGTACTAAACAACCTTTGAAACAGCCTTCCAAGAGATTATCAGTGATAAAAATGATGGACTTTGATAGGTTTATGAACAGGACTACATAATATTGTGTCTGTTTTAAGAAGAGGCTGGGCTTTAGGTGTCCATTCTAATCCTCTGTTGCTGCTAAGACCATTGTTGACTCTTAGAATCATTGCCTGTCAGAAGTTTGAGCAGATTAAAGTAGCACTTTAACCAAATGAAAACTCATGTTAATTCTATTTGGTGTATTCACCTTCAAGAGTGAGCTAGCTAGATAAAAGTGTCCAAGTGATTGCCATGCAAAAGAGGGACTTTCCTCTGAACACCTATCTGAGTCACTTCTGTGCAACGATGCATGTGTTTTGCTACACATGCTCTTTCCAGTTTTTCAGGAATTCAGGTCTTGCTTTTGCTTATCAGCATCTGCCTGTTCATTCCTTTTAATATGCATATATTCAGAGAGGCACAAAAATGCTCAGTAATCTATATGCATTTCAGAAAGCCACATATATATATAAAGATATCTATATATGTACAGAGGCAAGTGATAAGAGCTATTTATTATATGCAGAAAAAACAACAAAAAATATTTTATTAGTTAAAAAAATTGTAGCTCATAGATACATTTTCCACAAAAAGGATAATTCATTGTTTGGAGATAAGATCAAAGTATGACCTTAAAGTGACTTCAGGTAATTTTTCTGCCTTTGAATTCAAACTCTATTTGCTCAGCATATATTCCAGTACAGTAGTGGAAAAGAGGGGAAGAGAAAATGTTATTTGATTTTTATATTCACTCTTCTATTCTGTGTTTGGCTGGTATATGACCTTACATTTTCATTTATCAAGTGCAACAATTCCAAGAGTAAAAGTCATTAGCCTGAGATAATGAAAACCTGGAATCACTCTGGCACAAAACGTTTTCTAAGAGGCTGGAATGGTGAACACAGATTTTGCTGGCTTGTGATGTGTTGATCCTTTGCCATCAGGTGAGTCTAATAGAGTTCAGCACTACTTTTGAGAGATTTGTGTTGGCTTTTCCTATGGAAAGTAGTCACAATGAGGATTATTTCCTTCAATACACAATGTCTTATCCACAGTGAAGAATGTGTTCTACCTTTGGCTACGCCTTTTGTTTAAACTTGTCCCTTGACTTTCTCAAAATAAATGGAGCATAAGAAAATTCACTACAGGTGTCTTGCTAAACTTTGTAGCCATCTAAGACCTGCCAAAACTTTAAACTGGGGGTTCCTAGCTACTGGGACAGTAGTATTGCTAGGGTTGAGAGGGTGTTAAAAGGTACAAAATGTTCCTGCCCAAATGTTTCTCCAGGATGCTGGAGAAAATACAAAACCAGTAGTTTTCCTAATATTCCTATTGATGTCTCTCTGATTTTCAATAACGCTTAACAGATTCATTCTTCCATCAGTCTTTACTGACACTAAAGTCAAATTAGTGTGTGTTATGGGTGGAATGCATCAGAATCAAAAGAATTTAATGTTATGTCCACCTGATAGTAGTAAAGAGGAAATTATGTTCAGCTTATGGTTTGACCAGCTATTCTCTAAAGATTTGGTCTGTTTTTCTTTTGGAGATTTCCTAAAGAAACACTTTATACTGTATTTATCCTTTGGTAATTTTAAGATATAAAAACAAAAAAAGGAAAAATTTCCAGGAAAGGAAATAAAAGGAAATAAAAAATGAATTTTTTTTTTAAATATTTCAGACAAGCCTGTTTTCAGAAGTAAATTTTCCAGCATCATTATTTACAGCTGGATTCAAATTTGGGGGTCAGCATTGGAATTTGGGGGTCAGCATTGTCCTTGGGAAAGGTTTGCTTCTCACAGAGGATGATGAAGCAGAAATGTGACCCCACCTTGCACAGGGGCTTTCTGAAATCTCCTTTAATTGATGAGAAGAGTATTTTTAACAGTGTTAGTCTTAACCCTGTCCAGTGGTAAACACATTCTCACTAGCCTGGAAAATTTTGCTGCTGTAACAGCCTGAGGCAAACTTGTTACTGTCTGGTGACTTGAGCTCTTCCTGGCAGCTTGTCTCTATCAAGGAAGACTTATTAACTTATTACCCTGCACTGAAGTCACAGCTGATATGTACAAGGCAATGACTTTCATATATCTGCTTTATGAAATGAATCCCTTTCACTTTCTAAGTACATATTTTCTGTAGCTGATACGACAGCTTTAACCACAGTTATTTTCTTTTTTCCTTTAGAGACGTGGGAATGAGTACACAAATACTGCTACAGTACACTTGGTACACATTCATAAAGCATCACAGAGCAAAGATGATTCAACAATGCTGGAAAAGAGAGAAAGTTACAAGTGACATCGTGAAAAAAAAACTTCTAGAGACTAAGGCAGCTTTAAGGCATAAAAATTTCTTTTCTTTATCTAAGAACATTACTTATCTTAAGCAGAGTCCGAAAAAATCCAAAAGTAGTTTATTGCTATGAACTCTTCCCTGTTTCATCAGGATGAAAATTGAGGAGATGATGACACTCCAGACATTGCATGTGCACTGTGGGCTCTACAGCACAAGGCTCTAAGTAGGACTGAGGTGTGCTTGGAACAGAAGGTCCTCCTGTCAGAAAGCTGTTATAATACAGCTAAGATTCTCTGCAGAGAATCTAAATCCACAGAACTTCTTATATATTCCTCACTGGTGATTAATAGTCTACGTTTGGCACAGACAGCATGGCCAAAGCTACATGTTCTAAAATAATTTTGGAAAAGCACAAAAGATTGCAGTAAAGGCCATAAGATTCAATTAGGAAACTTTAATACATTTGCTTTTGAAGCATTTAAGATAGAAACATTTTTCTTTTTTTTTTTAAGAGATTTTTTCAGGTGTTCGATGAGGATCAGGTTTAAGAAAAATGTTAATTATAATGCGGTGTAACAAAGTTTAATGAATTTGCCACAACTTCTGAAAATAAAATAGATCTGAAGAGGATAAGTGACATGAATACAAAACTTATTAGATCTCCAAATAATCAACGTGGCTATCTACATTCTGCTTCCAAAAGTCTCGAGCTGCAAACCAGCCAACCAAAAGGTATTTCTATTTTCCTAGATAGATTACAGAGTGTCTGTTGATACCTTTGTTAATTTGCTTTTTCATTAAATTTCTGTGGTGGTTTCCTTGGTATATTTTCTCTTTCATTAAGAACACTTTTTGCCTCTACATTTTTGTTTCACCTGTAGTTTCTTGCACAAGTTTTTCAACATGCTCTTCTGTTGCATTTTCTGCTGAATATTTTATAGCACTCTGTTTTAACGTATAAAAAAAACCCTGTGTTAAGCCTATCAGTCCTTCAAGGAGAATAGGAAAATCAGAAATTCTTACTGATCTAGTTAAATATCATCTGCTGATAGTCCTGTTCTTAACACAACCTGCTTTATTGAATTTAGGGTGCGAAAAAGCAAACCCAAAACCTCAGCACTGTGAGCTACTTTTTTTTTCAGATATGTGAGACACAAATACATAAAAGGCAAGACTACTCATGACTTTATTTGCATTCCTCTTCTTTATTTTAGTTCAAAGATATTAAAAATAGATATCTAGATGTATATATTGTGCCTGTATTATTCAGTAGCTTCTTTGCATTGATTTATATTATAAATGTGTTTTGTGAAAAGGTTTAACAAAAGAATAAGTGTTAGACTTTAATTTGAGCAGAGCACTTGAGGAATCATTAGGAAATGAGATAAAGATAACAGAAAAGAGAAGAGAATTACTTGGCATTAGGCTGGGCCAGTAAAAGATGCAATTTCATTGATGGGCCTACAGGGTACTATGAACAAAAAAACAAATTTAGCTAAAACTCTCCCTGTGTAGCCATATATATACCATTTAATCTCTTAGTGATATTGAACTGCATTATACTATCTGCCTTCCATCTTCTCTTTAATTTTAGTGAGAATATGAAGCACATCATGTCTCATAATAGTGATAATGACAGATAGAGCTCTGAAAGTAATTATATCCTTGAGATGAGATACCCAAAGGTAGGATTTGAAGAAGTGGTAAGAGCCTGAAACAAACCTAATACCGTGTCTTTTAAATTGTTCTCTCATGGCCTCAGATCTTGTTAATACAACAGGAAATATTCCACCATATGGTGGAAGCTGAACCTCTACTGCTGTGTTTAGTCCTTAACTTTCTTTCAACATGAATTGTAAGACAACTGGGCTGTCACTGTGGACATGCTGTTGTGAATAGTTTAAGCATGAGTGTGAGGCTGGGGTTCACAACTGTGAGTCCTACTCTAGATGTACCTCCAGGGCACTGCAGCCAGGATTCTTCTCTCTTTTAAGACCTTCAGCAGCACTACACAGGGATTTCTTTGCAGAAAGGGCATCTGCAGCATTTCTAGACTTTCCAAACTGCACAGGACAAGGTTTGCTTCCAGCATCATCAGTGCTCCTTTGGGGGGGATTGTATGCAAAAGGAGTTAGAACCTCACCTGGAAGACAGGATCCAGATTACTGAAACAGTGCTTGAAATATTTAACACTAAACTTCATTTTCATTCATCAAAAATGGGGAATAAGTCACAATCAGGGCTTTCCAGTGTAAATGCTGGGTATTGCACAAGTTGGAGTACACATCACTCCCTCGTACGGTGGTTTAAGCTCTCAGTTGGGAAAAAGAGAAATTAAACAACAAAAATCTGAACTAACTGGAATAGGTACTGGAAACTAAGCTAAAGCAAGGCTGCTTTGGCAGCCCATGTGTGTTGGGAGAGGGATTGTGGGAGTATTTTCCTTTGTTCCCTTCCCCAGACTTTAATTACCCAATAAAGGAACAGAACCAGGCACTGCACACATGGTCCCCCAGAGCAGCCAAGGCGAGAAAGCAGGAGCAGGCTCTGTGCTATCACATGTGGTGAGGTAAGAGCACACCACCATCCTACACAGCCCAGCAAACCCAGCTCCTGAACACTCCAGCCAGCCTCTCACCTCCCATAGCCAAGCTGGCCCTGAGCACCAAAGCCTCCTGGCTCACACCCTGAGCTACCTGCTTGCTGCTGGATCCTCCTGAACATGCAGTGGGAGCAGGCAGGGTTGTCTGTACCAGACTGCAATAGGTGTCAGGCTGCAGTGGTTTTAGTTCTTGTCTCTGCTCTGGCCAGGAGAAACTGAGTTTCCTTCCCAAAGCAACATCTTCAGGCACTTAGCTGGGCCCTGTCTTCATCAGCAGAGTGATCCTAATGAATTTTCATGAGTTTGGCAGCTCCTTAGCTAGGGCTCTCTGCCTTGGGCACTGCCTGGAACAGGAGGGTGTGAGTTATCCTTTTATTCTGGCATGGTTCAGACCAACAACTTCCATTATACAGGAGAATGAATAAAGAAGCAATGAAAATAAATAAGTCAATTGCTTTTGTCTCTTGAAGTCATTTCTGAAGGACAAGATGAAGTTATTTCATTATCTGGCTTTTGCAACATTGAAGATGGTTTAAATTTGAAGAAATGAGGTTCGGGAGACATGCTTGTTCTAAGTGCAGTGATATTTGTGACGCTACACTCAAATAGATAATTAATACATTATTAATCCAGATACTTTATGCTGATTTGTTGCTCTTTTTTCTTCAGCTGTGCACATTTTGTGAGCTGACTAGGTAAAAAGAGTAAAACAAATGACAATTCTATTGAAAATACAAGGAGCTCTTAGTTAAACATTGTTATATTGCAGCAAACATAATTTTTGAAAACCATACTGTATAATAGAATCCCAGAGATTAAGAAAAAAAAAAGTCAGAATAATGGTACAAGAAATTAAATATCTGTCCACTTAACTCATTAAAAGGAAACACTAATACTCTCAAGACAAAAAAAACCTTTTAGATCTTTCACATAAACCAAAGATATTTGTAGTCCCCTCTAGTTCAGTTAAAGGCTAATCTCTTTTAAATCCTCACTCTTGTCCATTTTTTACTGAGGCAGTAAAATCTGATTATTAACAAAGGTGATGGAGTGCTTTGGCAACCAGCTGCTGGAGCTCTGTGTCAAGCAGAAAAGGAACTGAGTGAAAAGGCTCTGAGGAATACGAGGAGAAACCCATGCTAGCATGAACACCTGACAATATCCAAAGCACTTCTCAAAAAGACAGATGGTTAAGGGAAAAACTCCACCACAGCCATGTAACAACAAAGAGGAGACCTAATAAGAAAACGTCTGAAGTCATCCATATGGGTGGAGAAAATGAACTGCATTCAAATGGAAATATAGGGAACAAGACATTTTCCAACAAAAAACCTAGCTGGAGCTAACGCAGCTGGAGTCAGCTGAGCTCTCCTGAGGAGGGAGGAGAACGAGTCCCCTTGGTGAGGTGGGGTAAAACCAAAGAGTTCAAGCAAAGGTTATGGCAACTCATGGACACAGTGTCTCAGGATGCAGCCTGTGTTTGGGAAGTGTGCAGCTCAGTGTGGGACACAGAGAGGCAAGAGACTCTGCCCTGCACTTCTTGGTCTTCAGCTGACTGAATGAACTCACCCTGGCTTTCATCATATGGATCTCTCTGAGACTGGATCCCACAGGCTTCCCTATTGGCTCTGGGTAAGCTGAAAGCAGACAAAGGCTTTACTAAAAGTTACACATACACTTCCCAGTTGTGCCTTTGGGCTTGCCTCCTATTCCTCCACCACAGTGGTCCTCTCTCTCTTGAGTCCAAGGGGATGACAGTGGCAGAAAGGAAAACAAGGACATGTTAGACACCTGCTGACAGTATCAACCCCACAGCATGAGGAGAGGGAGGAGAACAAGCTGCGAGATGATCCCCCAAGGATGAGCCACAGCAGAAACAAGAACCTCTAACAGAGGGTACCGCATGCTTGTTTCTGTGGTGGGGTAACTTACAGGTATTGTAAATGACAAGATTCCTTCACTCCAAAATGAGGTTTTGATTCCCACTCTACAGGACCCAGACTGATGAGCTTGGAGGATAAAATTTCCTCCAACACACTGATCCACTGAGAGTTCTACCTGCCAAGGAATGAGAAAATCCAGTTATTCTTTCATAGGAATCTGCACCATTATGCTGTTTTGATATGAAACAGGTTGTAAGTATGCAAAGCTGCCAAATTTACTACAGAAATACTCTTGATTTCTCTCAATGGAGACCACTTTCCTAAATGAGAACCTTGCAATTACTGTGATATGTGCAGAAACAATCAAATTCTGCTGTGGTTACACATCACAAAATGTCACTGCAGTGGTAAAAAACATAGCAATGTAATTATTAATGTTCATAATTTCATTGGCTGCAATATTTTATATGTTACATTACATTTGCACAAATATTGCTGGAAAAATTAGATTAGAATCTTAACATCAGAGTACTATTTTCTTTGTCTCTGTAATTTTCGGAGAACAGAGGTTGTTAATTCACACTGTTGTGCATCTCTTTTGATAACAGAGAGGCTCCTTCATGTCACTGTCTTGTCTTGAATTTAAATTTAGATTGCTTATATGTGTTCATATTTTCAATTTATATTATTAGATCCATTCCTGCTCTATTCTTTGCTCATTAGGGACCTCTGAACACCAGCTTGAGGAAGTTCTGCTAAATGAATCTCATGTCCTTTGCAAGAGCTTTGTGAATGACGTGTGTAATTATTGACAATTAACAAGATGCTAATTATACCTTCAAATTATAATCCTACTGAGCAAAATAAAAATCCTTTATGGAAGAAAAAAATGTTAAAGGCACAACATTATATTAAACCAAATGACAAAAAGTTTGGCAACTTCCAACGGTATAAATCAAACAAACTGCTGAACACATTGTGCAGCTCGCCAGAATGGCTCTCTGCCAATTAGCTTTTCCTTGCATATTCAATAAGCTGGGGGAGGGGAGTGGGCAGGAAAGTGAAGGAGGAAGAGAATTTCACTGGTGTGTCTCTGCTCAGTCAGTAAAAAGAAGTCCGAAAAGCTGTAACTATTTAAACATTGCAGTGTGTGTTGTCTTACAGTTCCATCAAATTGACAGAAGGGGCTTGTCTGAAGGGTTTGAAGCTACAGCCACTTTAGCAAATCCTATGTTTGCAAGAAAAGCAGCAAGAAAAAGCTTCCCTGTGAACATATCTTGGATTCAGTCTTGTAAATGCACACAATGCATTTGCTTTCTTTTTTCAGCAGTTTGCATAGGCAGTTTTGGGTCTTTATCTGCACTTAGAGATGGAAATTTTTGCGAAAGTAATGCAGCTAGAATTAAAACTCTAAGTTCACATGCTCTCAATTATCATTAGTTATGTTTACCTCTGTTACAATTTAGCCTAAGTATCTTGTTCTTCAGTTATCCTGGATCCAGGCAGTCCTCAAGGACTTGCTCAGTTCTGTTATCAGACTAAAGTGTTCACAAAATAAAAAATAAAGTGTCCAATCTCTTGAAAACTTAAAAAGAAAAAAACAACCCAAAGCAAGCAATGAAAATACCACCCACTTCCCCCCAAAAAGGAAAAAAAAATTCAGCAAAAAATCCGTTGGTATTCTCTAAAAAAAAAGGTTATCCCTGCCACAGGGTAAAAAAAGAGATTTCAGGTACAGTGACAATTCTCTAACATGCTTGGGTTTTGTAACACTTTTATGGTAAAAGATGTGATGGAACTTAAGGAGAAAAAAATTAATTTACAGAGTTTTCCCAGTAGGGTAGAATTATCAATGGTCTGCCCTGCAAGTATGTCTACAATTTTGGGCAATAAATGTCAGAGAGGGAGAGGACAGATTTTGCTGTCTATACCATTGTTCTTCTGCAAACACACAGTGGGGCACAGTTTGGGTTTTGTGGATTTTTTTGTTTTGCTTTGTTTTCCTATGGACAATTTCCAAAAAGGAGGAATTGTTTTCAATCTCTCACTAAGGTGCATTAGGTGATCTGGTTGGCCAAGGTACTGGTTGGAATATGTGCCATGTGGCTTCTGGAACTGTTTTCAGGTAATGAAGAGTGATCTGCAAACACTCCAAGTGAACCCTTTGCAAGCATCTGACAGGCTGGAATTCACACACAGCTGATTTGCCAGCCTCCACAAAAGGCTCATTAAAAAGTCAGTTTGTTTCCAACAAGTGCCCTATCCAACTGAAATTTTGAAATTCAGAAATCCTTGGAAGTTTTTAACTCTCTTTGTTTTACTAAGAGGAGTTTCCAAGTCAATGCCTAATTTTTTTAGCTATTTAAAAAACGCTCCCTCCTTTTCTACTGTATAAAATGTTACAGCAAGTTTTTGGGTTTTTTTTCTTAAGTGAAAGTAGAAACTACTCAGAAATTACTTCAGAAGACATGCCATCAGGAAAGCAATGGGAAATTGGATGACAGCATTTGTCATATTCCATCTGTACTTAACTTTTCATAACCTATCTTATCTAAACATGGGAAGGGAAGACATTGTTTAATTTAGACCTCATACTACAACCATTTAATAGTCATTAATTACTTTCTTCTCTATGAGAACACAGGGAAAAGCAGACTCATAATTAATCTAGATTTAAATATCCAAGAAAAAAGACATCCTGATCTGCCAGGACTGTATGCAGCACAGTAAAAAAAATCTTATTTCACTGAAATCCTCTGCTGGAACCTGAAGGGGCTGTTGACTGATGGCTGGCAACCAGATTCTTTTCTGCACTACCCTGCACAGGAACTTCTCTAAGACTTCTTTAGCGCCTATTCTTTTTAATTCACTGTATGCATCAATGTAGTTTTCCAAAACATGCCAAACCCTTCTGCTTTACTTATCTTTGTTTGTTTGTTGTCAGATTATCATTCCATTCAATGCCTGGATTGATAATGTAGGACTCTGTGTTGCTACTGGTTTACGGACCTGTAAGAGAAAGAAGTACCCTATCTTGACTTATGAGACTGCGCCTCTAAATACTTGAGAAAGAGCGAATGCTCCTGCATCCTCTTGTAGAAAGAGAATGATTTTGCCTTCCAGACAGAACTGGTCAGTGTTTGAAGATGCTGAGTTGTTTTTGCAAAGAAAAAATACTTTCCAGAAAGTCAAGTGTTCCCAGATGGCCTGACAGCAAACAAGTGCTATGAGCTCCTTAATCTCTTCAAGAATTACCTAAGGAAGACCTATCAAAACCAGGACATTTAGAGTAGTACATTCCCTACACAGAAAGTCTGAAACCTTTAAATAATCTTTTCAAAAGAGGAGGAGAAAAAATAGGAAAATAAAAAGTATGAATGAGCTCAAATGTCAACAGAAAAATTACTAACATGAATTTGTAAACAGTTACTTAACTGAAACTAAATAAGTTTCTTCATAAATTCTATTTGCAGAAAAAGGAAGAGTACATTTCCCCCCCTAAAAAGGAAATAAAGCTGATGTAAGAACATAAAAAAACTTCTTTGGTTAATTTAAGGAACTTCAGAAGAACAAGAAGGAAGAATGAAAATATAGTTACATATATTAATTGAGCAAGACATAAATCAAATTAAAATATTAGGCAGAGAATTAAAGAAAAAAAATTACACATCATCCTGCTGAGCAACAACAAAAAAGCTCACTTCAACAAACTCCATCTATTAACAGAATAAAAATGGTATTACCAGGAAGATTCATAGAAATAGCATGAAGTAATAGCATGAACAAACACAGCTTTAGTAATATCACATAAAACAATGGGATATAATGCAACAAAGAACTTAAACATGTGTTGTGCAGTTTCCTATAATGATGTGTGGTGATTTAGACACACTTTCCTCCTTAGCTTCTTGTTTTATTAATAACTTCCACTTTTAAGATACCAATAGATTTTGTCATAGCTTAATTACTGGACCTACTAAGGATATCTCCCCTTTCTGAAATATTTGTGCATTTAACCACCTAGTGAAGAATTAATAAGGAAATTTAAGGATTTTTTTTTCCAGAAGGAAGTGTTTCTAAAGCACGCCACCCAGGTCAAGCTTATGTTATGAATGTAAGGATGAGTATAGGAGACAAAAAGACACTTTTACAGATGTGTCTGCCTAAAATGACAGAGCAGTGAAGGAGCTATGTCAGATTTCCATCCGGAAAACATCTTTGCAGAAAGGGTCTGGGGGTTCTGCCAGTCCCTGAGGTGATCACTTGACAGTGGTGCAGCCTGCTGGGCTGTGCTTGGTGCAGTTGCCAGCAGGTGAGGGAGGTAATCCCACCCTCTGCTCAGCACTGGTGAGACACACCTGGGGTATTGGGCTTCCCAGTTCTGGCCTCCCCAGAACAGGAGAGACGTGAACATACAGAGCAGACCCCAGCAAAGGGCCACCTAACTCCTGGAAGGATTGAATGATCTCTCCTGTGAGGAAAGGCTGAGAAAACAGGGAATATTAATCCTGGAGAAGAGGATGGACGTCAGGAAGGATGTCATGATGGAGTGGTGCTGGGGAGTAAAGAACAAAGAACCAGACTCCTCTTAGTGGTACCTATTGATGGGAGAAGAGGCAATGCATGAAAACTGAGGTACAGGAACATTTAATTTTTTTTAACTGAGAGCCTGGCCAAATACTGGAAGAGGTTGCCAAAAGATATTTCGGAACCTTCATTCTAGGACATATTAAAATTATGTCTGGGCATGGCTGGCTATGAGCAAATTGCCTTGCTTGAAGAGAGGAATTGGATTAGATGACCTCCACAGGTGCCTTCCTACATCAGCCATGCTGTGATTTTGTGATAGTGAGTTCAAAATGAGAGAGACTTAAAGAGGACAAAGTCCTACTAGGTGAGTTCATTTTTGCATGTGTATGTAGGTAAATTTACCTAAAGGGTAATCAACTTTAAACAACTTTAACAAGTTTCTTGCTTTTGTGGAACCTTTCCATTTACCGAACTATGAGATAACAGACTAGAAATAAATTCAGCCAGTTTTCATAAGCCTGAAAAACCAGATACCTTCTTGTAGTGGGTTGGATAGACTGAATTTCTTTTCAGATATTGTAATCACAAATTACCATGAAAACTAATAACTTGCTATTGTTAATCTCAAAAAGACACAAGCAGCAGGACAAAGAAAAAAAGAAACAAGAAAACGTAGACATGATGAATCCAAAAGAGTAGATGAGTGACAGAAAAAATCAAACTACTCTTTTTGGCTCAGAATAACCTTTTATATTCATTTGAAAAAGGCTGGAGAAAAGGTAGGTTTGTGATACTTCAAAGTCCATACAGGTGACTAATCCACCTATCTACCTTATCAAGACAGAAAACCAGGTGTACCCTCTTTAATGCCAGCTTGCAAGCACTGTATGCAAACAAGGAAAGCTTTATTTACAAAAGGGCAGTATAGTCATAGCTTAAGATAACCAGGTCTAATCCAGTAATTTTAGAAGCAATCTTTCTAACCTATCTTCAAAACAGTTCTTTTGCTGCATCTTATTACATGCCCTCTGAACATCTTTCACCAGCAGGAGAAGGACAAGGACATGGAGATTTGGTTTTCTCTTCAGTGTGGCTGATGCAAAACTGTTTGGTAAACCAGATTCACCAGACTCTATTCTATTCTCATCTATTATGCATTTAATAGGATATTTCTTTATTTAATCTGTTCTGTTTCTCACCATAAAAGTGGTATATTTGCAGTCATTTTCAGTAATTAATGACTGCTCTTTCCTTGTCTGTGCAAACATCAGGTTTCATGCTAGGAGCAGTGGTTGGCAGTTTATGTAAAGTAAGCTGTCTGGCATCCCACTCCTTATTCACAGCAGACAGCTTCTCCTTCTCTGGTTTGATCTGGATTTTGGGGAATGCTTGGGTGGAATTTACTCCAGTTCCTCTCTGCAATCTTGCAGCAGGATTAAGTATGTCATTCTCTTGGGCTCATTTCTGTAAACACTTACGCATCTGTTTAACACTTGTGAGCAGTTCCACTGAGACCCACAAGCAAAGTCCAAGTGACAGAGCATCAGGGTGTGATTTACAAGAGGAGTGTATAAAATGGCTGTTTAGATCCCCCTCTAATCTAGCAAGGGTAGGTGTCGGTTTATTCTTCTTCTTAGTGGTCTTCTGAATTCTCCTCTCCCTTCCAGCACTTTAGTGCTTAATTGAATACAGATTTTCTTCTTTTATACTGAGAACTATATTAACTAGCTTGCATAAACAACTAATTAAGCTAACTGAACTCAGTAGCTGACTTTTTTATATAGGGAAGTAACTGGTAAATTCAAAATAGAAGGAGAGAAATCCTAATTTTCTAGTTTTTGAATGAATCACCCTCAGACAAAGGAATGGTTCAGTGGAAAATAGCCAGACTACTTACTCAGTCATATAAACTTCTGCAGTGACTGCTGTGTAATCTAGTGCTGGCTGAACCAGGAAAAAGTGTCGACCACTAAGAATCAGATCTCAATTATCTCTGTGTGCAAACACCACATGTAACATTCCTCTGCCTCCTTGTCTTTCTCTCTCCCTTTGCAAACAGGGTTTCTCCTGGCTGCTCACTCATTTCCGCATGCACGCATATACCCTGTGTACTCACACCACTAGCCAGACCTGCTTGGACCTCTAGTTCAGCACTGCCATCTTCATCTCACAGAACTTCCTGCAAAGCCTTCATCCTGGACTATTCTGGCAAGGTGTTTAACTAGTGCAGAATCAGGAGAAAGTACTGAAAGAAACGCCAGGTCAAGTAGCACAACAAAGAAATATTATCTCCGTACGTAAAAGAAATTCTGAATCTGCTGGTGCCTGAAGAACTGAATTCAGTAAAAAAAAGTAAAGAAAAATTGGGAAAATAGTAATACATAGTGATTTCTAAAGAATAACAAGGAAGATTAAAAGAAATACTTTGAAAATATGAAAATACATAAATAACATAGGTAAGGGTAACATTTTTCTTAGCATACGAGCAATATTATATAGCGCCAAAGCTACTGGCATAATTTAAATTATTTCTGAAATGTCCAAGGTGATCAAGGAAGCTTAATATACCGGGATACTGAAAAAAAAAAAAAAAAAGCAGACTGTTAAATAAACTTTGCAATGTACATATACACTTGCAGACTCATCTGTTCTACTTAAAACATCCTTTCATCTCTAACAAGAAATACCTATGTATTTCCTCAAATTTCTCAAAATGGTATTCAAAAACACCCACTTTGAAGTTTGCCCTAGCCAAGTAAAGACAGCTAATAACTTAGCCACCAGAAAGATAAACATGAGGTCAGAACAAAGAGTGTACATTTTTTTAAAAGGAAATGGATATGAGGCTTGTACAAGGTTATATGCTGAAATTAAAGGCTTTTTATTATCAAGTTGAGGGAGCTGAAAATAGCTATGGGTACTGTAATGTTTAGGTGGTAAGATGTGTAAACTGAGGTTGGTTAATGCTGGCTCCACAAGTGGTTTCCTTGATTTGAAATGATTGTGCTGATGGGAAGTGCACTTGAGCAATCTAACTGTAAATGCAGAATTTTGGGGGATTTGGGGGTTTCTTGAGGTTGTTTTTCCTTCTTTTAAGTTTAGAGAAAGTACTTCTCATGTCTTAATTTTTAAGCTCCTGGTTTCCACATGAAGCCTTCCTGTACGCCCACTGTGCTCCTTCCCCTTCTACTTGAAGTTACATACCTCTCCCTGCTGCCTTGAGCAGTTTCCTTCCCTCATAAACTGCTCCTCTGACACCATCCCTCCCTATTGTCATGCTTCATCTTTCTCTTTATAATTTCGATCCACTAAAAATATGCAGAGTTCTACAAGGTCTTTCCTTTCTGTCTCTATTTCACCACCATAGGGGTCACAAAATGCAGAATTACTGATAGAATTTGAGCGTTGGAGAACCATGGACAGAGAGAGAAAGAAGCCTGAAAAAGGGAATAGCAGTGGGAAAAGTGGAAGGTGGTAATGGGAGAAGATCTTTAGCCTGTAGGAAACTATCAGGTTGTAGAAAAGTTCTTCTGCGTGCAAAATACTCCTGCCACCACCCAGTTATCAAAAATAAGTTTTTAAAGAAATAAGAAAAAACCAAAAAGTATTCCTGAATACTTAATTCGTCTACCACACCATCCACTTGAGGGCATGATCTAGGATGAAGAAAGATTAGGCAGTCTTTTATTAGAACATTGACCACAAACCACCCTTTCCAGCTTTCAAACCTTCAAAGAGCTCTAATATTTTACTCATCAAAGTGATTTCCAGGCTATACTTTACTGCACTTATTTCAATTACAGTCAATCCTAGTAACCTCAGCCTGCCAAAGATTAATACTCAATTACTTACATATTGTTTACATTGATAACATGCCTGTTAATGTATTTCCTCAATAAACAGAAGAAAAAATGGCTTTTGGGAGGTTGCCTTAGTCTGTCAAGTCAATATAAATGTGGGATATTTTAAGGCTGTTTGTACTTGATATCATCTTTGCTATAAGAGATCTGTCTTAGTTCTATTTTTAAGTGAGGTTTATACTATAATTCTAAGTACTTTAAAACATGCTACTGGAAGTTATCTGGCAGCTTGTACATCATCATCTACTCGTAAAACATAATATAATTTGCTATTCAGAATAACTTGTTCTCCTAACAAAAATGTCTCAAGAATTCTTATTCTCATTATTTCAAACATATACAAAAAAGTTATTATTGGAGTTTACAGGCTTAACAAGTCCTTGCTTAGTCAAATGTTTCTGGAAAGGAGACTGATCCTGAAAACACATCCATGTTTAAGTGGTGTACCAGCAGGTACCTTCATAATTAAATCTCTTCATTCTTTATTGACAGTGCTCCTATCAATCTCTGGAAGCTCTTCTGTAATCATAAAAAATAAAAAAAATAAGCAAATGTTTAAAGATAGTTTATCTTGAAGTGCAAAATAGAGCTATGATAAACCTGGTTTAAAGTTGAATGCCACCAACCTCAGGGATTGTGAGGCAGGGAAGTTTACAATGTATTATCTTAGCTTTAGCTCAGAAACATTTACAGAAATAGGTCAATATGATAAAAAAGATGCTGCGATCCTCCCAGAGAAACAGTCCACTCTGAAACATAAAAGAAAAAAATAACAATATACTTCCTTTGTGCTCTGTACACACACCCCCCATTTATAGGCCAGAGCATTCTGTCTGAATTCTAGACATGACTATTACAGCTGTCCTGAATATTTCTTTTTTTTTTCTTTCTATAGGGAGAAGCACTAGCCTCATTGTTTCTACAACACCTTTGATCAAAGATTTATACATGCACAGAGAGCAAGAATATTAGAATTATTTTTGTTTGAGACTTTGGGAATATGGGACTGGACAGGACATTTACATTCCAAGCCAAACTCACCCAAACTCAGGTCAAGTTAGATGTAATTTGAATTCCAAAAGCCACAAAACAGCCTGTTCAGCAATAAGTGGGGAAAAAAAAGAGAGTGTCTCTGATGTAACCTGATATTGTTACTAAATACAAGCCCTCACTCTCTGCTTAAGCACTGTTGATATTGTGACATGAGCTGACAAAAGCCAGAAAATTCAGCAATACACTGACACCTCATACTTTGCTCATAGCTTTGTGAAGAGAAGGGGAAACATATACCAAAGCATGAGCTGAAGACAGTATCAATCAGCCCTAGTTTTCTGGCTCTTGGTCAATTTGCATCACAAATTTAATGTTATTTAAACACAAGCTTCACTTTAGTGTAACTTGAGGGGAAGAAGACATTGTGAAGTAAACATGCTCACATTGCCTGTAAGACTGAAATAATTTTAAACTCTGTTTTTACAAATAGAAATCAAGTAATTTAAAAAGAATGTTAATTTTCCAGTTCCACCCCCACCCCCCCCCCACCCCCCCGCCCCAAGTAAATTCACTTATTATACAAATACTACTTGCTGGGTTTGCTTCTTATGCTCCCTTATTGTATAAAAGGCAATTATACATTTTGGTTCAGGGTCAAAGCTTTCTGTATTTACATTATTTGTCAATTTATAATAGTTTCTGATGACATGATATGGTTCATTTATAAAAATATTAGTTAGTTCTTGAATTGATTGATTGTATTGAATACAACCTATTATGCTAATCCAGCTGTCCCATGTATGTATTAAGCCATAGAGAAGATGTGTACTATTAAAAGTAAACTAACTTGCTCATTCCCATTCTGTTCCTCAACCAGCCTCCTCCCCTTCCAAATTCCTAGACATGCTACTCTAAGCTATAAATGAAATATTTGTAGTAAGCTTGCACTTTATTTAGCTGTATGGAAAAAAAAACATATGTCACATATTCCAAATTATGTTTTAACAAATCCCACATTAATAAAAAAAGCCAAGAAATTACTTTCTCCCTTTTATAAGTAATTATAAATAACCAGCTAAAAATTACCTAGTTTGTAATCTGAAGATACTCCACAGAAATTTAAGAGCTTTCCTCTGCCTCCCCAGCCAAGCCTCTGAGTGGTAGTGCCACACATCCCTGCTATATTGATTACAGCACATTTGATTGCCTTAGCCTATACTAGATTAAAGTGGGGCATGTGAAGGACTTGATCTCTGCTTTTGGCCTCCCTCATACACCCCCTTGTTCAGGCACAACTTGCACTCTCCCAGACACACCCCTGCACCATCTGGGCAACAGAAGGGGCCTGGGATCATTCCCAGTGGCCATTTTGGAGGGGATCACCCATTTTTTTGACTGAGAATATTTCAACTTCTACATGCCAAGAGTATTGTACAATTTGGCTTGAAGACAGAAAGGTGCATTCCACTTTGTAGTAGAGATGTAACTTAGCTTATATTTGATCCATCCATCCTGTATTCTCTTCTTTGCCTCAAGCACCACACATGAAGAGGCAGAAAAGTATCATGGGTGATTTTCTCTGTTATCTCATTGCAGAATTTATATGCTCTAATCTCTCTCTCTGATTCCATGAGTCTACATATTTAAACAAATAGGTAAGCTAGATTATGTAGTTTATGTAATATGATGATGTTGAAAATCCCCTCAGGTTGGCCTCAGGAAGAAACTTTGGGAGTTCATCTGGCTCAAGGCAAGCTAACTTTGCAGCCACATCCTTCTCCTCAGGACGCTGCTATGATTCTGTTGTTATCTATGGATTAAAAAAGAAAGTATTTTTATTCTGTTTGAAAATATGCAAACAAATTTCAATACTAAAGAGTAAACATTATATCATGAATCCCTTTACATCAAGATAGACTAATTGCTCCAATGTATGTGCCAAAACCTCTAAGAGGAGAAGTACAAAACCACCCAGCTGATTGTGGGGCTCATAGAAGGGCCAGAAAAGCCCTTTGGGCCTGAATTGCCTAAATGTAAGAATGTTCTCTCTGCATTTTCCAAAAAAGCACTTAACCTCAAGATAAAAAAAAAAACACAGCAGAGGAGCAATATCTGAGGGAGTCACATGAGATGCCCTCCTTCACACAGGAAGGACACAAGTTACTCTGAGGGAGAATACTTGCAGGAGCTGTTCTTGGCTGGTGCTGTAAACGTGAAATTATCCCTCAAACTGTCTGATGCTATTTGAAATTCCAACAGGACATTGATGTAAAATGTAAAACTAATAATTTTTTATCAAAATCAAATGCATTTTCATACAAGAAAATATGTATTTGAATGAGAGATGTGAATTTTTTTAAAAAGGTCTTTTTCTCCTAAGAAAAAAAAATACTTTCCGACCACAAAAGGTATTGAATACAGTGGAAAGAGTGTTTACCTAATGTAGGTTCTCAGTATAATACTGACAAACACAATTCCTGAGACTGTTTATTTACAGAAACAGGTGCCAAGAAGTTAATGAAATTCACAAAAACCAGTTATACACAGATCATAAAATTGGACAGATGTGAGAAACATTTAAATCACAATTTTCAAAGTGGAATGACAGCAATACATCTGAAGATGCAGGGCACTCTAGATGTTGCTAAATGAAATTACATTCAAAAGTATGTCTTTTTATTTTCTTATGCTGCCTCCAGCACTCTCACAGTAGAATATTTCACATGCCTTTGTTTTTTTATTTCCCACTTTGTCCCAGGAGAAACAGCTTGATTGGTATGTAGTCTGGGTATCTGTTGTTTCCTGTGAACAATTTAATGTTGAGCAATAAGGTTGAAGAAACTAGTTCTTAATTTGAATCAGAAAGAAGATTTACAAGCACTTGTAGCTTGCAGAGCAAGAGATTTCAAAGCCTATGAATGGCCTATGGAGATTTCACTGGCATCACAAAAATGTTCCAAATAATTCAGTGTATGTGTGTGAGTCTGTCTGCCTGTGTACAAGCTGGGGCATGAAACATTTTCCCAGAGCCAAAAATATGGAGGTAACCAGTTGTGAATATCCAGCATTCTTAGAGGCTCCTGCTATGTGATTGAAACAATATTAGTGTGATGGGTTGTTGTGTGATGCTGCTGTTCTGCTTTTTTTCCCATAGGGCTATTTGAACTTCCAAAGGTAAAACCAAAATAAAATAAAAGTACAGGTGTTGAGAATCAGTTTAATGCTCTGAGGGCACTGGCCTTTCATGGCAGAGGACACTGGAGAAGAGTTTGGACCAGTTATCCAGCTGCTCTTCATCCAGATGTTGATTTGGTTAAGTAAGATAGGAGTGACTTCATATTTAGAGTAGAATTAAGTAATGCAAAGTGGCTTCTGTAGAGCTGGCTATCATAATTTTGACATTGGCCAAACACTCAATGAGGCCAAAATGGGCCATATTTGATAGCCCTTGGGTGTTGCATAACAGGAATTGGAACCAGATTAAATACCTGCATTGCAGGATCAGTCCAGGAGCAATGTTTTCCCAGTTATTTCAGCACTTACACAAGGAATAACAGTGATTAAGACTCCTGCCTTTTCTGGGAAAGTATTTATGAAAAACTTAATATGATCATTTGATCAAACTCATGAGATAGATCCTTGATGATTAATGTGTTAAATTAATACAGGACAAAGATTTTACATTATAAATGTTTCACTGAGTAAATGCAAAACAATTCCAAATGTTTCTAGGAACTTTCTAATGTTTCAATAATTTTCTTGATGATCTCACTGTTTTTATTTATTTGTTTTAACACTGTATAATTTATGGACATGTTGGATTATATTTGTCAACTATTTTCAGTGAAATTAAATGTTTTCTGATAATGAACAGATATGTGGATCTGCACACCTAGGGGAAAAAATTACAAAAGCAATCAATTCATCCTAAGAGTCTTTAGACAATTGAAAGTGAAAAGTTTAATCACTTGAGGCACAAAGAATCTCTCAACAGTCAGTGGAGATTTTCCCATTTCTAGACTTGGTCAGACAGACTCCTCATAGTATATTTACAGAGGCCACAAAATCATTAAACCTATTAAATGATGGAAGAATTAGATTCAGATTACTAATGAAACAACTCTCATGTAAAATTCTGCTGTCTAGGAACATTTCTTTCCTCTCTGCAGAAAGGGAAATAGGTGAAAAGAGAAGGAGTGCTTTGAACTGAATGGTCTTTAGACCTATCCACTCTTACCATGTAATGGAATTTTCTAGTCTTGTGCTCAAACAGTCTTCATTGTTCTGGGGATTTCAAATAAAACTTCAACTGCCATTTAAAATAATGTATTAAACTGGCTTAAACACCACCTTCCTCCACAACAAAATGCATGGAAAGCAAAAGTAGTTTATAAATTATGATTCTGAGAAAAATCTCCTCCCAGACTCAGAATAAAAGTATAACCCTGCATTAGAAAGATGGAAAAAAATCTAAAAGCATTCTAGTGCATGATTATGTTCTTTTGCTACCCCTGCTGCTGCCAGATCACGAATAGGTAAAGCAAACTCCAGAATGAAGCATACCCTTCTGTTGTGGTGTTGTGAGGGTCCCCAGGACAAGGTGAGAGATGAGAATTTGACTCCAAGTCCTCAGAAGGCTGATTTAAAAATAATACTTTATGATATTATATTACAAGAAATGATAAACTAACGCTATGCTAAAGAAAGAGAAAGGAGACATCAGAAGGCTAGACAATGATTCTAATAACCCATGACAGACTCAGAGAGTCTGACACAGCTGGCTGGGATTGGTCATTAATTCAAAACAATTTACATGGAACCAATCAAAGATGTTGGTAAGCAACTTCCAGACTACATTCTAAGCAATCAGAGAATTATTGTTTACATTTCTTTTCTGAGCTTCATTTCTTTTCTCCTCAGCTTCTCAGGAGAAAAAATCCTGGTGAAAGGATTTTTCATAAAATATCATGGTAACACCCTTGCCTCACTCATTACAAAGTCAGAAACTGCAGGGAAAAATATGAGGAGAAAAAACTTCTCTCCTGTGCTTCAGTAAGAATAAGGAGAAGCCAAATTATCTACAGGTAAATTTTCATTAGTCTAGAGAGCCTGCTTCCCATTTGGTAAAAGGGTACTTCATTTGTTCCTAATCCCATAAATCCTTCCTGATTAGCCAGCAGTGTGCTTGGGCATTCAGCAAGGTACCTGAACACAAGCCATGGAGTTGCTCACGTGTTCCAAGCCAAGATCTTGCTGCAGCTCCTTGCTGCATCAAGCCTCCTATCATCTGGAGTCTGTCTGGAGTTAGTATTCCTGCTGCCATACTGCTTCCATTCCTCCCTCAAAAATGAGAGGGAGAAACAAGTGGCTTCCTGTTGGATAAGTAACTGATCTATTCTGTCAGAAAGGCTGTCTCAGACCTCACAGACAGAGCCAGTCTGGGACATCCTGCAAACTTTCCTAGACACTATCCAAAATATATGGTGCCCTGCTTTTCAAATATCACACCATTTATCTGGTGCTTTCTGGAAACATTTCAGACAGACACACAACATACCAAGATTATTGTTACAAAATAGAATATTCTTTATTCCTATCTAAATGAAAAATGATGGCAGCTCTTTCTTTGGAGTAAAATTAATGTTCACCAGCACAGCGCATGCAGAAAGATCAAGTCATACTCAAATTACAAAGTGAGTGCAAACATAGTAGAAGTTTGCATGAGGGGGGAAAAGGAGGATGGAGGTGATATTTGGCCAAAGTTTGTACAAGCCTCACCATCAGTGTTAGACTTGTATAATTACATACATATATAATTTTCCACCTTTTTATATATTTTAATTGTCAAGGAAATTTTTGAGATTACTTTTGGGAATCCTGAGCAAGAAGCATGACATAGAAATGAGAAACTTTAATGCATTATTAGTATACTAGTTATCATATTTGAGTCTCATTTTTGTGTATTAAAAATCAACACATTAATGCTGGCAATAAATCAGCTAAAACATTAACAACTTTGCCTTCTTAGGATGCAATCAAATAAATAGGCTTAATTGCAGCTATTGATATCAAATATTTCATGCAAGTAAGGCTTAGGAAAAGCCCTGTTATTACTAATTGCAATCATCATTCAGTTCATTTTGGAAGGGATTCACAAGCGATCCAGCCTGTGGACAAACAGTAAACGGGAAAAAAATGGTGTAAAAGTTCTGCAAACATTTTCCCCTTATATGCAGTAGTTTTATTTCTTTGTGAAGGACATATCATATTGTAATTTTATCTTAACAAGTAATTTCTTACACAGGACAGGAATAATAATTCTACTCTTTAAAACAAGTCAAGCTACCTGTTTAACTCATAAACAACAAGTGAGAGGATGGTGCAGAGTTTTCCCTGTGCTTAACTCAGGTGCGTAAATGGAGGCCCTTGGTATCCTTAGGCCTTTTATATTGTCAATGGAGAAAGAGAGAAGCTCCCACCAGGGAGTGCTTCAGAGCAAGGATTAATTTTAGTGTTCTGAATTACTCCCTGGGAAAGACCCTTAGAAAAATACAGAGAAGGTCACCAAGGGTGAGCGATGCTTTCTCTACAGGGAATAAGTAAATCAGCTCTTCAACACAGAGAGAGCTAGCCAGGGAATAAATACAGCACAAGTCTATAGAAACATGAAGGGCACTGAAAGGGTGAATGAGGATCAATTTTTATTTGTCCTCTCTGCTTTATAAGGTGGTGGCCATCACATAGCAGCTGGCAAGTTCAAAGTACAGATGAAAAAGCAATTCCTTATCCTGTAGTTGGGAAGCAGTGGAACTCATTGCTGTGAGAATGTTATATATATTAAAAAGCACAGTGGACAAGATGATGGTAGGGAATTACAGTGCAATTTGTGAGACATTGCTATCCCTGTCCCAGGAAGTCCATAAATCTATCTACTAGACCTTGGAGAATAATCCAGGGCTGAAAAACTGAACTCTCCTTTCTCCTTCCCTTGATATCTATGCCTGGTCATTGCCAAAACTGAGCAGCAGGATGAAAAAACTTCTGGTAAAATTCAGCTAGACTTTCCTATTCCTACATCTTTCACTAAGTCCTTCGCAAATTAACTTCATTGAATAAACAGGAGTATTAAATGCTGAAAGTGGACTTCAGAGTAAATCATCTGCATAGGAACAGGTAAAACTCTTGAACATGTGAAGACAGAGAACAACTGCAGTGAACTCTAGTGCTAGAAGTTAAACCCTAAAATATAAGGTGAATGCATTCAATCACACTTTCCTCACAGCAATCCCAGAGACAGACTGGTACTCTCTTAGTGTGCTTTTTACTATTAGTGAGGAAATATCTGACACCAGGTGCGTTTCAAACAGCTTCTCTTGGCTGAGTCAGCACACACACGCTGGTTGATCTCTTCTGGGAGAGAAGATGGGACTATTTATCTCATCAGTTTCAGTCCTGGCAAACACACAGATGGGAAGTATTTAGTCTCTAGAAATTATATCTCTTGAGCTTAAAACTGAGATGCCTAGAGAATAAGGGGACAATCTCAATTTTCCTGTATGGCTAAAAGCCAGGCCACGATCTGGATGTAAGATTAACACTGTCTTTTCTCAGATGAAGTCCAAACTTCAGCAGCCAAAATTTGTCAGAGTAAGAATAAAAGTAAATATAACATTTTATATCTTTAGATTTAAAAGTAGATAGAGGATGAAAGTTAAAAAAGTGGATTTGAATATTTTTTATTTCCTGAAAGGATAGTGATAACATATTTTATTTCTCCTGAGGCTCTTAATTGATAAAATAATCTCTGTTGGTTACTTTCTCTTTAGCAAATAGGTCACTGGTTTGAGACAGCCAGCAAGACTGGATCACGTCTTGAACTCTCTAATTGCTTTGGTACGGCTTTGACTAGTTAAGAGTCCATTGTGATTAATTTGAATTTACGCACCTGTTTTCACAAATAACTACTGAGATCCATTTCCTGCTGTGGTACCAGTTTGAGCTGCTTACAACTAAAAAACATTTCTCCTAATTTTTAGAGAAATGGCAGCAATGAGGATTTCTTGTCTTGTCAACCACGATGTTGTAGACTTCAAATTAGCACAGTAGGCAAATTTTTTTCCACCTTGAAATTTAGGAATCTATGACTATTGTAAGTAACTTTCAACATTTATTTTAAGGCAAATGAATCCTGTAGTCAGAGGAGGAAAAACCAACAAAATTATGGAAAACCAGGAATTCTGTTGGGTGAAATTTGGAAAAAAAAGTACTTTCAAGAAATTACAATGTAGTTCTTTGTATAATCAAAATGATAAAATTTCAAAAAGATAAAATTTGAAACTAAAGAGACATTTATGGAACAGTTTATATTAATTTAAAATAGATGTCTCAGGTGGTTGAGATGATCTATTCCAGGAGTGCTTGTATTTTTGTACTGACTATGGGTGGAGTATAAGTAATTTAAATTGGATGTATAAATTTTGGGAGGCTGAAGTCAGGAGAGTTCCACTTCAATTTTCCTGCTGCATACTTTCTTTTTTGGACTTCTTCAGCTGGCTGTGCATATCAGCAAATGTGTCACAAGGATAACAGTGTGCCAAGGATTTCTTGATCTCAGAGCTAAAGAAAAAGACACTGGATGCTTCCATGGACTTTTAGGCAAAAGCAGGTGAGCAGCAGATATTGAGGGCAGGGATAAGCAAGAATAGGCTTCTTGACAGTAAGAAAATACAGTAATATAACATGCTGGAGAAGCTATGACACTGTTTCCATAAGTAGCTCTGGATACACAGTTTGTCAAGGATGTATAATTACCAAAAAATTATTTTATCTCTTGGAGTAGCAGGGACTGAGGATGTTCTTTCTGTTGTAGAGTATGTTTGGTTCTGCATCTCTGGAAAGTGTTAGGCTTTCCTTGCCACAGTCCCTAGAAGGGAATGGTCACCTCTGCCCATGTAAATCCACAACTGTATTAGTCTTAATTCACAATAAAGTTTTGGTGAATACCTTGGGGCCACAAGCCAGTTAACATCATGTGTGAATGTTGTGTGGGGATGACAATGGAATTATATCATGACATGTCATCTAATTGGCCCAAAATTCTATCAGTTTTGACCAAGGCGGACAGGCCACCTATACTTACTCTGGAAAAGGAACATAAACAAATTATATGGGTTCTATAAATAACCCCTGTCAGGTAGGATGTGTAACCACACCATCAGTTAATGTGCAATTTTTGTTAAAATAAAAAGATGGTTTTCTCCACCTTTCAGTTTACTGGAGATTTAAAGAACGGTTTGAAAATGTTGACATCAAGAAACAAGCCAAGAAGCTGAGAGAGCAAGCAATGTGTGTATCTCTGTGTGTTACATATATATATATGTAGCATATATATATATATATCTGTAATGACACATATTTGTTTCATGTCTTTCTGCGTTAAGGAAAAATGGCATTGCTGTACAATATGAGCCCTTTCTGGGACTTTCAGTACTTACAAAAGATTAAACCCTATAAAATCTGTTTGGCCCAATTCATTAACTTCTGAAATGATGAACTTCAAGAAGCAACTTGAGCTTCTTTTTAATCACACAAGGTAAAAATGAAGTGGTTCTACTCTGAGCTAACCATGAATGAGGTTAATGTACAGCAAGCAATAATGAGAAGAAGGAACCAACAGGAGTACCACGTGGACTTTCTCCATGTAGCTCACTCCTTGGAAGCCAAAAAATCTCGTTGGTATAACAGAAGTGTTTGTAATTAGAGTTAATGGAGTTAGTTGAGACCACAGGAGGGGGAAAGTAGCTTTGATCCCAGGTGGCCTCATAGCAAGAAGGCTCACAGCAAGGGAGCCCTCTGAATTGGAAAATATCAGAGGCATTTGCTACAAAACCAAGAAGTCACTGCTGGAAAATGCCTAAGAATTTACAAGCAGAACGAATTTAGTTTCCCATTTCTATCAATTAAACTTTCTCTCCAGTCACAACATTCAAAATAGGGATGAGTTTTTTCCTGTGATCTATTTTTTACTAAAAATGGTAATTGATTCTTACAGTTTGTGCTGTCTTGTTCACATTGTCTTGATCAGGAAAGAAAAAGGTAGGATGAAGAAAATCTATAAACATTCCAGAAAAGGAAGCAACACATTCATTTTTACTATTTATGTCAAAGTACTGCTTCATAATAGCTTAATTATTCATTGTCAGAGCTCTTGGGGTTTCCTATTGTCACTGTTTCTGAGTGGCCACTTTTGGAAAACCCGTGACATAATATTGTATTTAATGAAAACCATAGTGAGATTCTAACCGACTGAAAAATAACATTTACAGACTCTCTATAGTGTGATCATTCCTTTAGGACAGAGTTTGGAACATTACTTAAGAGATTCAAAATTATTCATTACTTAAAGCCATTTGTGACTTACCAATGAACTAAGCAATCACTTCAGATTAAGCAGATGTTTACAGCATATTTTTTTCATCAAAAATATTCCTTGAACTGTACTTGCACTTACTTGCACTTTGTTTTCATCCTGCCATACTCAATAAATAAATTAATTTTAAAGTCTATCCCAAATGTCTTGAGTAAAACCAAAAATAATTAAGAGAAAGTACACATTAAGGAAAACATTAGAAAAGGGGGGAGGGACTTTGTCTCTCTCTGATGACTAAGGTGGAATGGCAACTGCTGAGATGGAGTGCCATGCTATTGTTCCAAATAACAGAATCTACAAAGACAATCTGTTTATCAGTTCCAGAAGTTTGCTGCCATCATTTCTCGAATATTAAAAAAAGAACATTACTTTGAGATACTTCAGGGTGCCTCAGGTTCATAGGAGTTTTTTAAAATGGGAAAGTGACTTTAAGTGTGATATGAGGATATATGGGAGAAGAGCAGTCGCTATGATCTAGTCACACATCCCTGGATTTATGAAAAGGGAATTAGTGGGTCTGGGCTTTGATGAACTCTCAGGAGCTTTTGAGGAAAGGATCCACAACAATCTTGCAGAGGAGACAAAAAGCATGTACAAGGGTCTTAGCAGAGCAAGGCTGATGTACTGAGGCTGAAGAAAGGCATAAGAATCGTAAAAAACCTCTCAGGATCTAGAGGATTCAGATGAACCCTTCTGTATAGACATTTACCAGTGAAAACCACCTTAGGTTTCATGCTAACCAGGAACAATCATATGAATGGCAAAGGCACTTTTGATAGCAATTCAGCAGCACAAATGATGGCAGAAGGGAGAATCAATTGGCTGCATCAGCAGCTGCAGAATACATGGTCTGTGAAGACACAGCAAAAAATGATTGTGCTGTGCCAAGAAAGGGCTTAATACACTTAGTAGAAACAGAAATCAATTTATTATTTAATCTAAAGCACTGGTAAAAAACCCTAGTAAACAGAAAAACCCTAGAATGCAGTAATAATTATGATAATTTTCTGAGAACATTTAAATAGAATTTGAGCCTTGGAGGTGTTCAGCATTTGAAGGGTGGATTATGTATAGACAATTAAATGTTGGCTTTGGGAGGTAGAATGAAGGCAAAGGGAGCTTCAATGCAATTAAATATAGAATTTGAAGAAGCTTGTAAAAGTTTTTACACAGCTTGTTGTCACTGTTCTCATGTTGATGACCTCAACATCCTGCATTAGCAATAGTCATTTAAGTATAAATGTTTCAGCTTCACATTGAGTGTCAGAAAGACAGAAGGAAAAAGATAACAAACAGGCTGACCTCAGATCTCTGCTAAATTCTCGAAGTTCTCTTCTGACATTTCATTACTTCTGTCACAGGCATACAAAGAGATTTATGTGTCCATCCAGTCCTGTAACTGGATTTATTAAAGATGGTATTTCCGGCTGAATGGAAGTGACTGCCAGCTCCATCCATTCCCACACTAGAGCAGCATTTGGCAAAGATAAAAAGGAATTTATCAGTCAACTTTTTGTTTTGTTTTCTGTGCACCTTTCACTCCCCCATCCCTTATTTTTTCACCAAATATCAACATTGTGTATGGAAAACAGCCACTTCCTTTCTCTCTGATTAACATCAGTAGTGAAGGAAGGGGAGGAGGGGGATGGAAGGGAATAAAGAAAGAACCACCCAGCACACTGGGAAAACCTGAGAGTAATCAATTAATCTGTTTTCAATCTATGAGCTGTGCTGTCTTGAACTCCATTATCTTTTATTTATACAAATAAAATTTTAAAAATTGGATCTGATTGAATACTCTGGTAAAAAAGGGTGAGTCAAAAAACCGGCAGAAGTTTATCAATGACAAAAAATCCTCAGACCCATTAGACAAATTCCTGGGAAATCTGACATTTTCTAAACATCTTTTTTGCCTGGTGTTCTGATTCCAGCATGTTGCATGTACTGTGGCTTTGATTACAGATGAGCCATCTTTTCCTTGGGCCATGGCAAGTGCATTCCCAGCATTTAAAAAGGAAGGGTTTTTACATGCCAAAATCATCTGTGATTTATTGCCTCATGGGCTCATCTGGATTTAGTTTTGGAGTCTGGCACCAATTCCTTAATTGCTTTGGTCAGTTCATTCCTTTTCTCTGTTCTGAAGTTCCTCATCTGCAAAAGCAGAGGAATGATAAACACATAAGCACACCAAAAGCCCTGTGAGTAACTTACTGGAGCCTCTGTGAAAACAGTAGGGACTTTAACCATGGTCTGAGAGAGCAGTGGTGTTACCCCCCCTGCAGGGTCTTGCCAAATTCCCATCCCTTCCACTCCAATGTCCTGGAATGGTCACCAGGGTGGTAATGAGTGTGGGCTCTGACACACTGAGGTGAGAAAAATTTGCAGATTCTTACTTCTTTTGACTTTTGTCTAGAGCACAGAAGAGGGACCTCTACCATGTCACCGCCTGTCTGTGATCTCCCATTGAATAGTGCAGTGCACCTGGCTTCACGTAATTACTTCCTACTTGCTGACAATGCATATTTGCAATGCCTGGGATTGAGTAGAGATGAGTCATGATGGTAAGAATAACTATTATTTTCCTAATATTTTAAGAAAATTTCATAGGTGACTATAAGCTGGCCTGTAATTTAAAATAAATGCTGTTTACTTTTTCTCATTTTATGTTTACTGCAAGTAAGTGGAGAAAAGGAAAAGCATAAATACAGGCTGACCTTCTTCTATGGCTTACCAATAATCAAAAAAGTATTTCTTCAGAAGAAGGCCAAATTATATTAATTTGCTTCCCAAGGAAGATTTTTTTCAGGCAGTAAATAAGGCAGAAGAACTTTCCTTCCAGGAGAGAATTTATTAATATATTCTTGGCCAGAGCAGGAGCAGACTTACACTTTTACTAGATGTCCTTCTGGATTTCCTGGCTTTAGTCTCTCCCTTATCCATTCTGTGAGGACATGAAAATTGTAGCAGAAATGAGATTAAATTTCTTGAATCTAATCTGAGAAAAGGCACTAGGGTTTGTCCCCTAGTGTCATCCCCATCTTTTTTTTTAGGATTTTTTTCAATATTTCCAATAGTCAGTGCAAAAGCACATGGAAGATTTTCCCACTGGCTTGGAAAATAGAAGAATGTGATGGAAACCTTATCAGGAAAAAAAAAATCAACAGTACAGGCCCCAGAACTGTAAAAACAGTGACACTAGCTTTAGTGATAGCATAGCCTAAGTACAGATGGCTGATAGAAATGTATGTCTGATAGAAACAGAACTTGGGCAAGAATTTCTCTTATTCATGAAGCAGTGTTTATCCTTGAATAACATTTCCTGTGATCACACTTTCAAGTATAAATATTATTTTGTATGTTGATAGTGGGCAGAAGGAAAAATTTCTTTTATTCTGAGAGATAAGAAAACAAGCAAGTATAACTGGAGGAACTTTTGTCCTGGATTCAAAAAATGCAGCAGATGCTTTCTCTCAGTTGCTCTTTATCAGAGAGAATATTACATACAGATGTACTTTGGAAAGTTTATTTTTCTTAAAAAAAAAAGCTTCATGGGATAGCGAACACCTCTTTCAAAGCTTGACATGCCAATATTTTAGCAGTCATGAGGGAATTTTAACATATAAATTCTTTACTAGGAAAGAAAAGGTCCCAGTTTACATATTCTTTGTCCGAAAATGTGCAGAAAAATTCAGAAGTTATTTTCATAACTTTAAACATAGTGAGAATTTCTGTTGACAGCATGTGCCTGATTCCCAGACTGCTTGCTTCTACCCATCTTGGGTTCTTCCTGCTGGTGGAAGATGCCACTGTTCTCTCTGATGTATTCCTCTAAGGTTATTATTTCTATAATCAGAATTTCCCCAGTCATGTCCTCCCTGTTGATTATAGAACACTGTCAAGATGGCACTTGATATTCCTGAGCATTTGTCCATGATTTTGGTAGCAGAATGTTAGCAGAAGATGCCTGCAAGTGGGAAAAGCCATACGCATTCACTGCAGTCCTGCTGCCAGTGTGGGAGCAAGGAACAGGGCTCCCCAAGAGGAGCAGGGAAAGGATCGGATGTGCCCTGGGTGACTGCACAGCCCACACATGAGATGCCAGTGCTTCTGCAAAGCACCTCATGTGCTGTTCCCTTCTTGTCTCAGTCCTGCCAGGGCATGTCAGGTTTGCTGTACACATGCAATGGATGTGTGCACATTCATTCATTTCTGGCGTGTCTGACGTGCCTGAGGTGCCAAGGCAATGCATCTCAATTAAAAGTGACTGAACAGAGGGCACCTTAACAGGTACATCAAAACATTGAAGGAAATGCCTGACAGAGGCAGATGTAGGTTGCCCTCAACTTTTCATCTGCAATGTATCACTCCTTCACTGCAGAGTCGTGCCTCACCTGAGTCCTGTGGTTCTTGAGCCCTCAGTGCTGGTAGCACAGATCTGTTGTGTGCACACTCTGTTCCACGTGCTGTTGCACTCTTCTTATACACAGATATTTGGTGTCTGGTTCTATTAGTGATTAAAAAGCACAGATTTATATCAGCTTTTATTTAGAGATTCTCTCCAGAGCCACAGAAAATAATTGACCCTTTTTGGACTTTCTGTATGAATGAAAGGATCTACATTTGCAATTATAACAAAGAAATGACAATTTTCAAGTATAACATAAAAAAACCAAAATTTTTTCCTTTGAAAACCATTTTAAAATGCACACTTCCTACCCAGGGTGTCCTCTTGCTCTCCTTCATGTGTAAAAACATCTGAGTATAATAAATTAGTGTTCTTCTTTAGGGAGTAGCTGTACCATCTCAAGGAAGTAAGTTATTTTAACATGCTCCAGAGGCAGAAATATCATTGTTAAATTTGCATTCTGTAGGACTTTAAAGAACAAATATATGCTAAAATTATGTTTCAATTTTGTCTGAAATATGATCTTTTTACTGAAAAGTAATCTAGTAGTTTAATATGGGAAGCTAGTGCTCAGTATTCCTTTGCAGTATGCCTTTTTTACTTCAAGGAGGTAAAACTGAATGTACTTATGACTAGTTCACCTCCCCCCTCATCCCCCAACACATTCACAATACAATTCATTCAGTGAAAAGCCTTGAACTTACTTTTTTTTTTCTTTTTTTTTTTTTTTTTTTTAACACAAGGAAAGCAGAAAAAGCAAAGCATTGAATTCTCATCTCTCATCGCACACTAGGAGGTAAATCCTGCCTCAGTGTTGGCCAGCCTGCCCTGAACTTTGGTAGATAATTCTGGTAGTGGCACTCTGGACAGCCCCGTTTCCCTGCACAGAAAAATAAAGCTGCTGCTTTTCATGCAGCTTGGCAAACTTTATTGAGAGAGCACCAGGGGAGAACAAACCACAGTTTTTATTAGCTCCCACCTTACAGCAGCCCAGGCCCATTCAGAGCTCTGCTAAGTCAACTAGAGGTCTTTTGATACCAAAGAGCTTTGAATCCAAGTGCCTGGAGAGAAATTATATGTTGAATAAGAAATAAATAGGGAGGGAGGACGAAAATAATTACTCCATGAAAATGTGTTGCTTGTTCTATGGCATTTTTAAGTGACTTTGTACAGAGGGAGAAGTGAGCAGCTTGATTTGTGGTCATTGTTTTGGTCAGCCTAGGCTCTTGAACTGAGAAACTGCAGGAACTAACTTCCAAGGAACTGTGAACATTATAATTTTATTAATTGTTTTTACATGTGTTTCTTTTACATGTCTGTAAGCAAATGAAATTGAAAGTTGTGGTTTCTGTGGCATTCCTGAAAACAAATTTTACTAACACTGATGACAAAACCTTAACAGAATATAGTGGGGAGAAGCAGCAGTTATGCAAACAATAATTCTTTTAGACTGATTTACACATTTCTGAAAATCTGTAAAAAATTATTATTACAAGTACACTTTGAATGAAATGTTAGTGTTTATTGGATGAATATTACACCCTTTAAAATATATACTAATATTTTATACTAAATTTTTATACTAAAAAGGTTTTGATGTTGTGGATAAAGTTAATAGACAGGAAATCACAGAGTTCTGTATAAAAACTACTTTAAAATCTACATAGAAACATGTTTCCAACTGACTTTCATCTACGTGTTGCAGGCAGAAGATTTCTCAAAATACAACAAATCCAGTAACAAAACAGGAATTACTAGAGAATGTTGTGCCTAGAAAATAGATGTTATGGTCATTAAAAATATCTCATGTTTATCATATATGGATATCTTATGAAAACATATTTGAGTTGCTCTCTCATCCTCTCTCAGCTGTTTTCTCTGATTTTATGAGCCTGTCTGTACTTTTTCACAGTCAGAAAACAATTAAGGAAAGCATCTTTCTTTTCTGATCTGTTCTCTAGTGAGAATTGTGGGTTAGTGAGTAGATACATGTTTCAGAAACAAAGCAGAAGATTGCCTAACAACAGCATGCTTTCTTTAGAAAAATCCGTGCTTCCTGATTTGCCTGCATCACACATCAGAAATGTTGCAAAATAAGCCTTTTTTCCAGATTCTATAGTGTTTCTGTTTTCTAACTACTGCATCATGTTCACTTCCCCGGACAGGGTGTGGACAATACACATTATAGAGATTTATATTAATACATGAATACCTTTAATATTTGTGAAAAACAACTTCTCCACAGAGAATTAAAAGCAAGTCTGAATAAATATTCAAGCAAGACTTGAGATATTAATAGAAGCCTAGAAGTGTCACTGACTTGAAACTCGGTAGGCATATGAATAAATTGTAACACACAGAGACAGAAGAAATTACAGAAGAATTCCTTATGAACAGGGGCTGTCTTGTTTGTATAGCAGTCAGAATAGCTGAATATCATTTTTACTGGGAGTTTTAAGTGCTTCAGCAACATCGGGGAGAATATTAAAAAGAATAACAAGAAGTCTTATGTGGGCATACTAAATCCGACAGTACCATGCAGTGATATTCAGCAGTGTTCATTCTTCTTTCAAACAACAGTGCTTAGTAAATAAGGAAGCAAAGTCTTCCTCTCTGCTGCAAACAGGAGAAATAAACTCTTCAAGTAGCTGAGAATACAAATGTTATTATATCTTGGGATATTTTAGCTAATAAATAGTGAAAACATCCCCTATATACAGAGAGTGGTTATTCAGAGAAAGAAAGAGTATTTTAACAGCAGACTGTCATTTGCTATCCAATAGGACAACCGCTGTCGGAGGGAATTGCCAGGCATTGCTGTCTCCCTCTCCAGCCCCCTGCCTTAGTGAAGGACAGGCACACAGCCAGTGTATCCCAAATCTTGGTCTGGCTGTCTTAAGCCGACAACACAAACACAGCATGGCTAGAGAGCTTCACTAACTACATCTGCAAAAAGGAACCACTTTGCAGTCCTTCATGTGGGGTTCCTCTTCACAAACAGCGTGACAGCCCTGTGCCCATGCGTGCATCCTTTCAGAGTGTATGGATTCTTGTATTTAGCCCCAGTGAAGACTTCACTATTGAGCCTTTTTCATTAAGATTAACAAAACAAGTCAGAGGCCCTGTTTTACATTACTGTGAGCAGTTCCTTATTCTGCTTTTCAGAGTGGAATTTTACTTGTACTCTTCTAAGAGGTACCCACCCTGCCACCCCCCATTCTTCTGCTTCTCCAGTCCTTCTCCTCTGCCTCCCTGGCATTAAGGGATGGACCATTTCCTAGGGTTAAACCTAACTGAGCTAAGAAAAAAAAAAAAAAAAAAAGAAGAAAAGGGGTGGGATCATTTTCTGCTGACTGTGCTTCATGGACCAGCTCACAGTGTGTCCAGCTGGGAGCAGAGCTGGTGTGAGGGAAGGACAGGCACACAGCCAAGGGCCTTGGTTTGGAGAGAATGCTGGTTTGGTCCCACAACCTGTAAACTCATCTGTAATGTGAAACCTCACCTTGGCTTGAATGAAGCTACTTAGTAAATTGTGCAGCAGTGTGATGAGAGGAGGCAGAACTCAACTTTCAGAAACAAAGAGACTTTCCTCTGAGGAAATTTCCAATACCTGTTATTTGGCACAGAAGAAATACAAACTCCTGTAGTTCTGAATTTTTCCAGGACTAAGGTTCAGTGATCTGTTTTGTTCTCAAGAGTTTTTTGTACTCTAGGAAAAAAGTGTCCTTCACTATTGCTAAGGCAGCTTTAGTGTTGTCTTTCTTCCACTAAGTGATATCGCTCTTTGAAGAAAAGCAGACCTCTACCGTTCATGAATGCAATAAGCCAAATTTTAAGAGCCACACAAATATTGCAGCATTGTCTAGAAATTTTAAAGCATTAATAGAGAACAATGTTTGATATTCTACATTGGAACAAGAGTAAAGAGTTATCACTACTTGGATAACATTCACAAGACATGCTCTTATTCTGTATTTGTCCATATTCCTTACCTTGGCTTTTGCACCTTCCCTTCCTGTTGGGAGCTGCTACTAGTCAGGATGTACAAGAGATTTAACTGTTTAGAAGGACCCTTTCTCTGCATGGGTGAAAATGCAGGTAACTTCTAATGCATATCGATGCAAAGAGACAGACTCTTTCTGCACTATTCCCAAGGTTACTATTGATGCCCTGAAATGTGATTGAGCAATAGGGCAAACTGTAACTTTGAATGAAGCTTGGAAGGGGTCAAAACATCTCTTTATGCTGGAGTAGGAATATAATTGAAAAGTGTAGGGTGTAGATATGCTACCTTTTAAGAATCATTTCTTACCATTTCTTCATCACTTTCATCCATGTGAAACTTTTAGGACAGGAAATCACCATCTTGTCCCAAGATCTGTGTTTTGATCTAGTCATGAGCTTTAGGACAAAATCAGAACTAAAGCTCTATGTGCTTCCAAACTCAACAATTCAAAATCTGGGTTTGCAATCCAGTTTTTTACTGTGATTACTTAGCATTACTTATTTAAGCTGTCTATTAAAGAAAATTTCAAACAGGTCAGCATGAGGCAAACCCTTAATCCTGTGCCTAGATTCAAGTTTTTTGAGTTTAATCTTGGTATTTTATTGGTATTATTATTTTTGAGTTTACACTTTTGCCTCTTTTCTTCCCCTATTTATCACAAAGGACAAAATAATTTGATTTCTGCAAATGAGGGTTCATGCATCACTAGTTCCCTTATGTCTGCAACACACAGTATTTCAAAGCAGCTTCCTACCTATATCTTAAGCTGAACTGGAGGTATCTTACAGCTTTAGAGAAAATGGGGTGCACTTAACACAGTATGTTAACAACAGACTTAATTTTGCTTTTTTTTTTTTGATTTTTAAGAGATCATTGCACAGCCCCAGAAGAACATTTCTCAAACTCTGGACAGCTAGGTGAAAATGACACTAAGGAAAAAAAAAACTTCCAAAAGCTATTATATTTTGGTATAATGACAAATAATATGCTTATGCAGTTATTGAATATAATTCTATTGTGCAGGATCATGGCAGAAGGAAAAAAAAAACCTCAGTTCCACCTGAATTTAAACACTGCCAAACAGTACATCACAACTAATTTATCCTGTGCTTCACTCACAACCAGTTAGCATCTCCTCTGTGCCTCATCACAGCACATGCCTCATTTGTATTTCCATCCACTTCACTGAGAAAGGCACGTCTCACAGTTTGAGAAACAACACTATGAAATAAGTCAACTCCTTAAATACACTTAGCTTAACTGTTTCCATTCTTCTTGGCCATATCAGAGTTCTCTGGCTTATATTAATTTCCCCAGTTACATAAAGCATCTTGCAATCAAGTATTTTAACTTTTTTTGGCCTGAGAGTGAAATAAGAAAATGACCTATATCCCCATTCCAAATGTGTGGGTGGTGCAGGAAAAAATATCTTTATTTTCACTGGGACATGCTTTGCTTGCCCCAGACCCCTTTCTAATCAGCTTGTAAATGACAGATCTACACATGCAGCTGTGGTATGTTCACTAAGAAAAGGCATGTTAGAAGCTGGCCTGGTGACAGATGTAATGACCTGAGTGAGTGGTCTAAAAGTGGTCTGAGCAAAATGTTTCTACTTCCTTACTTTGCAGAAATCTTCCTCTGTAAGGAAGAACTTTTTTGCATTGGTAACCCTGCAAAACTGTGCAGAAACTAAAAAAAAAAAAAAAAAAAAAAAAAAAAAAAAAAAAAAAAAGGACTAGAGTGTTGAGGGACAGTATTAAAAGAAAATTTTAGCCAAAGAAAGCTGGGGCTGCCCTGTAGCCCTCATAAGCATATAGTGTTCTTGTGTGAGGAGCACTGAAGGCAATGTCAGTGTGTAATGCTGCGGGGGAACCTGTCTCTGGCTATTGGTCACAGAGGGAGACTCAGAAAGCTCCCTTCACTATCCTTTGGAAGTTGCCTTGAATTAATAACTTGCAATAAGCCAAGTTTGGTTAATTTTTTAGGTTTTTCTGAGTGGTTACTGTGCTGTGCAGTAGTGTGCAGTAGTGTGCTGGCTTCCTGTACTGTGTTTGGGAGTATGCTGCGTGAACTGGGAAAAATGGCAGGGAGCCAGCTCCTCTAAAAAATGCTTGCTATCTGTAGTAACTTCCTTTTACAAAGGAGTGGAAGTTCTGATAGGAGTATAGTATAAACCACTCTTTGCTTCAGAATACTTTATGCAGCTCATATTAAAGAGCCCTTAGGACACCTCACCTTGGCTTTAATGGAGATGGGAGATGAGATTTTTCTTTCTTCCAAGCAAGTTCTTCTAATTATTTAACCAGGGTGTCCTGCTTCAACTTGTGCTCTTAACTCCTGCCCTAATTACTTCAGAATTATTTTCTGTGCAGTGTAAGAACTTGAAAATATCTTTATATTCTGGTATCAAGCCAGAGTATACTCTAATAGCTTGCATAGTCACCTGGAATACAAAAGAAGTAAATTCTCAAATGCAGAGAGAATTTAACATAAATTAAAAAAAAAAAATCCATGGAAAAGTAACCTGATTCCTATGTAAACACAGGACCACTAGATTCCTATGTAAACATATGAAGAAGTAGTATTGTGAACAGTTTCTTTCTCTGGCCTGGCTTAAAAAGAAAGTGCCATCACAGCAATATTTGCTTGGGATCCTGCTCCTTCAGATTCACATTTAATGTGTATTGACAGTGTGTTCTGACTGTGAAAAGGATTTCAACAACTGAGTGAAGAATGACTCTGCTTTGGCGGTTAATGGAATCAAGAATTTATCAAAGAAATGTGCAGATCTGGGATAACTGGATTAAAACCATAATGAATTTTTGGAAAGCATCCTAGTATAATGCATTTTGGAAGGCCAAAGGAAAATGAAGATTGTCTAGAGACTTTGAATTCTCACTAAATAACTAAATTAAATCACATAAGCATTCCCCCTTAATGCCCATAATGAATTGTTACAAATTAGAGGTCATTTCACCTTTGAGATTGGCTGTGATTAAAAAAAAAGAAAACACAACACTTAACCAATTTACGTATCCAGGGACTGTAGCTAAATATCCATGGATATTTGTGCAATTTAGCTTATGCATTATTCAAAATGCATTGCTTGGGGATTTGACTAGAAGAAAAAGAAAACTAGAAATAAGGGTTGTTTATGGACAAAAAAAAATCCAGGTTATTAACTAGGCAATTATTAAGTGGCTAAACAATAATATTGGTTTTACATTAGGAATGAAAGAAAAAAATAAGGTCTACACAATAGCCAATCTTGCTCTCACTGGAATACAGTGTCTCTGAGAGCTGAGGTTACCATATGTCTAGGCTGCCCTTGACATGTCCCTTTATTAGCACCAAAAACACCCCAGTCTGGGAAGAAAAATAGGATTGTGTAATTCCTAGATGAACAGAACATAACATAAATGCTGGAATTAATTTCCTGGACATGAACACGTACACAGCATATGCAAATGTTACAGAAATCTAGCAGCTGTATTTGCAATTAGGGTTCAACAGTATACTGAGGCACAACCTTGCTACCTTTGTCCCTTGCTTTCAGAAGTGGCCGTAACGTTGACTGAAGTGCCACTTCTTCCTTCATCTTGTTGAGTAAGAACTCTGAGAAGCCTAAATGGGATCTTGTTCTCAGTTTTTAATCTGATCCACACTGTCTTTGGATGCTTTATTTTTTCAATTTAAAGACAAATGTTTGAAACCCCTGAAACAGATAGGAGCAGCCTGAAGAAATGGGGTCAGAGAATCACTGGCATCTCCACACAGACACACAGACACGCAGACACATGCACACACACACAAAATCTGTTTGCTTTCTTGCTGCTTTTTTAAAAGGGGACTCCCAGTGATAGGCAAAGTGTATTTTATGTGTATCTTATGGGATGTTTTGTCTAGATGTGGCAGCCTGTAGGGTGTCCACATTTTAAAGGAAGAATGGAGCACACAGTTAGAACCATCTTGTTAGAGATGTGGAGAAATCACGGATACAGACATCTGCCTGTCCTGTGTTTGTATGTCCATTGGGAAAAGGACCATAACTGGCTTCAGGGAAGACACATCTCCTCGTAACTGAAAACAAGCTGCAACACAGTTGGTAAGAATAGAATTAAAGAAAACTTCTGCCTGCAGGTGGGTAGAGAAAGGACGCAAGTTAAATTCAATATATAAGAAGTCAAATGCATTCTGAAAAGAAAACAGGAAATACAAATCACAAAAGGAAAAAAATTAAATTGCAAGGGAAGGCTAAATTGCTGAAGTGGCTCTTCAGAACCCATTCACAACTCACTCTGATCAAGCAGGGGCAGCCTCAGTCAATTTACGTCGGGTAGGAGACAGGACATGATAGTGGCCATGTGGATACTGCTAAATTGGAGAAATCTTCAACTCAGAGAAGCAGACATATGCTTATGGTATGAAGGCACATATGGACAGTCTCTTAAAGGAAACTGAAGCATTTCTTAGCATACAGGATCCCTGATGCATCCAGTCTGGCATCTTGCCTCTGGCAATAAATCATACTCAGCATTTCAGAAACAGCTTCCAAAATCATATGGTGTATCTGCCCATTTATGTAATGTGAAATATAAGTGAGCAAGAGGAAAATTCCTTTGTGGTCTTTTTGTCAATCATTCACTATGGATCCTTAGATTTATTATTGCTCTTATCTTAGCATGAATAATCACTGATGTTGTTACTGGCAATAAAATTATTCCACAGTTGAAAAAATCAAGTTATTGCAGGTGGAGCCTACAGTCCAATATTTCTTTTTGTTGACTCTATTTGTATCTGATATAAAAGAAGCATGCTTGTGTAATTAAAAAAGAAAAGACAGCTAGGGAAAAGTCACTTAAAGAAGAATTGTTTTTATCTCAGGTTGTAGTTTAGTTAATGCGAGCCCAAATGTTGTATACTGCAGATCCACAGGCAAAAAGAAACATTTGATCAAACATCACTTATTTTCATCTGCATAATGATGCAGGTAAAAAAAAAGTGCTGGATCAACTTTTTACATCACTCATAATTATCATAGATTAATCCTTTTGAGCTAAGAGTTTTAGCTGATCCACTCTTATACATATGGCAAAACAGAAAAACTATGGGGAAGGTAAAAAATTCCAAGGCCAAAATAAAACCTAAAATTGCTCTGGAAGAGGCTCTTTTTAACTCTCACATGAACAAAAACTCCTGCTGTAAATAGATACATTATCTGTAAATAAAATATACAACAATTGCCACTCTGTAGTGACAAAGTTCCTCTTTTGTGTTGCTGTTCCTGAGAGAAAATTGCTGATTTGTTTTCCTACATCTGATGCAAAAGTCAGACACCACTCTTTCTAATTTAGTTACATTTCCAGTGGGAAAAGAGGCCATTCACTAATTCTATTGCACCAGTATGCTACATATGTAACATCCATATCACAGACACAATAATCCACATAGCAAACCAAGTCAATACAGCCTAAGTGTCCTCAGTGCCTCCAGAAATTCATGGGACTATTGAAAATACATTCTATTGCTGAAAACACTATATAATGCACAGTACTGTGTATTTATTTTGTGCAGTTAAGGTGGGTAACTAGCAATTCCCTAGTCAAATAGAAAATTCAAGTTTTCAAGAAAAATATAACCTGAGGAATTTCATGTAAGCCAACAATAAGAGTTTTGGTTTTAGCCTTTTTTCTTGTCGTACTCCTACATAGTGTAGGCTGATTTTAAATGAAAATGAAAGATACTTCAAAACCTGTACTTGTTAAATTGTGTATTGAAAATAAGGATGTCAGCATTTTCTAACTAAAACTGCTCGTTACCCTGTCAAGTTTCAACACACTTAATGACCTTATTTTCTTTTCCCCCTACTGCTAAAATTAACTATTAATTTGTCTTTCAAATATTATTCCAACCCAAAATTTTATTTTCAATTAGATATTTTGTTTCGCCCCAGAATTGCCTAATTGTGCAAATAAAACACCATGCTTCAAGTCAGTTTTTCCCACATGTGAAACAGGGAATTTCTTGCAACAAAAATTACAGAGTTGTACTTTAAGGTGCACATATTTTGTTTTATTTGTTACTTACGGCCTGGAAAAAATACTTAAATATAGAATATTGGAATTTGTGTGAGTGAAGTTGAGGAAAAGGATGTTACTGCATCAGATTAAACAGACACAATTCTTTAAAAGCATTCTGTGGATTTACTGGTAGATGAATCAAATCCTTTTACAGATGAATCCCATTTTGCATTTTTGTAAAGAAATTATTTTCTGTCTTTACACATATTTATAACCCTTGTTTGATATACCTCTGTCAGCAATATTTTGTGTTGGCAAGGTGGCAGAAAGGTGTGACAGATGATGATATAAGCAAGCAAAAGCAAAAATTTGTAAAAATCCACATTGCCTTTATCTATATATTTAAAGTGATTTGGAATATGGATCTGAACTGCTCATGCATATTTTGTGATCTCAAAATAGTTAAGATACCCTGAACAAATAGGAATGTTTTATTAGCAGGAACTCATTAATATTTCATCTTTGATAACTGGGATGAAATAAAATTCCTTGTCCAGAATAACCAGTTTGTGGGATTTGATTCTGCAGACTCCAGAATATCCACCCTGTCAATCAACCAGACATTTTGTATCTGTATTCTGTTCCAATTCTACAGCAACAGGTATTGCCAGCTTATGGCAGGACATGAGGGAATAGGAAGTTTGATAACAAACTTCTAGAATACTAAAAGGTAAAGGAGAGGACACAGAAACTGAAAATGATTGTGATGATTTAATATTGAAGAGCAGCATGCAATCAGAGCATGTTGTTCAAATTCAGCATTAGGGTGAGGCATTTAACATTCTTTGCAAAGGGTCTGGGGAGGAGAAACCTTTTTCAGAATAAAAGTATTAACTATGCTCTCTGCTAGGCTTCTTCGGCTTCAAAAAAATTATATCCTGGAGATTTTAGATTGGGAAGATTTTCCATATGATTTAGAAGCTCAAATCAATAGAACTCAATACTAGTGGTGAATGGGATTCTTCAATCTGTCAATGCTATTTTCTGTGACCATGCAGCACTCCTTTAGTTCTCAGTGCAGTGGACTGTGATATTTTGTTGCATACTTAATTTCATAACCTGAAATGTGCATTTGTACTTCATGCATCCAGCAAATTGCCCTCCACAGCATGGAGCATGTGGCCTGATCTCTCACACTGCAAGATTGCCTAGCAAGGTAAGCGAAAAATGAACAGTTTGGGAAAAAGTAGGTAGCGTCACTTTACTGCCCTGATCATAACAGGGAAAAAGGTTTGCAATTTACTACCCTTTTTTTCCAGTCTCTGAACACGTACTTCTATGTTCAGCAGTCGCCAAAGTTCACTGAAGCAGTGGTGCTTGTGCTGATTTCATTTAATTCCTTCTGCAAGATTACCTTAGAACATCTGGTAAAAATTAGACAAACAGATTAGTTACAGTTCTGTTTTCACTTAATTATTTGAAGCCTCTGCCCTCACTTGTCTATTGCAGAGGAAAGGAATAAATTTCTGACAGGAGTAGAGGTTCTAGCGAGGGATTGCGCAGCCAGTGTCAAACCTAATAAGAATTCAAGGACTCCAGGTCCATAATATGGGATGATGGTAGTGCTGCTGCTGCACCTCAGCTGAGAACACTGCTTGTCCAATAAAGAGAAGCTCTCTAATCCAAAGAAACGTGCAACACACTTGCAGTTTTAATGGAAATGGAATTAGCCTGACCCCAACTACATTTCCTCTGCATTATGCTACACAAAATTATTTGGTGATCTGTAAAGACTTCAATACACAATTTAACTGTGGACTACTTAAAATGCTCAGGCATGAATAGCTTCCTGGTTTTTAACTCATCAGTGCTGTCATTTTTCCTCTTACTATGAGACAGCTGATAGCTACAGTAGGGCTGCTTTAGCAGAGCAAATAGAAAAGTAAACATGCTATTTTCTTTGACACCTGGCAGCCATCAGCCTGTATCCAATAGGGATGTGCAGACATTACTGTCACTCTGTCTAATGGGCAACAAGAACCATGAGGCAAAATCTGTGGCCAGGGCTGGCACCTGCATGGTCCTTTCACACTTCTGAGACTGTTCTACACCTGAATTCATGTAAGGAAAGGACACCATCGCTTTTTGGCAGTTAATAAAAATGAATATCAAGAGTGGCAAGAAAAGCTTTAAACATCCAGCTGCCTGGAAGTCAGGTGTTTTGAATGAGGATACAGCATTGATGATGGGTGAAAGTGTTACCTCGAGCAAAGCCTTTTGTCACTCCCTTTGTTGCAGACCTTAAGGTAGGAGCTGTCAGGAGTTCCTGGTGCACACAGAGGGCAGCCTGTCTTTCAGGAGAGACTGCTCCCTCAGAGTACTGCGGGCAGCACTTTCTGCCCCAATAACTTTTAGGTTTCACTTGATTCCATCGTCCTTGTCACTTGGGACTTCAGATGACTGCAGTCAGACTCCTTTTCTGACATTCAACTGCTAGGCTCCATGTATGCTTGCATATATATATTTTCACACTCACATACACACATACATATATAACAGTTATGTTCAATAGCCCTGTATTTAAGGTGCAGTTTCTGAGGATATGTATACAAAACACAAGGATATATTAGGTCTCACAGTTGCTTTCCTCGATTTTCACTTAATAAAGAAAGCTTTGTTTATGCTTTCAGCTATAAACTGTCTGTTGCCAAAACTGCAATGTCCTGCCTGTGTTTGGAGAGAGCCTGAAATCAGAAGGGAGCTCTGCTCACCTCCTCCAGATGTCCTTCACCTCTGAATGTACCCTGAGAAAAAGTGTAGCCATAACAGAAAAAAAATCATTATTTTCTTTGTATTCAAGTGGAGGGGAAAAAAGAAAAATAAAAAACCTTAGTCTGGAATGCTAAGTACTAAGGCTGGGAAGGGTGCAGTTGACATGATTTGAAGCAGGGGTTTCAATTTCAAAACATTAGCAACTGAGAGCTTAAATGAAGATGATCAGAAGCTGTCAGGGAAGGGCCAGTTCCCTTCAGGAAGAAATTATAGCAGCTTCTAGGCCTACAGTGTTACCTGACTTTCAAAGCAGAAAATTTGACATGCAGTCATGACATATAGACACGAGTGGGAATACAGTAAAAAGCAAAGGTAAGAATTCTGAAATCCTCCATATACCTTCCTGCTCCTAAGAAATTTATTTACAAAAAGTATTACAATGCCAAGTACCCTTATTTCTGTTCACCCATTCCATATAAGTAAAACAAATGAGGCACATCATGGATGCTGAGCTTTCACCCATATTTTTTTTTCCACTTGAACCTTTTTATATTTGCATGTATACTTTCTCCATACAGTGATTGTACAATTATATAACATACACATACATATATATGCATGACTAGATGGGTGTTGACTTAAACATGCTTAGGCTGTTTGCCGCTGCATTTTCCTGTTTCATTTCAGAATGATGAGTTGTATTTCAGAATATCCTGCTAATGTGTACTGGCAAAGCATGAAAGCATTGAACTATAAGATAATTATAATCATTACTAGTTCCCAGCTCCCTTTAGATGCCTAATATATTTTCTGATTTTAGAAAATATTCTGATTCATAAGGAGACTCTTAGCACTCTTGGGGGTCAGAGAGAAATGAATACAGACATTTAATTAACTACTTTTTTTTTACAAAAAACAAAGATTTTATACTTTCTGTGCTACAGTGGACTTTAGTTCTCTTAAAATGTGTCATGCCATTTAATCAGATACTGGTTGGAAGGAATCCCACCTACAACTATCAGGAACATTTTGAAACTGAACTCCTTTGCAGCCACAGACTGTGGACTACTGAAGGAATGATCTCCATTACAAGAACTTTGCTGGACATTTTTCATCTGTTTGATCATTTCAGTTCCTGTGTCAAAGATGATCATGATGTTGCCCTCTGAAGGTCATATGGCTGTGTTTGAATTAAATAAACAACTTTTTTTTTTGCCTTAACATAAGCATCTTATCCACACCAAGATGAATGTTGTAGTGTCTGTCCTGGATGTGCTATGGCTCAGCTGATCCGCCTCCATTCTTGGACAGGAAATGAAAGCAAGAAGAGAGAAAGTAACAAACATTTATTCACCACCCTGTAGGTTTATTGATTCAAAATAAATAACATTTTATCTTTCTCTGAGACAACATGGAAATTAAGACACATGATGATCTTTCTTGTGCCTTCCTCTTGAGATGCTCACAGTCACTTCTCACAGCACACTTTGACTCCCTTTTCTCTGCATAAAAAGCCAGTCATGAAAGTCATAAACCTTTGATCCTGGCTCATGTGGTAGTTAACCTAAATGTCTAGCTAACTAGGGCTCTTTTATCTCATTTTTTCTCTTTTTCTTGGGGCAGTGGAGAGTTGATAAGCCTTTTACAGGAGGGAGCAGAGATGTCTGGGGGAGATGACTTCTGTGCTCTGAGCATGTGCAAAGGCACTGGCGGGGACGGAGCAGCCTCCCTGTCTGCCTGCTCATCTCTGGGCTCTGCCTGCACCCAGGGCACTCAGCATCCCGCTGTGCCAGGCTCTGGCAAGGCAGAAGAAATCCAGCTCACGCAAAGAAGGCAGCTCCGCTTGCACTAGCATGGAAGTAAACCACTGGATTTTGAGGCTACGACATCAGACCCACAGATAGTGCACTGAAAAAAATGTGTAGTGTGCAGCCTTTTTGTGATTGTACTGTGACTTTTTCCTGGATCCTGCCTAGATGAGATTTCAATCAGGTCCTGAAAAAAACGCAGATTTAAATCCTTCAGCAGGCGACTGCTCAGCTGTATCGCAGGCTGTACATGCTGAAAATCTGGGGAATTCTGAGTGTTAGACTGTACCAATTCAGTCTGTCGACAGCTGAGGAAAGGACCTTCCCATTTTACAAAGAGACTGGTAATTAAGGCAGAGTAGTAAGAGAGCAAAGGGAGGATGTATTCCAAGTGGCACCATGCTGGAGATGTTAAAAATGTAAACTGCCTTGAAGAAAAAAATACTAGAAAATTGATAGAGAATAGTCTGAAGGGGAAAAAAAAATCTGCTTTGGAGAATAAGAGCCAGAGAATCTTCTAAGATAGAAAAGATAAGATTTTAAGACAAACACTCTACTTGTTCAGCCTGTAGGATGACATGCTGTCTTCCTCACCTGTCCACCACTTCATATGCTGACTACTGGCTCACAAATACATGGTGTTGGTTTGTTTGCATGAAGTGCCTTGTTTTCTTTCCAAGCCCTTAATGTAAATCTGGTAATTCCACAGTGACAGGGAAGATAAGGTTAACAAAAAAGACAGATTCATGCTGGTATGAGCTGATGCTTCTTCACAGCATGCCCTGTGTTTACTGGGTGTAGGCACTAACAAATCATACTGTTCTGGTGTCCTTTTCCCCACAACATACCATTGGGGCTGCTTGTGTGGCATTTGTAATTCTAATTCAGTGCAGGTCCACCACAGAGGAGTTTTTGACCAATGGTGTGTGTATTCATCCAAAGAATGACATTCCCTAAAACTGTCTATGGAAAATATTTTAATCATCCTATTGACTTAATACCACTGGAAATTCATTTAAAGAAAGGAAATACCATGTAGAAAGTATATTGGGTGAAGTTTTCTGGTTGCAACTTTCAGGAAGTAAATTCTAGCCTTTAAAATCTATGACTCCATGAAGATGGAATGATTCTCTTTCATGACAGTACACATTCTTAAAATCATCACAAATGCCTGGCTTTTATATTTACAATTTCCTGAGAACTTGCTGTTCAGTAGTGGAATCTCTGCAGATAACCTCTGAGTGAACACAACTCAATTTTACTTTAGAGCTTATCAGATAGTTTTTTAAGGAACTTTCTACTTCTCATCATGCACAGCTTCCACTCATGGGATCTCACATGCCTCAAGACAGGGCTTTGGAATTTTTAAAAGAAAGATAAAAAAATCAAACAACAGTCACAACAAATCCCAGCATTTCTTTCTTAATGAAATATTGCCCATAATTCTAAAACTGTGATACTTCCGTCTCCATAGCAGAAAGATGAACTTCTGGACCATTTTTATTTTTGGAATAAAGGTTCTGACCCTGTGAGGTGATGAGGTTTGCAAGGGACAAAAAGCTCTATCTCACTCTGTAGAAACTGAGAGTAGTTGATGACTTTCAGAAAGTATTTTGCAGTATGAAATATTGAGTGCATATCTTCTGCAAAAATGATGAAGACAAGATGGTAGAATAGTTTTCTTATATGTTGGGTTTATTTAGAAGTTTAAGTTAATTTTCATGTTGTTCACTTTATATGTCATATATGTGTTTGATCCATCAGTTATCTAGTAAATTACAGCATTCTTGCTGCCTGTCTTCTTTGAACTGACATCCTCTCCAGCCCACTATTAAAAATTTCAAATTAAGCAAGAAACCACTTTTTCTTGGTTTGCAGAGGTGTTAAGGAAACTTTCCTTTCTGACCATCTAGGAGCAATCCTGGCAGTCACATGAGCACTACCTGAGATAGGACCAAAGACCCTTCACAGCAGGCAGCTCCAGGGAGCCTACAGAGACCCCGTCTGACCCCCTACCCTCCCTACATCACAGTCAGACAAGGTTTCCTTACTGGTTTAACCCTTGTTTTCCCACAGCAAAATCTCAGATATCTCAGTACTTGAAATAATTTAATTATCGTGCAACAACATAACAGCAGCTCAAGATGGGTGCAGGAAAGTTTCCTTAGCAGTTTTCTTAGTTTTCTTACCTTTTCCTTAGGTAGATAAGTTTCCTTATCTACCTCTAAGCCAGATACTCTAAGCCAGACATAATTTTAATCAGTAGTTTTTGAATCCTTCAGTCCAACAGTCTTCTAGGAGAACTCTCTATTGAGATGGGAACTCAGGTTCATATGCTTCTTGAAACAGCATGATCTACCACGGCAGAAAAGTGGGATGATAACTCATTGTCACTAAGGGGCATGTAATTTCTTCATCTATGACCATTGTATAGAAAAATTAATAAAGTAAGGTGTCCTTTAACATAAATTTTAGAAGCCTAAAATGGCAGTAGCAACACACTACAGAGCTACTGATTGACTGGTCTTTCCATTGTACTTGACCAACTGGAGAGCCATCATAGACATATGACAGCTAGGTCACTGGGAGCACCTTCAGCCTTTGGGAGGCACAGACACCTCTAACAAAAAAAAGTTACCACAGTCCTAAGCACTGAAGCACCATTTGAAACTCTTCTATTCATTTTTTGTTGTGAATTTCTTCTGTGCTGTTGTTGGCCAGATTTTTTTTTCTGAAGAAAATAGCAATGGTCTTTACACATTTCAGTCTTGTGTAGGATATCACATGTCCCAGCACTTTTGCTCAGGTTATTTTTTATTCCTCTTTTCTACACAAAGGAAAGAGTGGGGACTTTCCCACATTATATGAAAAAGTTCAAGACAGCCCCTTGGTGGCAGTGGATTTCTCAATCCCCTCCTTCTACACGTCACAATAAGAATGAAATGTCAGGATAGATGGCAGAACATGAATCAGGAAAAGTTCTGGGGATGCAGAGCAGGTTTTGCTATGCTATTCCAAACCACTGGAGAACAAGCTAAATCCCTGTTCCCTCTATTCATCTACCTGGAGAATGCATATCTTATCAAGTCAATTGCATAAAGGTAATCAGCTCTGAAACTAGGCAATAAAATATTTTAAACATCAAGTATATTAATATGGTCAGGGAGAGAATCTATTTTGCTGAAGTCCTCTTTTCATGCTTAATTAATATCCTATGCTTTTCCAAAATCCTTTAATTTTCTGGAAAATGTCCAGCCTAGGACAAATCTATTTAAAACCAAAATCTTTACTGTGAATTTCATCATTTGTATGGCTAGATGGGTGCTTGTTGATGAAAATGCTGAAATTTCACTCTGGACATTCACTCTGAATTCTGGCAAGTGTAAGATTCTTGTTTTTTAGCACTGACATGGTTGAACTTGGAAGTCTTGCAGAGCTCCAACTCAGCATGTGAGCATATTCTGGTGTGTATGGAGGTGAGAGACAGTCCTTGCAGGCTAAATTTCCTGTTTTAAATGTGGGAAGAGGAAGGGAAGAGAAGGGAAGGGAAGGGAAGGGAAGGGAAGGGAAGGGAAGGGAAGGGAAGGGAAGGGAAGGGAAGGGAAGGGAAGGGAAGATTCATTCACATGGCATAGAATTTGCCATGAAACCTATGCAGTGCTGCTTTGACAGTAGATAATCAAAGGACTAGTGTCTTGATGTGAAACATTGATACAAAATGTCAGCACAGACAATGCCAGAATTGGACAAATTTTCTTGTTGCATATATATCTACTGGCTGGTCATCAAAATAATGTGGCTGGGAATAATAAAGCCTACTTGTGGTCCGAGTCCTTCCAGAACCATTGAGGGAAGCTCTGTGTGTGAGGCTGATGGGAAGGAAAGTGATGTGGGTGGCTGCTATATTACAAATACCATACAGCACACTGGGTTTAGGCTGCCTCTGCAACAGCTGTTTCTGTGGTCTGGCCTCTGTCCTTCTGTCTCACACAAAATTAAGAGTATGCTGTAGCTAACACCTTCTGCATATTAGCAGGTAATATCAGACAAGGAGCACAAATTCTTACCATGCCAGAGGGTTGTGCTGTAATTTTGTGGTCAAAAGCCAGACATCTATAATGAAGCGAAGCTAAATCAGAAATGCATGTGATGTTTTCTAATACTCTGCTTCCCTTGATCTTGTTTGTCACATCTCTCCACCATATCTAAATATAACTATGTGTTTTCACCTTTTTCACAGAATCTTGTTTATTAAAGGATGAAGTGAAATGTTTTTAAGAACAGAAGAACTTAAGAAATCTCCACCAGAGCTGATCTGCATATCTCTAGCACAATGCTGTCTCCAGCAGCGTTGTTGAGCGTTCCACAGGAGCCTGGTTGCTCCCTGCAATCTGCTGCCTGACACTCCCTCAGCATCCATGTCTGCTCTGTTAAGGAACATACTCCCCTGCCTCATCCCTTCAATGTCTGTGCTGGAAGGCCCCTGTTTGAGTGTACTTGTCCTGCCTGTCTCCCTCACCCACCTGTGGCAGATCTTGCTCCCAGAGGTTCCCTTCCCACAGCAGGAAGAGGGACTGCTCCTACTTCTCTCAGCTCCCTTGTGCTGTAAGCACCTACCAGGTTTTACCTTGTGAGACTTATCAACCACCTTCACTGTTTCAAAACATGTGTCATATCCTCCCTAATCTGTCTCTTCTCCAAACTTGAAAAATCCCAATGTATTCTCAGAAAAAAACAAAACCCGTACAAAATGAAAAATGCAAACCCCAAGCCCAACCCAAGCTCCCTGACAAAACCCAGAAACAATAGTCTTTTACGCCTGTTTTAAGTGGCACTTATCTCACAGTGGTTCTAGAAATGTGCAATTTCCTTGATTTCATATAGCAACAGCTGTTTTTTGTCTTGTCTAAAAGATAGAATTTCAGAGCTATTCTTTTCACCAAGATAATTAACTAAATAGTTATATCTGTAATTCAGCAGCAATTTTAATATCTTTTAGAAACATACAGTATCTCTTCAGGCATTCTCTTCATTTCATCCTAAAAAGTTAATAGTGTCATGTTACATTAGGAAAAATATGGTGCAATTATTGACAAAGACTTCATAAGAGAGGATGATAACAAGAATACCTGGGGGAAATTTCTCTTTCTCTAAGGGCAGAGACATAAGACAATAAAATCAATGTGATATTCATTGGAATAAAATAGAAGAATTTGTTGCAACAGAGTCTGATTCTCATCAGAGTCTTCTTTCCTTTGTTTAAGATGGAAGACTGCTTAGAGGAAAAGCTGGATAAGATACTGGCTCTGACCAGAATGTGTGTAAAAAAAACTACCAATATTCTAATCAGTTACAGATTTTCTACTTCATTCTCTGGAGCTGAGTGGGCATTATAGATTAAGCCTGTTGTGTCCCTATAGTTTCATGAAGAAGAATCTTCCCCCTTAGTACAGCTTTCCAGGACAAATATGTATGAGTTCTGCATGGGAAGGGTGGAAGTACAAATGCTTTCACAGCTCTTAACAAATGTTAGGGGGAGACTTTCCACTTGGACTGATTCAGCATTTAATGTCTTCACAGCTAAGTAATCCTCAGGAAAACTTGTGAGGGAGGGAGTTAAGTTTTGCAATTCTGACTTTACAGATGGAGAAGCTCAGGACATAGGTAATCAAGGAAATTACTGCAGAGTAAACTTGGCTTTATATTACTCCATGCCCTACTGCTTGATAATTTCTGGATATCAGGCAAAAACTTTGAAGATACTTAGCTGCATAATTCATTTAGTTATTTCAGTCTCACTGTAGAAAATGTCTGGTTTTGTTTTACAGACACTTTCCAATTTTTAATTTTAGTAAGAGCTAGGTAGTCAACTCTTTCAAATTTTTAACACAGCTTGCTTGTGCGTGATGATACATATCACTGGTTTCTCCTCTGCACATTTGGCAGTAAAATTCCTTCATGTCCAGTGTATGTCTTTTCAGAGGACTGAGAAATCTGTGGCAGAGGCAGGAGTAAATTGGAGTATTTAGTTTCTAGTCCATCCTTCATGCAGTCACCTACTGCATGTATTGCACATATGTTCAGTAGTATTAGTATTATTAATCACAAATTTAAAACTCAATAAATGAAGGAAATTGTAATTAATGTTTATGGCTCATGACAGATTATATTTTAACTTTCTCTCTTGCTGAACAGTAGGACAATCATATTTCTCATTTCATTGTTTGTGTTACTCATTAATTGATCATACCACTAAATAACAAGTCGGGAACATTAATAGGTTCAATGCAAATTGCTTTTTCCAGAAATCAAGTGTACTCCTGCTCTTTTTTTCCTGGGTTTTGCAGGAAAAGCTATTTTTCTTGGCAGCTATTCAGTCAAGGGAGTTTCCTCTTGCATTTTTCAGAATTTTACTCCTTTAAAAATTACTCTTTTAAGTGGACTCCTGTCCAGTGGCCTGTTTGGAACCATTTGAGACAATTGATTATTTGCTACTTTTGATTAATGCTTGTGTTTGTTCTCCCCAGTCCTTTTCCCAACAGCTTCTCAAGGCAGCAGCTAAATAGCTATTAACTATTCATGAGTTACTTGTATGACCTACTTCTAATCTTTATATCTTGTATCAGGCACAGCTTCAACATGGAGAGAGAGGCACCGAGCTGTAGTGAGCAGTCCAGCTCCACTGCTAATTACAGTGCTGCTTGCAGCTGATTTCATGTTTTTATTTCAAGCCTGCCTTCCCCTCTCACCTAATTGAAAGAGACTTGTGTTAGGCCACATGCTTCAAAGATGGACATTAAATGCAGGAGAGCTCAAAATGATTAATTAGCAGTTCAAAGGAAAAGGGAAACAGGAGAGAAAAGGTCCTGTTAACAGAGTCTGGAGCTCTTAAAGTAATAACAACATTGTCATTGTAAAATTATATTTATCTGATGAAATTATTTGCTCTCCAACTTAGAATATATGTTGGGAAATATCAATCTTCAGTTTCCTCATTTTCCCTTTGAAATCTGCCATTCATTCTGTATACGGATGGATTAGAAATAATAAAAACAAGAGCAAGGTCTGAACTTCTGACCTTATGATGGCTGCATGTCAGTCAGGCTTTTCTGCTTCCACTTTCTCCCTCAGACTAGTTGGCAACATCTTTTTTTTTTTAATTATTTTTCTTAAAAAAAAAAAATTAGCCAGTCTTTCAACAGATGAGTTTGCAGAAGAAAAGTGTTGCCATAATGGCATTTTAAAAATACTGCTGGCAATTGCTGATATGACAGTACTTCTTTTCCTTCTCCTTCCCAGATGGGCAAAAACTTGCCACCTTTTTTTGCCTAAAAGTTTCCTACCACATGATGCTGACGCACATAACTTTTTTTTTTTGCTAAGAATGCGATGAATCTGTTATTTTTAACCCTTTTCCTATTCTGAAATTAAAAAAAAGAAGAAGAAAAAAAAACTACAAAAAACCAAACCAACAAACAAAAAAAAAAAAAACCCAAAAAAACACCCCAAAACCAAATGACAATCTGCAGTTTTTGCTCTTTCTATAATATACAGCTTGCTCTTATTTTCCCATTACACAAGTTTAAGTCTAAGAATGCTGGCACTGTCTTAGTAAATGTCCCTGAATCTGTAACAATGCTGATTATCCCTCCCAAAATACTCCAAGTCACCATGCCAACTTCTTTGGCGGAAAAAAGCTGAGTTTCAAATGTTTTAGGGTTAGAAAAAAGTGGGAAAAGATACCTCATTTTTTACTGCAAATGAACCAATAACTATGCTATTGCCTAGCACTAGTCAGTTTGGCACCACAGGAGAATGTTCAGCGCCATGGGCCTTCCCAAAGGATAACTCACTCAATTATTTGTCTGCCTAATACATGTCAGGAGGAAGTCCTGCCTAAAGTTTCCTGCTAACACCTTTAGCATGTAGGCTTTCACATGTACAGATTTTCTCCAGCTTTCCAGAAAACCTACAGGCTTTAAGGCACGGTGATGAAGTCAGGTACTTTACTTTATCTACTATAATTAACTTTAGCTAGTATAACTAACTAAGCATCGCAGAGGTTTTTTTTTCATGTGGTTTGGGTTCCTAAAATGTTATCACAACAAAACTACTGTATGTAATCAGGCAGCTAAATGTTGTTCCATTTTTAGTGATGCTGTAAACATTCTGCATTACAAAATACCAGACTTTTTCAAGATTATATTTTCTGCAATTTGGGCTCCTTTAAAATGTGGGTCCTGAATTAAGTCCTAAAATTAGACAATAATTAGTTAATTTTGAAAATTTGAGCAACAAAATTCAGGCATTTATTGTGTGCATAATTTGCTAAAATATTTGTCTGGTGGATTTGATAAAATAGTTGCTTGGTGGGTTCACTATTACTATAATAATCACAAATGTGTTAGGGATAGTGTGAGATAACTTCTGTGTCCCTTGATGGGCAATCTGTCTGGATGGAGTGGCAAAGAAGAGACTGAGGGAGGAGGTCAAAGAAGAAAAGTAGCCCTCAATACATACTGAATAGAGATAGTGACTAATTTGTTAACAATAATTTGATAAGATACACTTTCCATAAAAATTCCTCTATTGAGCTGTTCAAAGTGCCTTGGTATTTTCTCAGAGATTCCTGTTTGGTCTGTATTTTTTTCATGCTAAGCTTATTCACTTCCCACTATCTAAAAGCTGTGATGGTTTATTAGCCTTAGCTATACAGAAATATTTCTGATATATGTCAGATATTTCATGGGCATAACATCTGATACAGAAATCCTGAAAACAGAACAAAGCTAAATCTATTTATTCAAGTTTCATTCTCAAAGGTCAAGGATCAGAGAAGAGACATTATCATGTGTTTATGCCACTGTTAATTTTAAAGTTTACACAGCTACAAACAACAGTACAGTTTTGTTGTACAAACAGATGAAAAAAATCAATTGAGCTGTCTGACCAAGTTTAATTAAGTCTGAAATTTAAATAATGCCTTCATAAATTGAATGACGTTAACACTCCTCTATTTTTGCACACACTAAGCTTATTTGCTAGACTTGCCACAAAAAGTGGGCAAAACCACCCCCAAAACAACCCTATGTGGATGAATGTGGAGCAAATGTGTTAAAACAACTGGAACAGCTCTCTGTGGAAAATGCGTTGCTCAGCAATAAGGACAATTCATGAATATTTCCAAGCTAGGAAGATTTGGAGAAGAACCCACTTGGAAGGAAACCAAGTTAGAATACGCCCAATTACTGGGCCTTAAATGCTTCCAAGATTTTTTAGAAGGTTGTTCTGGTTCATGTCGACAAGTGTTCCCTTTTGGCATCCCAGCCCTTTCCTGGGCATACCAGCGACGCGTATGCAACAACCTAACTTCATCAGCCCAGGGCACCAGTCCAGCCTTCTCCTGGCATCTCTGCTTCCCAGTCATCTTCACTATTTATTACTCATCCATACAATAGCTCACAGAGAGGCATTGGTAGTCTTCATGCAGCAATTTGAACTGACTGAAATAAAATTGTCTGGTAAGGTAGAGGGAAAAGAGGGATTAAGGACAATGAAATCATACTGTTTCATAAACACATTGTCATTACCTTTAACTTAGTGCACTAAATTGCAGCAATATGTCATTGTGAGGCATTTTGTTCCTATTACAGCACGTACAGCATGTAGTAGGAATCTGATATCCAAACCAGAAACACCAAAGTTGGCTTGAAACATCTCTGTCTTAAAATGTATAGCAGCATTCTTTGCACAGTGAGATGAATCTAACCCTAAAGTGAGCAGTAGTGCCACAGAAAAACAACAGCTCTGGCTGAGAAACATGAACCTGCTTTTGGCACCAGATATTTGCACAGAGAGATTAGAGTCAGATCACCATTAATACTGTAAATATTTGAGGACTAATTTCTCAAACAATGCTGTAACAGATGAACCAATTGCCCTTTACTGACAATGTGGCAATCCACGCTCCTTGCACTTGGTTTATACTTATGTAAGCTACCTCCATCCAGGTCAGTGAGGTGAATGTGGAATCAAGCCCCTTCCTGGACTTTCACTTTGATGTATTTGAATTTTTTCATCCTTCTATCACTTCTATCAAAATAGATATAATCTCTGAGCTCATCTATTTGACAAGGTCCTTTAAATAGGCAACAATTGTTTCAAGTATTTCTTTAAAGCTGTTAAAAGCAAAACTCCCTTTTCCCTTGTTAGTCTCTCACTTTCAAATCAAAAAAGTCTTTCTTACAGTGACATTTACACTGGACACCTTGCTGCCATCACATATTTCATATATCAAATATTTAACTTATCATCTCAAACCTCCTAATCCTTTCTTTTATTCTTTCTCTTTATCATTTATAATTTTTCAAGATGTGAAAAGTCAGTGTTCCCTGTAATCTCTTTTTGAACACTGCATTTAAATACAAGGTGTCTCCAACACAAGTGTCTTCAGACCATTAAAAACTCCTTTGTCATCTTAATGAAGTGGAAAGCATATTGATTTGCATTTCAATTCAACCAAGCATATAATTATAAACAAATAACTTTTACAAACTTAAATCATAAATCTAAGTTTCCAGCTGAATGTACACTCTTGTTTTAGGCAAATTTGAGAAAGACAGGGTTATTAGCATGGTCAGGATTAAATTTATGATCCAATATGGATGAGTATTCATGGAAAAGTTGCCAGGCTCCATCTAGAATAACAGAGCAGAGCTAAACTCCTTACAACCATTTTCCCATACACTACATACAGACTAGTAAGGCCATTCATAGATTTCTATCTCCACTTCTGATGTCCACAAAATAATTTTAAGAGAGAGTTGATAAGCTGGAGAGTGTTTGGAAATGAAAATGTGATAATTTGAGTATTTGAAGTCTAGTTCAAAATGAATGAATAGAATAAATCTATGTACCAGAATAAGCAGAAAGGCTATGGCCTTAATATGATTTCCAGCATGTTCATAAAGGAAATATCTCAAGATAAACAATCATTAAAAGAGCATGAATTACTATATTACCTGGAAATTGGATATTGCCACAGTTTCAGAATCCTATTCCTAAATATTAAGTTGATATTTTGATATTAAGTGGAAAGATCTGAAGTCCATTCTAAAAAACATTTGAAAATGTTGAAAAATAAATTAATACATTATTCTTCACATTCAATTTAGCTATAGTTATTGATGCAATATTTGGTTCCTACTCTCAGGAGTTTGAGCTTTGCTCAAAAGTGACTACTCATTGTCTTAGTTTCGTTTCTTATCCTGGGAGGTCACATTCCTTCCTTTTATTTCTTTCTTTCTGTCAGAGGAAGTACGCTGCAAGGCCAGACCACAGCTTATTCTGACTTGTAATAACCCCAGCAAAGGAGCTGCAATTGGACAGGCTGAAAGCTGTAATCAGTTTGGAGATGACATCTATGAACAAGGAAATTCCTCTTTGGAGGCATGCTTTCATAGGTGATGAGTTCTAGCCATGTAGAAAATTTAAGCAGTAAATGCAAGTCTCTCTAATGTGTCTCCTAAGCAGCAAAGGCTTCAATGCACATCAAAGATCTCTCCTCTGATTTCTCAAGGCTGTCAAGTACAGGCCAAAATCCCAGGTACAGTTCCATAGTGGTGTATACATTCTTAATGGTCTTTTATTTCAGTATGACAAAAGCAACAAAATATTACAAGCAGTCTAATCCCAACCCTTGTAGAGGTAATGAATGGCTGATGTTCAGTATTTCTGAGGGTATTGTATAAAGATTAGGTGTTTAGCAGTCCTGCAAACTTCCTGTAGAGTTAATGGGGACAGATCAATACCACTGTAAGCTGCTTCATCCAAGCTCTATGATTACTGTCTCAGATAGGGTGAACCACTTGCCCTCTGCAAGGCCTTAATTCTCTGTAGAAGGAGCTTGGACAAATAGTTTGGATCAAACTGTAAACCACTGTGAAAAAGCAAGTGAAAAAGTGGTTTAAGAGCAAGATCAAGCAATGATTTATTCTTACAGAGAAATTCTCTTTTATGGAGTGTATACATCCCCAAAACTGGTCACAAAATTTGTAAGGGCTTTTGGCAGGAAGTAAGCAAGCACAACTTCACTACCTTCATCTTTTGCACTAGGGGCAAGGAACATTTCTCCAGTACCTGTAACTTAGGAAACAACCAGATATGCATGTGAAAAAATGCCCACCAAACCATGTATACATGTATGCATATGTGTACCCATATATGTGTGTGTGTTTTACTATAAAGCATTTGAGCCCAGTGATCACACTTTGTATGACTGGATAATCCATAGATATTAGGTGATACATGTGAACTAAAATTCACAATGAATCAAATTTTAATATATCTGCTAAGATCTCATTTCAGAGAAAGCATATCTCCATTCAGATTTCAAGCTTTCCTACATAGGAAAGGACTGAAATGGTGACAAGCTCTCAAAAGAACTCAAACCCATTTTCACAATACTGGAGCATGATTCATCCATTTCTAACAAAGTCAAGCAAAATGTAATGGTTTCAGGTGGAGTTCTGGTCTGAGAATTTGAAGCAAAACTTGAGGATTAGCTGTAAGCAAAGTGTCACTATAGTCTCCTTCAACCAAGAATGAAGGTTCTAAGCAGCTCTGGAACTGGTGATGAAAGGAATCCCACCTCCTATAGGACAGTTATTTTGCACTTGTGAACGGTTGACAGCAATTACAATCTCACAATGGCTAGATTTAGTACCTACAGTAACAAAATTTCAGAACTGTTCATGAAAACTAGAAGGAATAGCATCAATATCATTACTACTTTCATAAACTCTGACTGTGAATCTCTTCTCATTTAAGTTTTATTGAATAAGGGCAGCTAGACTTTTTTTAGGATGCGCAATAAATATATCTTGGAAATACTTACTAACCACTAATTTTATTGAAGAATAGTATTTGTTAAGCTCTTGAGCTATATAAGTTATGAAAGTTGTTTCTGGAGCTGATGTATTTGATGAAAAACAGCAACAACAATAAAACTTTGAAAGAGTTTAATAACATCAGACTGAAGAAAAACAATGAAATTCAGCTCTTTCGTGCTAATGAATAGCTTGTTCCTTCCTTACTCTCAACTAAAGAGTGGATTTCAGTAACTAGAACCAGAATGTCTTATTTCAATCCTAAATTATCATGATCTGTAAGCAAAAGTGGTAAACTACATGCTATGTGTAATTTTTCTATTATTCTGTATAAGATAAAGTTGAATATAAGCGGGAGTAAACCCAATGCTCTAATGGGCAGGAATAAAACTCACATCCTCCAGTGTCATACTTGCAGATGATAATGTGATCCAGCTGCTCCTGTATTCATAGGTTTTACTAATTAAAGCAAAAAAAAAAATAAAAGAGACAGCATAAATTTCCAGTCTTTGCTCACAGTCCCATGAACTTCTGTAGTTTACTGTTTACCTTGATATTCATATGGTATATTGCATATAATAACAAAAAATGTCACTGCTGCTTTTCCAATTAAGAGGAGAGGGGTGATGAAGACATTTTGAACTCATTAAGGTCAATAGAAGAAATGGCTGTATTGAAAATCTGTTAACAAATACCACATATATATATATGGACACGTGCAGGTAAATAAATACATATTCACGAGGCAAGACTGTCATGCTAAGTCAATTATTTACTGTTGCCATTAGTATGGTTATTCATGAGTTTATGTGACATATTCTGGCATGAGACATATTGTTTATACCACACTGCATGCTGTAGCTCTTAATTTGCTAATGTCCTATAATAACCAATTTGCACAATGCCTAAAATCAATAAAAGTTATGTTCTATCTAAAATTAATTAAGCAAAGTGCTAGTGAAGGAAAAGATGGGCCCGTGGCTTCTCTTTAGCAAAACAGGAAATATAAAAAAAAAATTTCATGTACAGATCAATGTTACACCTGTACAGTTTTAGCAGACCTGCTGAGTCCACAACACATGTATTCACACATGCAGGGCATCAGCACATAACCAGCCCACACTTGTGTAAATGTGTAACTTGAACCCACTGAATGGGTTCACACAATGGTGTTCATTAAATTGTTTCAAGTTTCCTATCAAGGCTTTGTTTCCTTCCATCCTATCCAAGTCTTCAGATTTCTGGAAGAGTTTCTTTGATGTGTACTCATAAACACGGAGGGATTTCCCCTCCCTTCTCCTTCCCTTCAATTCCCTCTTTGTGCTTGGAATGGCAATTCAACAACTATCCTTTGTCTGTGACTAATTTATTTATTTATTTGTTTGTTTGTTTTGGCTTGGGGGGATGAGATCCACACAGAAGAAGCATTTTTGGAATCCTTGCAGTAGAGGAGAGCAACCCTTCCAGTGGAGGATATTTTTCAGTCACTTTTACTGCTTCCCAGCAACTGAAGCATCAGGATACAGTTATTTTTAATTTGCCACTGTGCCTTTACATGTGAGGCTATAGCATTTATTTTAAAAAAGAGCCCTCCCTTTTATTTTGTTAGTACTTATTCCCGGTCAGTTAAAAATTACTTCCTCACTCCTGCTTATGTGTAGAATTTTCTCTAGCAGTAAAAAAAACTCTCTTCTCTCTTGCTGAAAGTTCTTATAAGGGATACAACAAAATCACTTCTTTCCCTCTAAAAATACAAGGTCTACTCTTCTCCTCCACCAAAATTTTAGTAGAAGACTCTCATAGATCTCACATTCCACCTTATTTCTCACCCACTGTATTAGATAAAATGAGGATTTGTGACACTTGCTATGTACTTTCTCTTGAAGGAAGCATAGTGTCATTTTTTACTCTTTTTTAACAATGAAAGTTTGAACTGCAAACTTCCTTATGTGGTTTCACTCCTTCAACTTGCAATACTCCAGCTGTCATGAAATTTATAGGTTTTTTTTAAACTAAAGCACTTATGGTGTATACTGTTAAAAACATTTGCAAATCTGAAGTGATAGCAATCCCACATCATCTCCTACTCCATGAAAATGCTATTGACACGGTAGACTGAATAGATCTTCTTTAGTAAGATCTACCATGTCCTCTTCTTTCTGCTGAAGAATTTACACCTGTGAGGGATGGTGGTGAGTTCTAACCTAAAATAAAAGAAAAATCTCCACAACAAAGAACATAATTAACAGTAGACACTATTCCCAGCCCTTATGTTACTGTTTTTTTTTAAGAATGGCATGCCATCAGGGTGATGTATGCTGACTTGACTACCATACAATTGGTTCTCCTCTTATGTTATTTTTACACTGTTATATTGTCAGACTTGTATCTAATTTAAAAATATGTAAGAGTCTCAGGGTTATGGTCTTTAAAGTAAAGCAAAACCAAAAAATGCTTCTTTGAGAATGTGTCCTGATCCCTTGCTGCTATCATTCTCCACATAACCTAAAAAAGTAATGTCATTGGAATAAACGATGCAAAACACTTGGATTATAGATGCCAAATTCACCATTTAAAGTTTTAAGTCTTTATTTTCTCTGACAAATTTACATTTTAAAAAAGAAAGAAACCATGAACAATGAGATATCTGATGTTAATTAGGACCCAGGTCAGAGTGTTCATAAAGCAACCTATTTTTCCAATGTAGAATATTAAAGACTTTTTGGGGGCAAAAAAGTGCCAGAAACTGACAGACACCACACCCCACACTGCTCTCCTAATATTTCATTACATGTGGGTTAAAAATACATATTTGAGGGATATTTTGACTTACTAGGAAACTCATAGGTTTTCTTCTTTCTTAGCATTTTCCATCCCAGGTGCAGCTGACCTCTGTTGCTCTGGGATCATTCCCATCTCTGCTTCATGCTGGTCTTCTGGAAAAGCAATGGCTTAAAAACTCTTTTTCTTTTACTTTCCCCCTGGGAAAGTACTTTTGAAGGAAATGGGGTCCATCAGCGTTGGTCCCTTTTGAAGCACTGCCTAGAAAGGGCAGATGAGCAGCCAGGCAAAGGGAGGGGATTGTCCCACTCAGCTCTGCACTGGGGTGGCCTCACCTTCCATCCTGGGGCAGTTTTGGGCACCACAATACAAGAAAGATATAAAACTATTAGAAAGTGTCCAAAGGAAGGCAGCAAAGATGGTGAAGGACTGTGAGGGGATGCTGTATGCAGAGTGGCTGAGGTCACTTGGTCTGTTCAGCCTGGAGGAGACTGAGGGGACACCTCATTGAAGTCTATGGCTTCCTCATGAGGGGAAGAGGAGGGGCAAACACTGACCTCTTCTTTGAGGTGGCCAGTGACAGGTTTCAAGGGAATGGCCTGAAGCTGTGTCAGGGGAGGGTTAGGTTGGCTATCAGAAAAAAGTTCTTCTCCCATAGGGTGTTGGGCACTGGCACAGGCTGCCCAGGGATGTGGTCACAGCACTAAGCCTGGCAGAGCTCAAGTGTTTAAATAATGCTCTCAAGCATGTGGTGTTGTTCTTGGGATGGTCCTGTGCAGGACCAGGGCTTGGATTTCAATGACCCTTGCGGCTCCCTTCCAAATAGAATATCCTTTCCATGTTTCTTTTCTTGCTTATTTACTTTTCCTTTTCTTTGTAATTGATTTATTTGATTTCTCCCTTATTTTCCCCATTTGGTGAATATTTGTAAGCAGACAACAAGGGTTACATGTAGTCTTGTACATGAGAAAAAAAATCACTGAATTTGAAAAATCATTATATGCAGAAATTGCTATGCATAAAGAACATTACTTGCCTCTGGAAAAAATGCTACTTCTACTTTTTTGGGAGGCATATAAAAAATTAACAATGTTTAAACATAAAAAGGTCATCTTTGCAATTTAGAAGACACTGTGACCTCTGTGTTCAGCTATAATTTACCTCGTAAATTCCCCAGTTTGTTAGAAAAAATGTTGGTTAGCATTTCTCTAAAATGATCTGTCATGACAGGATGCTACCTGAAATACCTGAGGTACGTCTGACTTTGCACTGCTGACTTTGCACTGCAAGTGGCTGTAAAAGTGTACACTGAAACTAAAGGGGGGTCTGGGGTCACATTTGCACCTAAAAGCTGAGGCAATAAATGAAATCTATCCAAATATATTACATGCCTGCCATTGTCTGCCACTCAGCCAGCCAGCTGTGGGCTCTAGTTTTTATTACTACCACCACTGCTATTATTATTATTATTATTACTAATATTACATCCTGTTTTCCTTCACATATTCTATCATGAATATATTTTTGCTGTGGACACCAAGGCATGGGTGGATGTACAAGCATAGGAGCACTTAGCAGGGCAAACTGGAGCCAAAGAGAAGGAGCCTGCTTTTTGTTTAGTTTCCTGAAACAATCTAAGCTTGTAGCTCTGGAAATGACACGAATTGCTAATGCCCGCCACAAACACTGCAAGGCATGTGGCTCTCCCCTGACTGCCTCCTGCTCCCATCCTCAGAAGGGGCTCTGGGAGCCAAAGGTCAGGGGGATAATCCTGCACCTGCAGCCAGCAGAGGGCCGGGCACACGGTTCCCGAGCAATCCCGCCGTAATTGATGCTAATTGTTATGGAGCCAAGGCGCCCTTCCACGCAGGAGCAGGTGGGAGCCTTTGTTGTGCTTGGGACCATTATACTAATAACAAGCTTACAATTCTCTGCACAGGCTTAGGAGTACAAAGGCACAGGCAATACTTTGGAGAGCCTCTTAGAGGGTTTACTGGGCATCTCCTGACACAATGAAGTAAAAGTCCCTGAGAGTGAAAGGGCAAAACAAACTGAAGAATAAAAAGGGCAGTACCTGCTGGTTGATGAAGCACTGAGCAAACCTGGGAGATGTGACTTTGGGGGGTTTAAAGTGCACCTGACAGCTTCTGCGGAGACAGAGATTTTGCACCCTGTTGTCTGTGGGAAGAGTCAGGTGGAAGCAGCTACTTCTGGGACCTAGAGAGGTCCCAGGGAAATTTTCTCAGAAGCTGCCCATCTGTTTGCAAGTTTTGCTGTGAAAGGATAGGCTCAGAAAGGGGACTGAAAAATGAGAGGGAAAAGAAAGAAAAGGAGTCCAGCTGCTAATATGATATTGGATTATGGTCAGACAAAAAGCTAATGACTGCTTATACTAAAATGATGTGGGTTATTTCTTTTTCCCTTCATCTATTTTCAGGGTTTGTTCATTCCACCTCCTGCAGACCAGCAGCAGGAAGAAAGGAGTGTCACTCCCTTGAGTTTGAAGGAGTGAAAGCAGTATATGTTGAAAGATATATACCAGAATTTTGTAATCCTATTACTGGCACTTCAGTAAATGTCAAACATTATGGACAAAATGAGAACTGAAAGCACTATAAAGCACTATAAAAGAAAATAATATCTTAAAATAGGAAAAAGTACACTACCTTGGTATATTTCTGTGTATGGTGTGTGTGTCTTGTGTGATATGCAAAAAGGACTGCAGAAATAATAAAATACTTATCAAAAGCCCACTGAAGCATTGTTTTATTTGAGCAAACAGACAAAAGGAGGTAAAACAAAGGAAGAAAAAACAAATTGTAGCTAATTTTAACAGGCTTGTAAATAAGTCTGGAAACACCATGCAAAATGGCCAGTGAATTTCTCAGAAACCAATTAGAGAGTCCTTTAAAAAATTCTAGAGTAGATGACCTTTTGGATAGGCTTTTCTCATCCCTGATACACAAATCTGTGATTTATAATGCAATCAGTGGATTGCATTAAAATGTTAATGCATGCTGCTTGAGGATGTCATATCCTGCATTGAGTGGTATAGATTATATTGACCATTTTATGTAATTTACTGTTCTTTTTTTCAGAGCCTGACACTGAGGTGTAGTTAAGCTCCTAATTTAATCATGTGCCTCTTAGCTTTATGGGATTTCTGTGCCTGGGGAAACTGACATGATGATCTACTAAAAAGCCTGTTACATCTCTAAAAATTAAAACAAAAACAACAACAACAACAACAACAACAAAAAGATGTTTTTCCAGGAAATAAACGAGAAACAGAAACAGGAGAAATAATTTATGGAAGAACATAAACCCATTCAGACACCACATGGAGAGACTTTCAGATGCAGATGTCAGGTAATCCACGAGTGAGCAGTTACCTGCTCCTCCAAATCTGTTCTAACAGTCTTGGATGTGTGAGCAACCTTTGGAATTCTGGAAGCAGAACCCAAACCCTTAAATTTGGTCTGCAGAAATAATGAATTTGTGTTAAGAATCATGGTAATTTAATGCAAACAAACAAGACCAAAGACACAAGCTGGACAACCTTTTATTTCTCTCTTCAGTTCTTGAACCCTAGAGGCTTGGCTTTCCCAGTAACCCAAGTATCAGCAATCCATTTTGTTTCTTGATAAAAAAGCTTTTAATTTTTTTTTTAAGAATTGCAGCATTCTAGGAAGTAGAAAAACTGAGGTCCCATAGTGTTCTTTGAAATACAGCAGAATTGCCTTCAGCATAAACTGAAGTCAAGCACACATGGAAAATTCAGAACCAAGATTTAAATCACTGAGACATTGGAAGGAAAAAAAAGACCTGCAATACCTAGTATTCTGCCTGAATCATTGTGTTAGCATCTCTATATTGCAGCACACAAATTAATTAGTAGATTTGCTGGGAAAAAGGAAAAAATCTACAGAAATATATGTTTCCTGGTTTTTGCATCTTGTCAGCTATGAAGCAATGAAGTGATGTTGAGTGGCCTGGTCTGGCCAACCAAACATAGAGGACCACATTTTTCTTGTCTTTTTTTGTCTTTTTTTTTCCCAGCATGATTCATGCTCCTAAGTCTGTTGGAGTGGAATGGTGAAGTTTAAGGCATGTTCTTAGATAGAAAGGATGGTTTCCTAAGCATCTCTGCAAGCTGTCTACTGGTGAAAAGACAGTGTAGACTCTTGCCCTGCTGTAGGTATGTGAGCAGCTGCAGATGAGAGGAAGCTGCTCCCTGCAAGGACTTCAGCTGCAGCTTGATATTGCAGATTTTCCCTGCTTAGTGCCTCAAGTTAAAGGAAAACCTTCTTGATGGATGCTGTCTGTGCAAGACTGGCAGCCTGGACATGGCTTGTGGGTGAGATATGGTCCAAGCTGGAAAAATAACTGTGAAAAAAACCCAGCAGAATGCTCTCAAAACTCAGAAAGAAAGCTTTAACAGGTATGTACATGTCTCTGTACCTAGGGAACAGGTGCATGATCATGTTTAGTCCATGAAGCACACATCTGTAGACCATTACCCACCACCCAGAGCTGGGAGAATTGTATCAGACACTCTGGAGGGCATTATACCTGGGATGTCCAGGATGATGCATTTGAGCAAATGTGGAGTTCAGTTATGTTTGTAATGGTAATGGAGGTAGAAGGGTTGACCAGAGAGTAAGGAGAGATTATATTTCTCTCCTTAAAAGCATCCCTGAGACTCAATTATCTAGAACATACAGTTCTTCCCTTAGCACTAGAATAGGAGTTGCAAAACTTATCATTTAGTGACCTTGTTGGCTGCCCTTCACTAGAAATTCAGGCAGGACATAATAGAAGCAACAGTGTAGTCACTAGCCAAGAAAATTAGAATAGTGGCAGCATCGGAGTGCAGTGCACTACTATGATTGCCTGAAAATTATAATGCTTTGCAAAGAGCTAATATTTGTATTCATTCTAAGTACTGAGGACCAATTTTCTGATGAGAATGGCAGCAATTGGGATGTTATTTGTCAGACATTCCTTCAGGACTCTATTTAAAATAAGAGACTATTCAAATTGTTGGAGGTGGAAACTTGTCTGTGTTTGGTTTTGTATCTTTTGGTGAAGATTCTTGAGTATGTAGAAGAAATTTACTGATTTTCAGGGAAACCTTAATGTCAGGACTTCCATACTCTTATCCTATGTTGATAGAGGGTGCAGCACTTACTCTAGAAGAGAAAGCAAACCCATATACAAATGGAACAATCCAAGAAAAAAAGGTGACTATTCATGAACTCGGGTTTGCTGCACTCATGATATCTATCAGAATGTACCTACATACTCTTAAAATATGTCTGTTTAATGAAGAGCAATGGATCAGGAGTAGCTTTGCTTTAGTCCAGAGTTTTGCGTAGACGTTTTGAAGATTATCATGAGCCCTCCTGCTTTGCTTTGCAGGTAGAAAATAGATGGAGTCATAATTTGCACACGCTATGCAGAGTGTTCTCCTGCAATCTTCCACCCCTTTGCTAACTAACATATGATTGTGAAGAAAATTCTTGCTCTTTGTTAAAATCCAAGGAAATATATTTGAGACAGACTTGCCATGCAAACAAGAAGTTGGCGTGTTGCTTTCAATTTTCATGGATTCTCATGTGCTGGCAGGCAATTTTCACAGGGATAAAAGGTCTTTGAACTTAGTGAATGACTTCCTTCTATTTTCAATAATGCAATAAGCCATTTTATTTTCTGACAAAGGTATTTCCATAGAAATGTTTTGGTCATATTGCTTTCACAAAAAATACTAGGAATTAGTCAAGAAGTCACATTGGTCAAAGGTCAGAGAGATCAAATGGCTTTAATTTAACAAAAAGACTAATGAGTAACATGAGGGGGGATTACAATATGTTTTTAACAAAAGAATGTGGCAAAGAGCATTTTATTGAGTTTTTGATTGGTTATGAAACTGGAATTCACGTTAGCTTTACCCCAATTTGGAAATAGCTCAACAATCTGCAGTTAAAATTCAAATAATTTTTTGACAGTTTCCATGCAAACGTATCTGTTCTGAAGCAATCTCGATGCCTTTTGCATTGAGACCAAAACAGTCTTTACAGCAAGCTTTCACATCTTACCTGTCTACTCCCAACATCTTTGAGTTCCCTAGTAATACTATTGCAAAGTAATTTATTGGTGAGAAGAAGGATTTTCTGTACCATCCATCACATATTCAATTCAGTGTCCTGGCAGAGTTTCATCTCAGACAACCAGCAACTTGAAGGAATAATTTGATCAACTTATTTCTTCATGCTACAACTTAATTCAACCATGATTTTCCTTGAACAGCTGCAGCAAAAGCCATGAGTGTTACAGCACTGATTGTTGCATTTCCGCCTTTTCATACTACAGAATCTGTTAACTTGCTTCAAACACTGTGAGAAGCAGCTTAAGCAATTTTGGGACTGCTTTGAAGGCCAGTAGTTGCAAGTTATTAAATGCACATTATTAATAAGGGATAAGACTGAGTAGCGTAGTAGGCATTATTCCCATTGAAGATAACAGCTCCTTGCCAATTGAGTTTGTGGTAATTATGTCAATTGTGAAATCTACTGAGCATAAACTGGAAAAAAATAGGAATGGCTCTTCAATATATTCAGTAATTATTCTCCTAACTACATTTTAAAAGTGCATCTGGACACTGGACAAAGTCTTCAGAATCTAAATGAGCCAAAGACAAGCTCTCCTCACAGCGCAACAGGGGAATTCAACCAAATGCATTTATTATACTCTGAAATCACAGCTGACTTCTAGCAGTGCCAAAAAAGAGAGGTTTACACAGACTGCTCATAATTTTTTAAGCACTGATTACAGCTGAAGGGCTATTTTTGTGTGAACAAAATTTGTTACCAAGTGCCATTTAATAGAATATAAACGTTGAAAAGTCCAAAGACTCATATGTTGATACAAATGAAGTCTTAGAAGGGGAAAAAAAAGGAAAAAAAAGGAAAAAAATGGGTTTATTAAGCCTTAGAAAAAGTCAGGAGAGGTGGGGAGGAATTTTTGTACACATTGGCCAACTTATCTTTGCAGAGTTGAAACTTTTAAAGGAGAAAATAGTTTTTTCTTTAGAAAACTGCTAGTCCAGGCAAAGTAGCTGGTTTCCTTGATTTATTTTGTTCTCCCAGAGTTCACAAATCAAAAGTATCCAACAAAATGAATACACTGACCAGAAGCCATAAGTGCAATGAAGTTCAGTTTTTCTAAACACCGAAGAAAAGAAAGACAGAATGTAATTTCAAAAATGTCCTCTTATATTTTTAGGAAGCCTCACATGCATAACTGCTCGTGGATCAGACTAAGATAAGAAATATAAATTTGCTGTTATTTAAATTCTAAAGGTGATAAAAGCTGAACTCACACCCTTAAAGAATAAGTGAGAAGTTTATAAATCAACTTCCCTTGGGAAAAAATCACCCAACATGGTTGCACAGATAAGGAATGTCTTTCAAAATGTTTTGCAGTGGTTTGGTCATGTATGTTTCAATGGGATTATTTAATGAATGATTTTCTCTGGCATCTGTTATGTCATAGCCTCCTGAAGGTAGTTTCTTTTTCCCTATCAGCCACTACCACTTCACAAATTAAATACATTGCACAAAGCTTGGCCAAGTGTTAAGAATGTCTACCAAAAGTGTTAAGAATCTGAATGTCTACCAAAAGGGCAAGCCACCAAAAATCTTTGATATTCCACTCACAGCTTCTATTAACTTCACTCTCCAGAATATATTTTGCCTCCATTGCTTTCACATTTTTAGTCTTTCATTGAGTGATAGAAATAGAGAGTTTAAAAGAAATGTTTCCTTCCTAAAGCACAGTTCTTCTAAACACCTGGAGTGCTTGTGACCAGCTCTGGGGCCCTCACTGTTGGAGTGAGTCCAGAGATGGGTTAACCAGAAGCCTGGAGCATCTGTCCTATGAAGACAGTCTGAGAGAACAGGAATTTTTCAGGCTGCAGAGGAGAAGGCTCCATGGAGATATTATATCACTTTCTGGTATCTAAAGGGGGGCTGCGAGAGAGCTGGAAAGGGACTTTTTGCAAAGGCAGGTGGTAACAAGACAAGGGGTAATAAGACATGGTTTTACACTGGAAGAGGGTAGGCTGAGAATACAAATTAGAAAGAAATTCTTTGCTGTGAGGGTGGCAAACCACTGAAAAAAGTTACATTAGCATTGTGGCTGTCCCACCCTTGGGAGTGTTCAAGGACAGATGGGCTTTGAGCAACTTGGTCTAGGCCAAGGTGTCCCTGCCATGGTAAGGGATTGAAAAGAGATGATCTCTTAGATCATTTCCATTCCAAACCATTCTATTATTCTATTCCATTCTAGATTCTATTCTATTCCATTCTGTGACTGAAAACAACATTTTTAATATTTGCTCAAGAAGTTTATTTTTAAAAAATTAGGCTTATAGCAGAGTTGACTCAGTCTCAGTAAGTACAGCAACACAGATTGTTTTAAGAATTTTCTGTCACTTTGGTTATATATTTGATTGCAAGTTTTGATTACAAACAAGAAGAATTTTAGGCTTTTTAGCTTATAAAATTTTGCTTTATTTCTTTTCAGTCCTGTATTTACATAGAGAGAAGGCATTCCTCAACAAAATTTCATGTTTATTGTGATGTTCCTTGAAGTTCATCTGATTTGGTTATTGTTGTGCTGACACACCTTTGGTTCAGAGATTGTGCAGAAGACAGCCACACACAAGACTCTGATGATACCCCAGTATTCAAAAAACTGCAGGACACAATGGTTCACTAAGGTATTGTTTATCTGTCAATATTTTCAATATTTTTAGAAATTCCTGGCATAACAAAGAATAGATCAGATACTATGTGCCAAGCTCAGACTGGAACTCATGGGATTTCAACAAGATCAAGGAGGTAATTGGCAACAATTTCAAAATCACTGGTTTATCCCTTAAAAAATAAGACCCTAGAATAAAGATTGTAAACTCTGAACTTGGAAGGCCTGGAGCAAAACACTCAGGTCCTAAAAAGGGGAAAGTCTGACCAGTGACTTGGACTCTAAAACAAAGATCACACTTCAAGCTTGCCAGTTTGAATGGCAAATATGTCAAATGGCAAGGATGCCAAATAACAGTGTTAGTCTGGGAAAACACCTCTACAGTAATGGAGGAAACAGGCTTGTGGAACAAGCCTGACAGAGTCCAAGAATTATTTGGACAACATTCTCCAGCACAAGGTGTGACTCTTGCAGTGTCCTGCACAGACCCAGGTTAATGATTCTGATGGGTTCCTTCCAACCTAGCATTTCTGCAACCCTATGATTCCATGACTTGCACTTTTAGAAAGTTTGACTTACCATCTCACCCTAAAGGCCAACCCAGGCCACTCTGAGATTATTTTTATTTTTCTTCTTTTTTTTTTTTTTTTTTTGTTTTTGTTTATGTTTTTGGTTGGTTGGTTGGTTTTTTTTTGTCTTTAAGAAAAAGAAAAATATTTTCTTTTGGTTGTTTTGGCCATCTTTTTCCCATTTACCTTGATGTAACTTTCAGAGGTAAAAATTTGTAATATGCACAGAAACACTTTCTTTCTTGGATGTTTGCAGTCTCTTCCCTTCTTTGAAGAGTTTTTTGGCTGCGTAGCTCCCAAGCCAAGCAGGTAGACAATCTCCTTATGCATCACTCAACTCAAAGCACACAAAAAAGTAAGAACAAAAAAATCCAAAAAAAGCCACAAAACACACAAACAAACACAAAAAAGCTAAAACAAATATTTTTCATACATATTAATTATGGCTGTGAGTAATTATCCAAAATTATATACATCACAACATGATATACATCCTGAGAGAAATGATGTGCTGCTAACATATTGTATGAATGGGAGAACAAAATTATGGGGACAACTGTCCTCCAGTGATTTAGTGTTTGTTATAAAAGTGGCAATGAAGAGACTCAACCTGAGATCCAGTTTTGTAAGGTCTGCCAAAATGTTGGACTAGTAGGGATTTGTTCTTTCAGGAGAGAATTGATGGTTGGGATGCCACCTGTGCTGCTTGGGGTGTTTGATCATTGCAAAATTACCTCCACTCAAATTAGGGATGTAATTAGCAATCACAGGCAGTGAGTTTTGTTGAAAGTCTCTCCAGCTGGGCTGGCCCTGTGCGGGTCAGTGCAGCAAAAGGGGTAGCTGATGGATGTCCTCAGCTGTTCCTCCTGCAGCATCCTTGGTGCAGAGGGTGCTGCTTTCCATCCTAAGTCATGCACACCTTCACCAGCACTGCTACAAGCCCAGCAATTACAAATCAGAGCACTGAGCTCATCTCAGGGGTTAGGGGTCCATCCACAAAAGGCTACTCTATTGTTGCTTGGTACTCTATTAGGAAGGGAGAACAGGTACCTTTGTGCTGTACCACCAAAGAACCACCACCATTAACCCTGAGTCTGTGCTTCAATGTGCCAACACGATCAAGGCTAAAGCCTTTCTTAGATCAATCTCTGAAGTGCTCAGAATAAGACTCAAGTGTCTGAAAACACTTTAGTCCTGGCTATCATAAACATTCCCACTCCCAATTTGTAAGCTATGCTAGTCTAAGACTATTAGCTAGCTTTGAGGAAACTTATTAGTACATGGACAATGAATTTAGTTAAAATGTAAGCTCAGATTGTTTTGTAGCTTAGCTATCTTTTCCAGGGTTTATAAGCTCATGAAAATGCTCTGAATTGAGAAGCCAGAGTATAGTGTTCTCAGCTGAGACAAAAATGCATTGAATCCTTCAAATCTTATGAAGCCACTCAACTTTGGTGTTATTTCTGGCTGCTAGGTTTGATTTCTACTGGAATGTACATGGCTGACTAATGTCATGAATCACTGGTGCTCCACTAACCTAAATGGAACTGGAATGATTCTATTTTCAGTCAGTAAAAAAAAATTGATAGGTGTTTTCAGGCTTTCAAACTCAGTAGGTTCCTAGGCAAAATATGTGTTTGTGGCCTCACTCATAGGTTTTTCTTTTCTATTTGTTACTTTTTTTTTTTTTAATTAAACCTCCATTCAAGGGAAAGTCTGCTATGATTAAGGCAGATAATATGCCTCAGCTATAAAACCCTCCCTGCCTTGTGAAAGGACAAAATTTAGGGGTGTGCTGTAGCTCCTCTGAGAGGTCAGTCAGAGGCAATGGGATTACTAAAGGGTTTTTGGGCTACAGCCCCACAACTCCTCACATCTGGAGTTAATCTGGAGTTGTCTCCAACAGAGATACTAACAACTTAATGTTTCTAGTACTCAGCATCGTAAGCCTGGCCTTGACTTCAGCATCTTCATTTAAGCTCAGTCCTTTCCCTGAAGCCATTAAACCAGTCTGCAGACCCCTGTTTGGCACCCTGGTCTGCTCACTCCTTGATGCAGCTGCAGATACAGTGCAGGGAGCCAAGCTCATGTTTGATAGTTCAGTCTTGTCCAGCAGTTCCGTGGGCCTATTGTCTACGCATTGTCTCCTGGGTTTATTGCCCCATAAACTGCTATTTAGTCTGCAGCTTTAATTTCCACACCCCTGGACAGCTATTAAATACTCATCTTTCACTTTTGACATAACTCCTTTAATCCCATTTCAAGAGTAAAATACGAACAGGCCCTGACATTTCTGTATTCATTCAAGAGTGATACCAGCTAGAGGTAGGAAAACACATTATTCCTGCTTGTCTTCAATGCAGAGTTACAGTGATTACAAAATTACAGATGTGAAATTACTTGAAATTTTGGATCTGCAAGTCATTGGACAATTTTTAGGAAAAACAAAACAAAAAAAGATTGCACAAATAATAAAATGAGCAGGAAAAGAGGCTTATCATTCTTAAAGCTATACAAATGCTGTGGTTATAGAGCAATAAAACCAAAGAGGTTTTTTTTCTATAATGTAGTGTCTATTTTATTCTGTTTTACTCACATATCACCTTTCCAATAATAATATTTTAGAACATTCCAGTACTAAGTACAGTGACAACACTAACATCAAACCCCTATGCTTTGTGCTTACTAAACTCATGGTTTAGTATACAAAACAGAAACAATATGACAAGTGTGGGATTTGAAGGGGCTGTAGAAAGGATTTTGGCAGATTTTCCAGGACGCAAGTCTAACAGTTTTCACTAATCTTCTAGGTTTTAATATAAATATGAAATTATGACCCTAGTTCATGGCTTGGAATAATTCCAGCAATCACAGTGGAGTTCCGCTGGGGATGTATTTATCTCTGAGGGGTTTTCAATACATCCATTTTTCTGGATCCTAATCTGCAGTGTATTATTGTGTATTCTTTGAGGAAAGAGACAGACATGCAAAGGAAAGTCATGTAACTGAGATCTCCCTCCTCATATCTATAGATATATACACATTACACATCCTTTTTTTCTTAAAATTGTTTCACAAACCCAGATCCACTTTTGTGACTATTTTACCAGTTTGCTAGACACATCTGCAGTTTGTTTGCTTGTCTGCCTCCAGGTTTTACTCTTGTGCCACAGCCGAGTTGGAGTGCTTCTCCCAGGGCCAAATACTCTCTCTTCCTTATCCTGTATTTTGGCACAACTATCTTGTCTGTGAAGGTTGCAAATGTAGCAACCAGGCTTGAAGGCTTCAGGCAGAAGTGTCTGCCACAGAGCAGTGCACCAGACTGGAATTTTGAGTGGCATCATCACCTGCTGCGCTTTTTTACCATTGCTTTTAAAGCTATTTTCCCAGACTCAGTGCCAAAATTTAGTAGACATTGCAATAACTCTGTCTGCAAAACTGAGCCTTCTTGAAGTTTTGGATGTGCCAGAGTCTGAGATAATGGATATGTTTTTGAAGTATTCAGTTCAACAATTTCCTTCTCTCAGTCTTGTACTATATGCTTCCCCAATATTTGTTGGTGTTTCAAAAGATTTTTCTTAAATTTGTTATAGAAAACCATGGACCCTTTTGTGAGAAGGCAGAATTAAAAGGGGAGCCATTATATAAATATTAAGAATCTGGTTCTTGATCTTGGATTACACAGATTTTGGGTAAGTCAGTAAGAGCAAATCCATAGAAGAAATAATATAACAAAGCAGCTAAAATCCATACTGAATATAGTAATATCTATAGTATATAGATTTGTCTTATATTTTTGTATGAACACTTATATGTGTCTATCTCTTACTCTCTTGTCATGATGAGCTTTCACATATTTCCAAGCAGTCCCTGTATACATACATATTCAAAATATCATAAGAATTTAATCAAATAAATAGTATTGCAGAAACAAGTTGAAACAAAGATTAACATTATAAGACATATCATAAGCTTTACAGTTGGCAGAAAATATTTATTCTTTCTAAGTTAGGGTTTTGGGGTGTTTGTTTGTTTGTTTGTTTTTAATGAAGGTGACAAAGTATCATTTTATCAGAATATCTATTGTCTCCCTCCAGTTTTGCAGTTCACCTGCATGGAACAATGCTCCATTAAAAAAGAACAACTAGCATATTGCAAAACTAATTTTTTTTTCCAGAAAATGAGTGATCTTCAATTCATGGAAATGTTTTTATTGTGGGGTTTTGCCCTTGTGATTAATGCAGACACATGGGATAAGGGAGGCAGATAGAGATTTCAATGGCAGGCAGCAACAGCTGGTTTAATGTAGCAACAGCAGCAGTTTATTGTTCTGAGAGCATGGAAATCAGCTCATGTAATGAACAACTTTGTTTCTCTCTGCAAGTACTCCCTTGCTTAACACAGCAACAGGGTCCAGAAGAGAATTTATATAGCATTAACTTAGCAACAAGCTTTCTCAGCTAAATGTGTCTTGGCTTACAAATATGGTTCAATTCAGTCTCAAAAGTGTAATAAGGTGTTGAAGTAGGTTACTGAAAGTGCTTTAGGCCACTATTTTTGGTGAAAAACAATTTCTATTTTAATCTTTTACTTCTTTAATCTGCATTCAACACCTGTTGCAAGCTACGACGGTTCCCAGGCGTTCCTATCAACCAAAGATTATCCATTTTTAAATCCAACATCATAGCATGTCAATACTGAACTGGAGAGAAAAACTTCTTACAGATACTGTTCTTCATCTTTCAAAAACCAAGGCATCATTAACTACTGTTGCAATCAGTAACAGCCTTTGTGGTGCAGCCACAGGAAGGTCAGGAAAGTCACAAGGAATAAGAGACTTAAAAGGTCTACCTTTATATTTTAAGGTAAATGTATGGAGAAATCACAAGAAAACAAATAAGTTTTCATCCCATTCGACTCTTAATGGGAAGACGACACCTTCCTCTTTCCATTAGCAAAATTCTGTTTGTTTGCATTCCCCAAAGCTGCTGAATGTCCATCCACAGATGATGACAGTGTACATGCATGGCTAGCTCATGGTCCCCAAGCCTAAAACTTCTAGGGAGTCTGATCTACTGCCCAAGCAAAGATTGACTATGTAATCCCAATACAATAAATCTCGTGCTGTTCCAAAGAGTGGGATTTACAGTGTGTGCTCATGCCAGCTTGGTTCCATGTGCCAGGAAAGCCTCAGAATTACAATGAATGAGTTGAAAATAGTTGCGTTCTCTACAAGCAGTAAATGTCTCAATTTTTGGAGCTTTGGTAGTCCAAGAAGGATGGCCCAACACTCCTGCACTTAAAAAAAGCAAATAGACAGTGGGCAGCAATAGTAGACATTTCCCTCAGGAACAGATCTGTGATGGGAAAGGGAGTTCTTGATAACAAGATAAAGAAAAAATAGATAAGAATATAAAAATGGATAGAAGACAGAAAAAAATGCTCTGGAAGGGCACCTTTTGCCCTTACAATTCCTTTCTTCTATGAAAGCAGCTCGGTCCTGTGAGTTTGAACAAAGTTCTTGTCATATGAGAAAGAGATTAAGGTATCTTTAAATTAAAAAAAAAATCAAAATCATAACTAAGATTTGGGCTTTTTGTTTATTTATTTCCTTTATATTTAAAAAAAATTAGGAAAGTAAATTTTCATCTTAACTACTGAAACTATTTCAAGGTTGAGGTTTTAGTGGCATTTTGGGGAGTTCCCTCTGAAAAATATATCAGAGTGGAAAAATTCGAAGCTTCTTCAAAACTTCCTATAGTAAACTAATTATGTTTTTCTTAACATGCTGTAGCTACCATTTAAAAAATTCTGGAACTACATTTACTCTAGAAGCTATTGTTGTGCCCTGTTCTCTAGCTATAAACTGATCTCACATTCTAAATAATGGGATGTTTCGAAATGCTGCAAATACTGCTTAAATTTCAGTCAGTATTGCACAAGTTTTTATCCCACATTCCTTTTGCAGCACCTTTGGGAAAAGGCATTACACTTTTCTGCTTATGATCCAGGCTCATGCCTACTGCTTCATTTAACCACCTTTGGGATTAGTATTTCTACTCCATTGTCATGGGCCCTCCCAACAATTATTATTCCCAAAGGAACTATTGCAGTGATCTCGCTCATAAGGCTTCAATTAAAAGTCCTGAGGGAAGGCATTGAAAGAGGTATTTTCTTTTAAAAGCCTTTAAACACTGCACAACTGCTGCATTCTGAAGAGCTGCCTGCCATTCCCCCTCAATGTTTTCTGCCTTATGGTCATCTCAGTCATTAATTCTGGCCTGCTCTGGCAAAATGCTTTTTATTGCGGTTCGCGTGTGCAATCATTTTGGTGGAGTACATTCTGTGGGGTATTTATGCTACTCACATTAGGCACCTAACCTCCATGCCTAGATTAGGGTCTCATCTGACTAATATATCTCTGTAGGCAATAGGAAAAAAAGATAATCCAGTGGAAAAAGCAAGGCAGGAGGATGATCTCAGGTCCATGATTTGCACTCTGGACAGGATTTTCAGTACTCATTGAGGATAGCAGAGAATGTTCAGCTCTTGGGTCATCAAGCAGGCAGTCCATGACCAGCTGGCAGGGCAATGCTGGTTACATTAAATCCCATCACAGGGGTCTGGCAGACAGTACAGGCAATGCAGAGAAATGGTTTCCTGTCCTTTTATACTCACAAACTGTTCATAGTCTCTTTTTACCTGAGAAAAACCATTTTGCATGTACATCATGGTTCTATGCCATGGGAATGTTTTGGTATCACTCCTCCTAGACCCAAAATGTGTCATTTGTCATGATTTCAGCTACGCTAGAGTTAATTTCTTTTCAGTAGCTTACATGCTGAGTTTTGGATTTGGAATGAGAATGATGCAAGAATAATATGCTGATGTTTTGTTTTTTTGTTGTCATCTTTGTCCTAAATCTTCTAAGTTCCTAAGGACTTCTTTTTTCTTGTCCCATGCTCTGCCAGTGAGGAGGTACACAAAAAAAACAAACTGGGAAGGACCACAGCTGGGACTGCTGACTGGAGATGACCAAAGGGGTGTTCCACACCATAGAACACCAAGCCCAGCATATAAACAGAGGGCAGTTACCTGCATGGGCAGCCAATCTGGGTTTGGGAAACCAGGTCTGCCATGAGTCAGTTGGTAATGAACAATTGTATTGTGCATTATTTGTTTATTATTATTATTATTATTGTTATTATTATTATTATTATTATTATTATCATCATCATCATCATCACCATCATCATCATTATCATTGATTTAAAAAATTTACTAAACTGTTCTTATCTCAACATACAAGTTTTACTTCAATTTCCTTCCCCATCCCCCCAGAGTGGGGGGAAGAGGAAGGGAGCTGAGTGTGCAGCTGTGGAGTGTTTAATTTCCAGCTTGGTTTGACAGCACAACTGTCCTTAAAACCACAACCATCATTCCTACTGGTAAAGAACTGTGGAGCTACCAGCCTCCAAATTTGGGTTTTTTCATCACCTAAATTTGGTATGTGAATATTATCTCCACTTTATTGAACAACTCAGATCATACTTTTCTGGAAATGATGTGAAGGATTTTTGAAACCGATTTCTAGTATACCAGGCCTTATTTTCTTTCTTTTTTATGATTTCTGCTTTTCTAGAGATCAGCAGAAGCTGATCAAGCATTGTTATACCTACAAAATATAGGTCTAAGGAATCATCTGCCATGACAATCATACATCATCAGAACTCTAAGATGCAGTCAACATTGAAGCTGAATGCAGAAACTGAAAATTTTAGGAGGGTCTGAAAATTCACATTTTCATTGTTTATTAAAGAATGTGGGTGTACCAAGCATCAGAAAAGAAGGAGCTTCAGCATCAGAGGAAAGTAGGTCCAGTTTATACGAAAAAGCAATCAAAGTGCTCTTGATGAAATGAAAATGCTGAATAAAAGGCTGACTTGCTTACTGATGCTCACAGATATAATAATCTCAGACATTTTAGGAGGCAGATTTATGTCAACTGCAAAATGGTTGGGAGCAATAAAAGGATGTAATGTGTTAATTAAAAAAAAGAAGAATATAGGTAAAATTTACATTTTTAAATAACAATACTGTTTTCTAGAGTATTTTAACAAACAACATTCCATTAGGATTATGTCAATACGGTCATATTACTCATCTCAGTTCTCATGTGTTTTATTTATGATTCACAAAAAGAATTATCTCCTTATCCAAACGTATTTTAATTGAATTACAAAACAAAGGGAGCCTTTTCTAACTTTCTAACCTTCCTCGCAAACCAGAATAGGGTCAAAGAGATTTGAAGAGTCATGGAAGAATATGTTTTCATTTATTTCAGATAGATTCAGGGGAACTTTGTTCCAGATGTTAACCTTAACCTTTTACAACAAACTCTCTATCTGTGGTTGTCCCTTATTACAATAGGATCCATATTGGGGGCTGATATTTTGGTGGTCAGGAATTTCCTGGTGTCACACCACCTATGATTATATACTTGGCATAATTTATTGTGAATACATATAATAACAGAGGGGAAGGTTTTAATTCCAGTTTCTCTCATATGGCTGTAAATATTTTTTGAGGTATACTCAGTGTAAAGACTTGAGAAACCAGGAAAAAACCCTCATGCATAAATTCTCTTTCTAGCAATTTTTTTATTAATGCAACCACTTAATTTCTACTTTTACTTGCAATTTTTGACCATAATGAATATTTAGAGCAGTTTTATGCCAACTGTCAGTTTTAGATCTTCAAGCCACTTGTGTGTCTACAACCTGTGTGGACAAAAAACCACCAAAGTATTAATGAGACATTAGTTGTGCTTACTGTCATCTGTATTTCCATTTAGTTTGGCATAAAAAAAGCAAAAGAAATGCAGTTTGTCCAAGTCTTGAAAACAAGGAAATTTTGTTTCTAAAGGCATAACATTTAAAATATTTACCATATTTAGGCTATATAATAATGATTTATTTGTATTTCATAGAATACCTAATATTGTAGGAATCACAGCTGTTCATGGCTTATTACAGATCACAGCTCCCTGTATGGATGTCTTATCTAGATCATTACCCCAGCCTATATTTCTACATGATACACATACAATTGACACATGCTCACACCTTTATTTTGGTGTTGTACAGGCTTTCTCAAATTAGAATGCAAAATATAACCTTTTTAAACATTGAGAGAAATTACCTCCTTCACCATCATCCCTTCTAAACTAAATCAACTTACCTTGAATATTGAACAGGAATTTTTAGGCTGGGATCCATGGATACCTTGACGTTTGTGGTCTATTTCCAAGGGATTTGTGTAAGGTAACTAAGGAAAGTAAGAGCATCAATAAGTTTAAATTCTCTCCTGCAGGTTTAACCTGTCTGCTGGAAAATTTTACATGCTTGTCAAATTAGAAAAAAGTTGCAAATCACCTTATGGATGGATTTGATGAATTACAGAAAGGCATTAACACTTCTGAAGAAGTCCTGCTGCAAATGGTATTATCAATCTTTTCCTCTCACAGAAATAGTCCATTTCAAGCACATTGCAAGTGCTGTTTTTACTTTATTTTTTCTTACATTCAGATATTCTTTTTCTGCAAATATTTCTGCACACAGTATTTTCAACTGCATGCTTAATGTGCTTCCATTTCTTCCACTTGACTCAATTATTTTGTGAATTTGGTGCCTTTTTATTTCCCATAATTCATTACATCAGTGGCTGTGCACATAATCCATAACAAGGATCACATTATTTTTTTATAACTAATATACTACATTCAAAGTTTCTCATAAATTTTAGGCTGTTCTTTAGATTGCCCATGGTTTACAGTAGCAAACATTCAATCTTTGCATGTTATACAAACTAAACTTCTCAATTTTCAGACACTAATATTTTCCTAGAGATCCTATTTTCATAAGCTACTCTGACTGAAACAAACAAAATGCATTTTCACTGAAAATTCTGTGCTGATGGTAATAGCTCTTTCCTAGAAAATATAGGCTTTGAATCACACAAACAAAAAAATCTCATTATACCATTCTCCCACTCCCCCACCCCCATATTTTGCCACCATAATAAACACTTGCTCTTTCCTATATTCTGTTATCAGGCTTAAGACTATCCTCAGAATAATTTATTCATTTTTTAGCTAGTTTGGCTTAATGGAATTACTTGCACCACTGCTGAAATACCACCTGGATGTATAATTTTCTTTGTGCTGTTCTGTCAGGCAGAAACAGCCCGTGGGTTTTTTTCTTATAAATAATCCTTGCCAAATTATTGTTTTCCCCTGCAAATCTGAGAAGCTCTTGAACTTTAAAGTACGGAGTACTTTAAAATCATCCTCCTGTCTCCCGCTTGTCTTCTGTTGAGAAAAGTTTTGGGAGCACAATGAACACACAGATACATACATGTGTGGGCACCAAGTGTCTGTGGAAAAACAAGCAGTGCTTCTGTCTAATACAGAGACAGTCAGTCTGGGAAGGTGCATCCCTGATCATGGGACACTGCTTCATCTACCCTTGGTGATATCTGTAAGGCTATGTCTTCTCATTCCAAAACATCCCACTTCAGAGACTGCTGGAACAGATGAACACATTCATTACACTGTGGCTCTTTGGAGGGTGGCGTGGGAGGAGGGATTTCAATGCTTCCCTGCAACAGCCAATGGACAGAGATAATCTATCTGATCTAATTAAAAAAATTATTTGAGAATGAGTTGAATTAGGCCCTAAATTTTACTTTTTTTTTTCCTTAACTATTCCTCCAATTAGTTTATAATGATTTTCTAATACTGTGATTATCTGGAAGTCTGAGGGCTAAGGTTGGCTTATCTACTTACTTAGAACTCCTCCAATAGCCTGTAAGAGATTGTAGGATTGCTCAGGTATGTATGTAAACTTCTGAAGAGACTGTGTGTCTCCTGCAAGAGCTGAAGCTTTACTAATTGGGTACAATTTAAAAGCTCTGAACATCTTGGTCATGGGCTTGAGTAAAGTACGTCTAATTCCAGGTTCAAAATTTTGATTGGAAACTGCAAATTGGACCTACCTTTACATAGATCTTAACATGGAGCCAGAAAGAACATTGGTTTTGCACTTAAAAGCCTAGACCTAAAATTGTTTACTGGAGTTGTTTCCTGTGAACCATCTCCTGATGATTTACATGTTCTACACAGGTATTCAAGGGATGGGACTACATCTGATCATGTTCAGCAGCATGGTGCTTTGTGACAAACCAAGCTTTGCTGATCAGTCTGATGAGGGCACCTGGTTTTGTGACATAGGCTGTTGTTCCCTTCCCACTGGCATGACTAATTTTCTTTTCAATGGAAACAAACATGAATGGAAATGGGAAGATGACAATTTTTGGGCCTTGTTCAACATCTATCCAAGAGGTAGCTAATGTACATATTCAAAACTTAAAATCTGGAAATCCTGGAGTTCATATGTAGCTTATGATGTCAGTGTAAAGATATTTTCAAGAGCTACAATAATGAATTAAACTCTTTTTTTCATCCTGTTAGTGGCCTAAGTAAATTGATGTGCAAGAAATACAACTTCATTTTTTAGCAGCCTCTTCATTTAGAAAGTATTACATGGTGCAGATATCTTAGCCTGTTTCTTGCTAGAAAATACATAACAGGGTAGAATGTGACTTAATGCTCATATTACATGTAGCATTTCAACAGTAAATCAAGTCCAGTTACTTAGAACTCATCACAAACTGACCATTATGTCCCTTTCATCAAAATCAGGGAAAGAAAAGCTTTGAGAGTGATATTCACCAGACATAGAACCTTAATGATAATGTTTCTTAGGGCACTTAATCAGGCGTATTTTGTTGTAGGACAGTACCATTAAAAAGACATTGAGAACTGTGCAGTGCGTTTCAAGCATAATCCAGCAAATTTCTGAAGGGAATGTATGCTTTTGAGTATCTCATTTTCTCCTGGATATTTCACAAAACCTCTTTGAAATCTTTGGAGTCATGGTAGGGATAAAATTAATCCTATTGCCTTTACACACTGATATAAATCAGATGACAAACTGATGGCACAGATCTTTGGCTGGTTTCTGTCACTTCAGCTCACTAAAGTTAATGGAGCTATATACCTACATGGAGTTAATCCATTTTTTGTTTTTATCACTGAACACATATGTATTTCTTCAACTGAATTCCCACTTAGCTATGTATGTGCTATTTGTTCTGCATCATCCAACATGCTGTATAAGCTTTCCGCCCTTAATTATGCCTAAAGGCCTCTGGTAACAATGAGGTTATTCTTAAGGAAGAGCGAATAGATTTTGAAAACATCTCTCTGAGTAGTTTTCACTGTTGGATCTTTTATAACAAATAAGTCTTTATCTTTCTAAACCATGTTTCGCACAATAATTGGTTTCTAGAACACATGTGACTTATTGTAGAGCTCCTGCTAGCCTCCAAGTACACAGTAGTAATATACAAGACCAAAGGTCATATGGCCCAGTATTTCTTCTGGAAGAGACAGCCCTTCAGCTACCAAAAGTGAATGCATTGAGAATATAAAAAAACAGGGAAAGGGCTCATCCCCAAGGCTCTCCTCTTTCAGCATCAAATAAAGCCAGGTCTGTTCCCATGCCACAGCAACAGCAAATCCAAATGAACACTAAAAGCTGACTGAGATTTTTATGAAGGATGTACTGGTCTGGTATCAGTTGTTTTCCTCTCTTTCCCAGTACTTGTTGAGAACCCAAATTCTAAGCCTTTCAGCAACAAAATAAACTAAGCTAGTCCAAAGGCCAGGGTGACTTGGTCTAGAAACATCATCCTGCCCCTGATCCCACACATTCCCTCTAGACACGAGGGTACAGGCCCAATACAGTCATTCAAAGTTCATGGCAGCCTGTACAATCATGTCATTGACTGCCATGAGATGAACTAAGTGAGTTTATAAACAGGTGCAGGATAGTGTAATTGTTCAGTTTGGTTTTATCAATTTTGACAGCTCTTTGTTATGAAGCTAAGCACAGAAAGATTATGGGATGTATTGTGTCCTGTATAGTAAGACTGTGATGCAGAAGAAAGTGCAAGCATGCATTTAGCTAGTCACCAGGGTATTCCAAAAGTGACTCATGTTGACTTTAAGGCTAAAATATCCATTCATTTTAGATGAGAAAAGAAAAAAAACAAACAGAAAAGCACACCTATTTTCAGCTTGCCATACTTGCTGCTGCTTAGAGAGTTTCATTGTATAAGAAATCCATCATCTTTGATATATGGCAAAGACTATTTCAGGAAAAGAGAAATATACAGAATTTATTTATGAACTTGTTTTTCAGCTCTTACTCTGAACATGTGTGCAGAGTGTGAAGAAACAAACACTAACATAGAAAGAAGATCAAAAGAGGAGAAAATAGATCAGAAAGAAAAGAAGCTCCTCACGCAGCCTGTCATCTCCAAGATATCAAAAATTTTTCTGGGAGGACTGTATATCCGTATGTTTTATTAACCTTATAGTGCAACAGCCTGTGAGACAGTGTAGTCAAACTCCTTTTATGTCAGTCCTTGCACAAGGGGGAAGAGGGCAATTTAAGGCAACTCTCTTGGACTGGGAATTAGTGGGTTAGCTTCTGCCTCACCACCTGCGCCGGGTCACTGCCCATCTGCACTGCCACTCTGCCTGCCTTTTCAGGCACTTCTGTTCCTTGGTGGCTGCTGCCACCTGGGCATGGCTTGCAGGCTGCTGGGAGGGAGGAAGAGTGGAGCCTGGCAGCAAAATACACATAAAGAGGAGAAGAAAGAAACAGCTGAGAGGAGCAGCAGCAAGGGCTATAGTTGCTTGAAGTCCTGTAACAACTCCTGGCAGTCCTGGACACCTTATTACAACCCAGTGCTCTCTTCATGGAAAGTGGATTTACTGTAAAGCTATTCATTAGGCAGGCAGCTACTCACTCCTGTATTGTTTGCTTCTGATAGCATTGGGAGGCTGTAAAATGTGATGTATACAGTGTGTTACGTTAGGATGGAGCAGCAATTGTACTGCGCTTAACATTCCTCTTGTCAAACAAATAAACTAGACCATGCCAAATGTAAAACTTACCCTAAAACACAAACTTCTGTCATTTGATATTGTAGATGACAGGTTTTTAAAGCCACTGCTATTCAAGAATGAAAATATATAAATCTTGAGATAAATGTGTGAATATTTCTCTTTTTCTCTGGTAAAAGTGCTTGGAAACAGAAGCAAAGATGTAGTGAAAAATATTGAAAATTCAGTTTACAGCATGTTCAGCCTGCTTTGTCATTTCTATGCCTTGTATTATCAATATTTGCTGTAAAAAAGAGGACATTTGGAAGGTGTGCTGTGGTGACCTAGAGGCTGCTCAGTGCTTGGTTCCAATGGGCTGGCAGTCAGGACTGCAACTTGCTCTGTGCAGCCAGCAGTGTTAAAGCAGGGGAAGCAAAAAGAGCCTGTCTGTCTCCTTATCTTTTCCCATCCTTCCATAAATGCATCTTTACTATAACTTGATAACATTCCTAACTAAACCAGGCAATCATAAGCCTGTTTAATGCTGGTGCAGCTTGATGCCCTATACTGCAAGAATATTGTTGCTCTATACTCCATGGGCAGCTGCATTTCAGTAGCCAAGTAAATAAAGTGTTGCTTACACAGGGTATCATTACTCTTGCTGTTTTTAATAATGAAAAATTTGGTCTTATCCAGGCACTAAAATACAAGATCTCTTTGCTCAAATGGAAGTGTCTCATTATAAACCTCTCTTCAAAAATAAATGCCCTAGGGATTGGAAATGGGATTATTTGTTTTCCCTTTAGACTTCTAAACCAAATGGGTGAAAACTTGGTTTTAATTAAATGCAGAGAATACAATGTTTTAAAAGAAGATATTTAAAACAGTACTGTTTAAGTCAAAGAAAGGATACTCCCTGTGACAAGTTTCACATTCAGATGAAGATTCTTTATATTTGCAATATCAGCAAAAACACATTCTGATGTGATTCTGATTCTGTAATGGTTTGGCAGAGTAGCTCATGAATTCAAAGTATCAAAATCCAGTTTTGCAGTATTTAGGAAAAATAAAAGCCCTTAATTTCTTTTTGGTCTAAAAGAAAATGTCTTTTTAAAAATTTCCATTATTTTTTAGTTGAAAGTCAGGAGAAAACGCTATGCCACTCTCTAAAAGACTAATCAAAACCTGTACATTACTTCCAAATGTACAGATTTTTAACTGAAATATTTCACAGAAATGAAATAATTGTAATACTTTTCAATTTTCTAATCAAGTGTGGAATATTGACTTTCTAAGAATGGAATAAAGCTTAAATTATTAAAATAAGACTAGGCCAGGTTGTTAATATCAGAAAAGTAACATTTTTGCAGTCTCTGAGAGCCCAAAAAAGAGGAGCCTTTCCTATGTGCTGTACACTTCTGGTTTTGTAGTGACCCATTGGTGTCTGTGCTGCAATAAGAACACCCTGCAACATGTGCTGTATGCACAGGATGAATTTCAATGCATGAGCTTGTTGTAAGCCATTGACAAAAAGTACAAAGATAAAGCAGTTCAAATAGCCTGAGTTTTTTAAAGGGAAGGGTACATTCATAGTATAATATCATATATTTTCATTTACTTAATGAGCAATAGATTTGATTCAGGGCTAGCCCATACAATAAATAACTGATGCAAAATGTGATGAAAAAGAAGCATTCCTTAAAAAGTTCTTAGTTATTCAAAAGCTAGGGGACAAACTTGTCTTTCTGTCCTTAGAAAAGACTAAGTGAGAGGAAGAGAATACTCCAAGTTGTGAGGACTGCAGTCTTAACCTGAGTAGTTAATTATGAAAGTTTAAGTAAGTCCTAGGGCCAGGGATTCTCTTTTCATTATAGCCTTGTACAGGATCTGCCACAGCAGTGATCCTCCTTCCCACTGGGAGCTCAAGGTGATGCAAGAAGTAAAACCAAAACTCATCATAGTCAGGAAAAAACCAATAAAACAATAAAAACATGAGCAACACTCAATATGCTGGGTCTCTTTTTTTCTTTCATTGGTCCTAAGTGCACTGTAGATTAGAGAAAAAAGCCCAGCTACAAAACAACAGAAATATAGCATTCGATAGGTTTGAACTGTGGGGCAGGAATCTGTTGCTGCTTGAACTCCATAGACCCATTTGCCTCAACCAGGTGGAAAACCCTTCCATTAGTAGAGGGTCACCCTTGGAGTCTCTTAGTGTTTGCGTCCGTCACATCAAGAAATTACGTACAGAATTATGTATTTGGGATGAAAGATTGTTTCATAGCTGGAAATTCTGTTGATAGGTTAAGCTAAGAAAAATCACATTTCTGCAATAAGCTTAAGCAGAGATGCACAAAGTACATTACTATGCTAGTAAACGATTAGAGAAACAGAAATAGCAAAGAAAAGAAAAAAAAAGATGAGAAAAATGTCTAAAGGGATAGGGAAAGGAAAAGAGCTGGAGGGGATATTTTATAGAAGTTTTTCCTGTATGATATGTGTAGGATCAGGTTTAATGTGAAACGGGCAATGTATTCAGGACAGTTAAATTCCAGCAGCACTGAGAAACAGGTTTAAAATTTGCATATGTATGAAGTACCCTTAAATTCAGGCTCAGAATGAGAAAATTGGAAAATTTTCCATCATGGAAAGATATGCTCTTCCCTGAGTTTCTTTAGTAGCCATCTGTAAATATTGTTCAGCGTGGGTGAATCACAAGGTAGGAGTGTGAAAACTCTATCTAAGACTTGATGAAATGACTGTCCCCAGATTCTGCTCAGGAAGCAGGTGTAAATTCCTAAAGCCAGAACAAGTATTTTTCCTGCATGAGTTTGCAACCAATAGAGTCAATGTTGATTACAAGACTTACCAATATAATCTTTACTATTTTGTACATGGAAAGATGTAATACCTAAGAGTCTTGGTAGAACATGGGAACTAATGCTGAAAATGGTACACTGATATATTCCTTGAATAGGAATATTTCTTGATTGTGCCATCAATGAAATCTTTAATGAAAGTTCTTTGGAATTCTCTGATACAATGTGGGATGACACTTTCTTCTACAGGAGACACAATCCCTGCTCCCTTAAATGGCAGATTCAGACATAGCAGAATTGAAAAGCCTGCTTCTTGTGTCCCAAACAGCATAGTCTTCTGAACTAAACAAACATCCCTCAGTTAATTTTTATACAGACCAATTCCTGCCTGCACAATTTTGATCATTTATATCAAACCATAATAATTTATTTTCTTTCTTTCTTTTTCCCTGAGTCTCCTTTGTAAGAACTTCTTGTCAAAACTTTTTATTTACACGTAATAAAAGAACAACATGCCTTTCTTTTTCTTATTTATTTTTCTTAATTTTCCATTCTTATATTATTCTCTTTAGTTTTGTTTTTGTTTTCCTGCTTGTCCTGTTCATATTAATAGCAAAAGAAATTTTGAAAACCCTCTATCTCTGACATCTATGGCTGTTGCTCACAAATGTCCAGTGTCAGATTTGGGGATACAGGAAATAAGCTTTGTATATAAACTTAACATTCTTCTTGATTGTATTAAATGAGTTAGTAAGCACACTGAAACAATAATCTCAAAACAAATGGTTACCTTCTTCTCGAGTGGTTAGAATTGAATCACTTTTGGTGATTTTGTGGAGGATAGCAGATGCAAAAAGCGTTGTCTAGATCCTTGTGTCTCCAGATGACAGTAGCAGCATTGTGCTCAGAGAAACCAGATCTGTGCTTACAGTGATCCACAGGGCATGTGTATTTTCTTTGGCCTATGGTGATGGGGGTGCAGTTACTTTGGACCTTATTCTCCTGAGATCTTATGCAGTGCCACTGAAATAAACAGAAACTTTGTCCCAGATCTAAGAAAAACCCGAGAATGTTCTTGCATTTTGGCTTTTAGAATTTGATCTCTGCAGTAGAGGCTGTGTCCCTGAAATACAATTATGAGGGCTTCCTGTACAACACCCAGGGGTTTTATACACCCCTTAACAAGATGTTTAACAGCCACTATGCTGAGTGTGGAGCCACACAAGGGCACCTGCAAGAAAATGCGCACTGGGGAGAGGCTATAAGCATCAGATCCCTAACCCCTAAGCTATAGGGCTAACCAGAAACCTGAAGCAGACACTGCTAGAAAAACATCAGCTTTCCACTTGAAAAAGAATGGGCTAGCCACCACCAGCTTTCACTCAGGGTGTTTTTACTCAGTGGACTCCCAGCAGTTACTAGAACAAGCTTCTCAGATAAGTCTGGCAGTGAAATTACTTGTTTGTGTGTACAAAGTAGTGGTTAAACATGAGTTATCCATTGGTACACTCACCACTGAGCTGCTAAGGATCTGCAGAACCTGTGTTCTTGAGTGACTAAAGTGTTAAATACTGATGGTATGTGTTGATCTTAGGTATCTGAATCATAAGTCTCAGGGAGGGATAAAGGGATCATGATTTTCAGACTGAACCCCCTCAATACTACAAGTGTGGCCCTAAGATCTCAGAGTTATTCCTCAGGTTGTACTTTTGTCCTTTGTTTAAGTGGAACTCCACAAACATGGAACTTTCAGTATCCTTTAAATCAGTTCACATAACTTTGTCTATGCCAAGCCTGTTATTTACACAGGAATAGTTGCATTATGCTGTGTGAGGTGAGTCATCATGAGAAGCTTTCAAATTAGATATTAATCAGCAAGCTCTACAGGCACTAATTACTAGGTACCTGTGAAGCTGATACTGCATGGATGATGAAGGAGATACCTGCACATCTTTCTCACCTATTCCAGTGAAAACAGCCTGGGAATAGCTAAGTAAACAAGCTAACTCCTTTACTTGCATTTCAAGGCTAATAGCGAGGTACCCAAGCTTCTGCATCCCAAAGGAAAAGATTTTTAGCTTGGAGACATGTTATAACAGCTCAGGTGAAGACAAGGTTAGCAGAGGCTTCACTGAGAAGGAGTATGTGTTCAGCAATGAATTTTTGACATGCAGATGTCTCAGTAGCATGTTGCTCAATGACTGTTTCTCCCCATGGAAATCATTCCTTGTTGTACACTAACCTGCTCTGGCTTCTTTTGACTCTCCCTTTTTTATGATACAGTCAAAGAGAAATAATTTAGCATCTTTTGTTGTCTGAATGTCTAAAGTAATTACAAACAGGCACTAAAGCTGTATTTGCTGACTTGGCTTCTGCTGACTCAGCTTGTTCAGTGTATAATGAACTGCTTTAAAATCAAGAGTTCTTAGAGATGGTTTTGCATGCAGAATATATCTGATGTAACTGCAGAGTGTTATTATCTAGTTGGTTCTCCTCTCCTTATACATGATTTAGAAAACAAAGGAGAAAATATCAGCCTTATCAATGGCCATGCCCCCAGGAATCATCTGTAATGTGTACAACAGGATGTAAATTTCAGTGGCCATATTCTGTACAGAGGCACAGTAATAGCTGGCAAAAAATCAAAAAGGTTAAATCATCTGTATGAAACACTTGGATATTAATTGGCATTATTTTCATATTCAATCTTAAGAATTCAATTTTTTTATTCCTCAGGGATGGAATTCTCACCAAATATAATGCAGAGGGTTATAAAATTAGAGGAGAGCCTAGATTATACCTGTCCCAATCTGCGACCCAGAGGACATCAGCTGTGCAGCTAGAAGGATCTCTTCAAGAAATAATGCTGGCTTGTGCATGTCTCATAAGAGATTCCTCTCATGAGAGGATTCCTTCTTCTAACACTTTTTTGCTGCTGAAGACTCTCACAGTTTGTGTGAATACAGTTTGTGTATATAGTGATGGAGCTAACAGTTGTTATATCTCTTTTCTTCTCATTCTAAAAATTATAATGCTGGAGACATCTGGATGATAGTAGATAATGTTTGCAATTATCAGAAAGATTCTGATATTAAAAATCCTTGAGCGCAATGTCCAGGGAACACTTTGTAAAGTGCTTGACAAAGTAAAGAGAGAGGGAGTTTTAAAGAAAGCAATATTCATTATTACTCTATATTTGCCTCACTTAGCTTCTGAAAATGGCTGCGTTTTACTTGCAGAGCAGATTGCTAAGAATGCCAGGGCCTCCTTCCCTTCCTTTTTTCCTTCTTTTATCTTCCTTCTCTTATTCCATCCTTTCAACCTTTTCCTCTTTCTTCCTTCATCTTTTTCCTCTTTTCCCATATCTCCTGCCCAAAGCTGAATGGGGAACACAATGGGAAGACCTCCCTGGGGTCTTGGAGCAAGAGGAGAGGTTCCTCGCAGAGATGACTGAGTGCCTTCCAGCCAGGCGTCAGCACTGGATTCTGCTTCCTCCCTCACTAAACAGGAGGGAGCTGAGCCAAGGGAAGAATGCTGCAATTTTCTGCTGGCTTCATACATGGAAAAGTTTAACTTTTTCTTTTTTCCCAACTCAGATAAGAGGAGCTAAGAGTCTGGCTGTGCTTTTATATTTTCTCCACAGAGGACTTTCCCTTTAGGTTCTTGGTTTCTAAGGCTACATAGCCAGCTCCTCCACGACACTTGTGACAAGGCCACAACCAAGTCCATTAAAAATATACTGGCCTGCCAAATACATGCATTTTTCCTTTAATCAGAGTTATCTGGGTTATAAAGGGTTCCTTACAAAAGCAGAGTTCCAGATCTCGAGGTGCATGTATTTTATTAAGAAATATATGAGAAGTTTAAAATGGATTTGATAATAATAAATATGCAAGCCACTATAAATGCAGTGATACTAGGTGGTGTCATTGTAGTGTCATGCATTCTTATACTTATGTGGAAGCCACAACATAGCATAATTTATGTGGGGGATTTATAGTGTGCAGAAAAGAAATTGAAGGCAGAGTGCTTTTTGAAAACGAATCACAAACTGTTATTCTCCACTTAATCTATTCTGTACTTTCTGTAGCTCATTTAATTACCAAGAAATATTGTCAATCTCAGTTTTCACATCCTGAAAAGGGCAAGTGCAGTTTGAGAAAACAAATTAAGCACTCCTAACATATTTAAATTCTCCTAGAAGCCTCTAAGTGTTATCTTTGAAGGAATTTTTTCTAGAGTGAAGACTTAGAGAAAGTACATAATTGTGGGACTAATATTATGTGGCTTTCTGGAGACAGTGGTTTGCTCAGTCATTTACAGTTCTGTTCTTATTATTATTGTACAAGAAGTACTACTTAAAACTGTGTGCTTCAATAGCATTATAAAATTAAGCAACAATCCACTTTCCTGTAACAGCCTGAACACTTCATCTGTACACACATATAATTTCATTTAAAAGAAACGTAATTTCCATAAATGTGCCTAAGTATGAAGTCTCAGAAAACAAAAACATCTCTAGGCAGCTTTGCAGGGTGAAATAATTGCAAATTATTCTGTGTCTTTATTTGAGGCCTGATATAACAAGGTACTGTTACAGAAAGTGGTGAAAAGCCTTTTTGAGATATGTCCACTGTCTTTCCTACTAATCCTAGTTATATAATATGGAGCATGAAGTACAGATGCAAGGCATTCAGTATGTTACCAATTCAATCACTTGCTTTGAGTAGATTCTATTATACTTAGTTTGACAATTTGCATGAACTTCCTTATAAAAATTATATTGTTTGTAAAGATTGAATGAGGCACTTGAATACGTTTTCCCATTATTCATCCATTTTTCCTGACAGTTTCAGAAAGGCGTTCCTGGATCTGTCTTGTCACAAATTATTTTGTAATCTAGCTGTTCAGCTGGGACATGTGGTCTCATTGTTGAATCTATGCCTTAATATTTTAAAAAGTTGGGAAATGTGGGTCAGAAATCCCTCAGTCACAGAATGAGCCCTGGAAACACACTTGTGGATTGTGAGTATTTTCTCATAAATTTGCAGGATAGCACTTCCCCCATGGTTGCTTTTAAAAGAAAAAAAAAATATTCCATTTGTTCTGTCTTTTAGTTTTCTACTTTCCTGTATCCTGTGCTGGTTTTTTTCTCACATACAATGTTCAGATATTCTCCTTCAGGAGATGGCACAAGATTACTTTGTGGACTAAGGCTCACCTGTGGAAACCCAGGGCACCAGAAATATTTTTCTGTCTGCTCTGCGGTGCCCTGACTCCCAGGGGAGCACTGACTTTGACCCTCATTCATGGAGAAAGTTTCCTAGACTTCAAGATAAACTAGAATCCACAAAAGTGTGAAATAGATTATAGAGAGTAGTCTAGGTGTATCACTTGCTGAGAAATTTAGGTTTTAAGATTTCTAGTATGTTGTGGATGGAAGCAAGATGGAGGGCACAGGGTGTCATCCTCAGTTTTTTCTTCATGCTTCTTCTTCGTTCTTCATGGGTTTGGGTGGCATTTTGTAATTGGGCAGAAAAGTCCACATTGTGAGCTCTTTGGGATCAGTTATTGGGTTAAAGAAGAAGATAATCTAAGTGTCATTTCTTCATTGGATAGTTTAATCTTAAAAGACCTTGTAACAAGAGATTGTTAGCATTTTTGTGCCTTCCGATGAAAAGCTGCCAAACTTAGAGTGATGAGACTGTTTTACTGATAAGATATAATAAACACCTGAGTCTGAACACAAATTACTGTCTCAAGTGCCTTCAGTCCAGACCCAGAAAAACCAACGACTAAAACCCCCACAATGCCCCACAGTGGGGAGCAGGGTCCAGGTCCTGTCCATACCCAGGATCTTTTAACAGCCAAGCCACTGTGTGCTGATGGATTTCCTTCTCAGACACCCCCAGGTAAGTCACCTTGCTGGTTGTCCCAGTGCACAGCACTGTAGCACTGAAGCTTCTTTCAGCACCTCAGTTCACCGTCAAGGGGCAATTATTGCCTAGTTGTAGCTGTGCGCAGAAGAAGGTATCAATTGGACAAGTATCACAGCAACAAAGGCAAGATGGAAGAGTTTGCCAAGATTATGATGAAGACAGCAAGGAAAAAATCAAAAGAATATTCTGAGAGACTCCTGAATGAGAACAAAGGATAATTCCTCTCTCCTCTTGCTTAATCATAAGTGCATTGATCCCAGGATAGATAAACCTCAATATATTCTTGAGAAAATACTATCTAATTGATGCAAAAAGAACTTCTTGGTTTGCTTCATAATTTTGAAGGTCAGCCATTTACATTCTACTTGCTGACTTTCCAGGGTTTTCATAGTATACCTATGGTCACACATAGGTCTCTGCCTGAAAAAAATGGTAGAATTTCAAAAAGGAAAAAAAAAATTTCCTCTCTCCTTATATGTTCACCAAAACATAGATGTTTGGGGGAAGTGAAAGAATGTTTGTGAGAAACTGTGAGTGCCGCTTGGAAAAAAAAAAAACAACCATGGTTTGTCTAATTGCTTTTTTCAAAGTAATCTGCTTGTGTTCTACTTGTCAGATACTCTGTTGCGGCTGTTGTTCAGTGTTGTAATTGAGCTGGCTTAGCATGGAGAAGTGGATGTGAAACTTGCTTTGATTTCCAGAAGCCAACAACACTGTGGCCCAAGGCTTTGGGAGAAAAAGAAAAAGAGACTCCAGCTTTACCAAGTGGAACTTCAGACTCTTGAAATATTAAGTCTGCAAAGTGAAAAGATTTTATGTAATTTTTTTCTGTTTATTATTTTGTTTTGTTGCTCTATAGGCCAGGAACTACAATCGTTCAAGCCTTAGAATCTTTATCAAAGGATAATAAGCCCTGACAAATACTTGGTTTGGGTTTGGAGGTTTTTTGTAATATTGATTTTCACGTTAAAAAGGAAAAGCATAGCCCATACTAATAAGAGATCATTTCCAAAGCAGAGGGCCACAAAGAGAAAACAAGCAAACAGACAAGCAAGACACACATATGTGTGTCTTGTCATATATATATATATATATATATATATATATATATATATATATATACATATACATACATATATATATATATATATATATACACACTGTGGTGGTTTGACCCGGAAATCCGGGTCAATGGGATTTCTGGGAATGAGTCATCCTCCAAGACCACCTTAAAAGCAGGGTTTTTGCGCAGGTACGGCCTCTTGGGACGTCGGAGGGACACAGGTCGGAGCTTCTCCCCTGCCCGGCGCTTGCTGGGCGGGGGAGGGGCGGCCACGCGGTAGGCCTGGGCCCCAGACCAAGATCGGGAGAGAGGGTACCCTAAAGGTGGAAGGGTGGAGAGATGGAGACCCCCAAAAGAGAGAGCGAGTGTTCTGGGACCTTTGTTTTGAAATTAGATACTAGTGTGCTGCTGCGGGCTGAGAAGAGAGAGAGGGAAGCCATGTGGCCCGGCCCGGGAGAGGTAGGCCTGGCCCCCCCCCCCCCCCCCAAGGGTGGAAGTGGAAGAGAGACCAGGAGCTGCTGTGAAGTTCTTCCCCCCCCCCCGGAGGGAGAGAGAGAGAGAGAGACCGAGGGAGAGAGAGACCGAGAGAGACCGAGCGGGACTGTTATCTTGAAACCTGATATGAGCTGCCTGCGTGCTTGTGTCTGTGGAGAAGAAGGGGGGGGAGAAGGCGCTGTGAAAGAGTCCTGCCGTTTTTAGAGCCTTTTGTTTTTTTTGTGTGGACAATGAAAGCTTACAAGGCATCACCCTGCCCCGGAAAAGGAGTTAGAGTGAGTGGGAGAAATGAGATGAGCAAGTGGAGCAAGTGAGGGAGAGTGTGGAAAAAGAGAAGCATCCTGGTGGCAAGAGATGATGGGAGTGGCTGTTGCTGGACTCTTTTTGTACAGCCATGGACAGAGCCGTGTTTCCTTGTGAGACAGAGACTGCATCCAGGGGGGCGCAATGTCTCGGAGCCAAGAAGAAGATGTAAGGATGGAGTTTACCCCTCCGCCTCAAGGGGTATATAAATATGGGGGGGACAGATGTCCCAAAAGGTGTGATTGTGTTTCTTTTTGGAATGGGACAGAGCATCCTTAAAAAACAGACCCTGGAAACAGCCCTGATTTCATCCAGGCGGTGAGAGAGCCTGGAAATTGGAAAAGGCCACCATGGCCAAGCAAAAAGGACTCCTCTCCTCTTGATGAATGGAGAATTGATTGTGTACAGAGTAGTGATGGACTAATGGTTGTTGATTTGGGAAGAGTATTGTGTTGGGGAATTGAGGGGAGGAGGAGGGAGATGTTTTGTGGGGCTTTCATTTTTTCCTTGTGTGTTCTTTGTTTCTTTGTGTATAGTTTAGTTATTGTCTGTATAGTTTAGTTAATAAATGTTTTTTTTTCTTTTGTTAAGTGGGAGCCTGCCTCTTTCTTATTCCTGGCCAAAAGTCTCACAGCAGACACCGGGGAGAGTGCTTTTTTTCATGGGGCATTGGCTAGTGCCAGTGTCAAACCATGACACACACATATATATGTACCATGCCAGCGTATAAAGCTAGGGAAGAAGGAGGAACAGGTGGATGTTCAGAGTGATGCCATTTGTCTTTCCAGGTCTCTGTTGTGTTCAATGGATCTTTGCTTTCCTGGGAATGGCTGAACTCCTGCCTGCCCATGGGAAATGGTGAAACCAACCTTCAAAAAATGATCTGTGCCTGTGACATATGTACTGAAATGCTATAACTTAAACCCAAAGTTCTCAATTCCATTGGAGAACAATCTGTTGAAAACCTCTGGAGCAAAATTTGCTAATTTTCATCAATCATAATCATTTTTAGTGGTAAAACAGTAATCCTTCAGCTTCCAACCCCTTCCAAACTTCCCAACAGATGTGTTAATTAAATATAGTGGTTTTAGAGATTCAAATGCCTGTCATTCATACAATGCCCACAAAGCCACATAAATAAAGTAACATTAATTTACTTGGATTCTGGTTCAGAAGCAAATTAATGACTTGTGGGACATCATGCATGTCATAATTACTAGACCCATCAGCTTAAAATTGTTTCTAAAATGTATCATCACTCTGGAGTATAACATTTCTGTGAACAAACTCCAGTGATGAGGTACTTCTCACTGTGGGCCATGAAAGCTAAACCAGAAGTCTGCTCTTCAGAGAAAGAGCATCAGTCTTTCTAATGTTTGATGAAAAAAGAAAGTCTGTCAAAAAGAAATAAAAAAGAGCTGAAGTCAGGAATCACTTACAGAGTATCTGTGTCCTGAGTGATGTGGAAAAAGAAGCTGAGCAGCCAGAAATTAACTTTGGTTTTCTATCTTATGAGTTTTAACAAGCAACAGTAAAAGAGATTTGAGTGGATAATCAGAGACACAGGGGAAAACCTAAAGAAATTAATTTATACACTTGTTTTCTTTTTCTTTCCTCAGTCACAAGATTTTTGTACTATAAAATTGAGTGTAGAAAGTTTTCCTTGCTGTGGTTCTGAAACACACCAGCTTTGCTTCCTGAGAAGGAAGACCTGGAAGAGTTGTCAAAGATTTATCTGACTCAGTTGGCCTGGTTGTGCAGACCTGTTTCTGAGGTTATTGATGGCCATCTCATAAACAATGACAGACACAGAGAACCAAAAGAATGTCACAAACTTAAGTGCCAGAACCCATCCCAACAGTATTCAGCTCTTCCAGTGTGAATGTTGTTTCAGCTGTCAACCTGAAAATGCAAAAGAGAAAAATACAATAACAAAATTAAGACATTTCATTTAAAATCTGCCAACAAGAATCAGCATTTCTGTTTCCCAAATATTTTTAAATTGCATAAACTCTGTCAATCAATTGAAATTTTAGCGGGGGGAGAAGACAAAAGGGAACAAGATGGGACCTTGCACTTTTAGCTAAATACAGAAGATTTTTCTTCATGCAGGGTGCCTTGTGGTGTTCCCATTAATTTAGAAATTCACAGATTAGAGTGTGTGTTGTTGAAGCGACAAACATCCCACCCAGGTCCAGCCTGTCTGCCTGCTCTTAGCAGTCTCCCTGCCTGGAGTAGGTTGAGAACAGCTGTGCTCTTCCAGGCTGAGTTTTGTTCAGCTACTTGTTTTCCACTCCTGCTACTCGTCACCATGCATCCCCTGAGGCCACTGGTGCCCTACAACGGCTGGCTACATTAGCTCTCCAATCCACTCTGAGGGCACAACAGGTTAACTTCAGAAGTTTAAATAAGAAATAATTACTAATTTTGCTTCGGCATATTAAGGTATTTTTCCCACAAGGAGTTCAGTAGGTATAGTGGAGAAGAGGCAATTTTCTCAGCAAGTGACAAGAGAACAGATTTAGATGAGGGTTGTTTTTTTTCTCTGACATAACAGCTTAAGGCATAATTTTGTTTACTACCTCAGAATCAAAACCAAACATTCATGAAAGCAAGAAATACATGCATCCCAGTGAATTTCGTTTTCATGACCAGGTTTTGGTAGTGGAGGGGGGCTACAGGGGTGACTTCTGTGAGAAGTTGATAGAAGTTTCCTCCATGTCCAGCAGAACCAATCCCGTGCAGCTCCAAGACAGGTGTGCCAAGGTTGTGCCACTCAGAAATGGTGGTAACGCCTTTGTGATAGGTGTTATACATTAACATATTTAAGAAAGTAAAAAATCCTAGCTTATTGCACAGTTTTAATTGCAGCCAGGGATGAGTGTAGTGCAAATATGTGAGAGGAATTACTCTGCAGACACCAAGGTCACTGGAGAAGGAGTGGGAGGAGGTGCTTTGGGCACCACAGCTGAGATTCCCCCACATCCTGTGGTGCAGCCCATGGTGAAGCAGCTATGCCCTTGCAGCCCTGGAGGACCACTAGGCTGCAAATATCCATCCTCAGCCCCTGGAGGAGACCCACACTGGAGCAGGTGAGAGGAGGCTGTGACCTCGCAGGATGCCCAAATTAGAGCAAAGTCCTGGCAGGGACCTGCTGACCCATGGAGAGAGGAGTCCATGCTGGAACAGGTTTCCTAGTAGGACTTCTGACCCTATGGAGGACCCACGTTGAAATAGCCTGTCCTTGAAGGACTGCACCCCCGGAAAGGGTGACCCACTCTGCAGCTGTTTGTGGAGAAATACTGCCTGTGGGATGGGCTCATGTTGGAATAGTTCATGCGAGACTGTCTCCTGTAGTAGAGACCCCCCACTGGAGTAGGGGAAGGACTCTTTTCCCTGAGTGGCAGCAGGAACAACGTGTGATGAACTGACCATAGCCCCCCTTCCCCATCTTCTTGTGCTGCTGGGGTGAAAGATGCAGAGCTGAGAAAGGGTTGAGGAAGGGGGGAGGTGTTTTTAACACCTAATTTACTTCTCATTAACCTCCTCTGATTATGTTAGTAATAAACTCAGTTAAAATCTTCAGGTCTGTTTTGTCTGTGGTGGAAATTGGTGAGTAATTTCTGCTGGTACTCATCTCAACCCATGAAGGCTTCATTATATTTTCTCTCATCTGCCCACTTATAGAGGGGAGTCATAAAGTGGCTTTGGTGGGTACATGGCATCCAGCCAACATCAACCCCCACTTGAGCTAAGTGATCCCAGCACGCCCATCCAGCACCTCAAAATCTTGCTAGAAGAACCCAGGCTACAGTTTGGCTGATACTCCTACCATGCCATAAGGTTTTCACTTAACCAAAGTGACTGAAAGTATGGTTCACACACCCTCACTGATGAGAGAGAGAATTGTAGTACGCTACATGATGAAAAGTTAAAACAATTTTTGGAGAGTTAGCAAGAGATCCTCCTTGTGCACTTTGTGTATTGCTTCAGTCTTATAAAATATTGTTTTTCTGAACTTCATGCAATTTTTAGAAAGGCCAGTTTTTGTTTGACTTATGGAAGAAACAGATTTCAACATGTGTCAAGTACTTTTAAACAAAATTCATCAGAAAGGATAACCTTAGACCTCCATTCAATATCTTAACATGCAGAGACCCTTTGATTCAAGTGATACTGCTGTGAAGTTGCATTTTGTATAATTTCCAGGAGTAAAGTATAAATATTTCTAGCAAAGCATTCTTAATGTAAGTTTTGTTTTCTAAGTGTGTTTCTTCCTTTCTGGATCTTGTTCCTGTCGTAGGAAACCTTTATTGTTTTAATGGAAAAAACAAAATGGATGGATTCCACAGATTTTTTGTTTCACCCACTCTGCAAACTCACAAAACCATAATATAAGGCATTTGTGACGAAGCGTGAAGAATAATGTCTGAGGACCCTTTGCTACAATATCATTCCAGAATACTATTTCTGTCACTTCCTGTTTCTCACCATGCTGAAAAGAATTGTAAACATGACATTTCTCCTACTATTTGTGCACTTTTAAATTCTGATCTCAGCAGGAACCAGGAAAAGCACAAGTCCACAAACCTAACTGCTGCACTCTAAGGGAAAATGAGATTCACCACAAATTACCATTTCATTGATTTAGATTTAGATTTCTGTACAAAATCTTAATATTCAAGGCTTAAAAGGAATTTTCAGGACATGTGGCCTGTTTCTGACATCTGTTTTACAAAAGGGTGAAACAAATCCTAGGCGTGTTTATTTCCATTGAGTAAAATGTTGTGACTATTTTATTCTGCTATACGTGTTTACACGTCAGATGCATTCATTTGGTCAGTTAATCCCTTTTCCTTTGCTTACCTGCAGGCAGATACATCAGTCATTTTATTGATTTTTGCCTTTATGCATCTTGTAATGAACATATTGCATGGATTGAAAAAGATGCCTCTGTTTTATGTATCTAATATTTTTCAAATACTGGAGAAGTTACCACACCTTGCGTGTTGAACAGCTAAATAAAGCATCTATCTTCCTCTAAGCAATCTCAAGCCTGCAAACCAATGCGTATATTAACTGTGTTAGTTTTTCTGTACCACAGTCACAGTAAGAGAATCATATGATTTTTCAATTGGGGAAAGACCTCTAATTAGGATCTAATTAGGATCATTGAGTCCAACCATTAACCCAGCACTGAAAATCCACCAATAAATCTTGTCCCCTAAGCATCCCATCTGCATGCCTTTCAAATGTTTCCAGGGATGGTGGTTTTGCCACTTCCCTGGGCAGCCCATTCCAATGACTGACCACACTTTCAGGGGATAAATTTTTCCTAATATCCAATATAAAACTCCACAGGTAAAGCCATTTCATCTCATCCTGTCTCTTCTTACCTGGGACAAGGAATTGATCCCCACCTTTCCATAGTCTCCTTTCAGGTAGTTGTAGAGAGGAGTAAGGTTCCCCCTGAACCTCCTTTTCTTCAGGCTCAAACTCAGCTTCCATATATGCCCCTTATAAGACTTGTGCTCCCATCATTGCCCTTCTCTGGACTCAGTCCAGCACCTCAGTCTAGTGAGGGACCCAGAAATGAACACATGATTCAAGGTATGGCCTCACCAGTGCTGAGTACAGATAGATGATAACTACCATAGCTTTGCTGGCCACACTATTGCTGATAATAGCTATGCTTCTTTTTGTAATTTTTATTTGTTTAGACATAAAGACACGTTTATAATCCACTATTCTCTCTCTTTTACCTGGCTTCAATTCCAGATTAAATTCCACATTGGGAAGAAGAATCTTAAATATATTTGACATGCTGTATAGTATAATCTCTGAATGAAAGTGTCTTCTGTTGTTCATTTTAGTGAAGTCAGAAAAATGACCCAAAGAAGAAAAGATCAGTTTATGACTGACATAGCAAAGCTGCAAAAAATGCCCCTTTTTGCAAAAAATGTTCGGAATGGCCCGCAGTGTTTGTTCAGCCATGTGGGTCTAATTCTGCAGCTTCTGGTAATCAAAGAAGAAAATTCTGCAGAGCAGGGTTTCTCCATTAGGAAGGACAATCCTCTGCACAGCTTATCTACTGTAAGAGGAGTTTCCCTGTGGTTAATTGGCAGCAACTTGTGGAAGCAACTGTGTGATGAAGGTTTCAGAAGATAAAATCTGGGTAAAATGATCTTAAAAGTCTTCATTGCTACTGAATGATTTATGGGTAAAAATAAATGGATGTATGTTATATTAAATAATAAAATATTGGCCAATTAGGAAAGGACTCTAGCATTCTTGGGAAGATTTGAATGTCATCCAAAGCCAATACGTGGAGCTGACTGTCAGCAACCTAATTCCAAAACTCATTTTTGTAGCAGATCAGAAATAGAATGCTTGAATTTGTACAAGTTAATTCATTATTGAATTTATAGTATGCTAGGACAGATGCTTCCTCCTGTTTTTGAAGCACAAGCAAAATCCTGAGCTGGAAAACTGATAAAAACAAGAAGTGCTTATCTCCATGCTTTTTCTTTTTTTTTTTTTTTTTTTTTTTCTTTTTTTTTTTCTTTTTTTTTCTTTTTTTTTTTTTTTTTGTTGTTGTTGTTGTTTGTTTAAAGGTAATGGTAACTTTTTTCGAACGTTTTTAATAAATAAGCAACCATTCTGCAATGAAAAAGGACCAAGCTGCCATGGTAATTTTAGTCCTGGTGGTATTATGGCTACCAAATTAGTAGAGAAAACTGTGACGGCATTTCTTAAACATGTGGAGGGAAGTCACATGCAGTTGGAATGTCTCTGCAATCTGAGTTTACATTCAATCATTTGACTCCAGCTATAAGTTTTCCACTAATAAAAGTTCAAATGGTTCAGATTGGCTTCTGTTACAAAGAATGTACTTAAATGTTGGCTGTGATGACATTCATGGGCATGGAAATATGCTTTATAGTAACTTTAATTTCTAGAAAGTGAAAACATTTAGAAATCTTTTCCTGCTACTGAATTTTTAAAATGTTGCTTGCTTTTTTGTTAAAAGTGCCTGGATATCTTAAATATATTGAAGTAATAGAAGATATACATTTTGGATATAACATTTTAGCTTGCACTGCAATGTTGATATCAAATAGTGATTATCAGAAGAAAATAAGGACAAATTTTACTGATGTGAAAGTCTCAGAATACTTGCTCTTGGGTGATTTGTGATTTTGCAGCCTCAGTGTTGGAGTACCCCATTCAATACATGTAAGAAGGCCAACTGTGAAGAAAGTCACCTAACAGTTTTTAGTGTCTTCAAAACATAGTGTAAATTTATGTGGAAGTTATTCACTTAATAATGGGAAGTAAGACTGAAATTAATCTTTCTTAAAAATTATACATTCAGCTTTTACATTCCCCTCTTTACAAATTTCAGGAAATACTGACATTTTTAATAGAAGGAGTTTATGACTTTCAAGTGGTGAAGAAATCAATCTGAATGGACTCTACAATACCCTAGTTCATGGTGTCTCTGATTAGTCCACTTGTTTTTATAGAATGTTTAAGATAGTTTTTAGTTTTTGAGGAACACCTTTAAGTACAACATGACTACAAAGAGTACAAGATACAAGAGAGAAAGACATTTAAATGCAGTGTTGAAAAGTGAGTCATACTCACCCTAAATATAAACCAAATCAAACCAAACCAAACAAAAAAACTCAACCAAACAACCCCTCCCCAGAAACTGCTCCTGAAAGTAATGAAACAAGAACAAAATCCAGCAAAAACTAGTAGACAAACCCCAAAATCAACCCAACAAAACCTATTTAAATTTCTTCATCTTTTTCTGATTACAATCTGAAGATCTGGTCCAGTAAGGTCTTAATTATGTGTTGAATTGATAAACTCCATGAGATATGCATGTGATTAACTGCTTTAATCTATCCAAGACTTAATCCTTTATGGTTAATTTTTAATGTGGCATCTTTGTAGTAACGCAAAAGTGGTTTAACTGTCTTATTTAATTTTGATATGCAATATGTAAACACGGTGATTGTATTAAGAATCCTAATAAAATTTAATAATTTATTATCAAAAACTTGTGGAATGTTTTCAAGTAAGTTTGTGAGTTGTGAATACAGGAGTATATAAGGTTACTCTAAGCCTATGCTGAGGCAGTTATTGTTTTGTAAAAATAACAAAAGACCTGCCTAGATTCAAATACAAGAAACTGATTAAAAAAACATATAAAATAAAAATTTTCCTCTGTCTGTTTAAAAAGCAAACTTCCCAAGGTAACCAAGCATTGTTTAACTGGCCTGAACTGATTGTTTAAATCACTATTTTATTGATTAATTATGTTTCTACCTTCATTACATCAAAAAGGGTCTTTTGGAAAATTAACCTTTTTACAAAAGGTTAATTGTGTTATAACTCTGGAGAAGCATAACTTCTTAGAGAATGAAGTCTAACACGAAGCAATACAGAATAGCTAAAGATAAATCAAAGATCAGAAGTGAAAATCTGATTTACAAAGTGAAAATGTAACTTTCAGGTAAGCTAACAGGATTAACCGTGTTCCCACAGATGCCCAAAAATTCTTCCATATCTACTGATGTGCAGTCGTTGACCCAGTCCCTTTCTCATTGTTGTAAACCCATCTGGAATTTCATTGTTTTATCTTGTGGGTCTCTTCCAGCTCAGCATATTCTGTGATTCTCTTTCTCTGATATTCTTGTACTCTCCAATTCTTCAGCACATTGGAATTTTGTATTATATGTTTGATACTTGAAAGTTGGAAAGGAAAACACAAATTGTAACCAAGTAGACTGCAGTTCTCACACTTTCCTGGCATATGATTTTGATTTTCGTAAGTATTGCATGTGTATGCGATCACTGTATATCTTCACTTTACTAATTCAAGGGCAAAATCCCAAAATATTGATATGAGAATAATCTGAGGAACATAGTGATCAAAAGAAACAATGATGATCACCAAAAACTGACTCCCACTGGGATTTGTTACATACTGAGAAATTCCATCAGACTGTTGTAGTTTGAACTTTCAAACTCTAGAAGAAAAAGTACAAATATGTTATTGAATTCATAGTGAATTTCCATACAATATCAATTTGCAAATAAACAGACAACATATAAGACTGCAAAATCCCATAGCTGTTAGCAAATACATAGGGAACAACATTAGTAAAATATAAGTTGAGATGCGTAAAGACATATTAGAAGCTCTGTACAACTGCAGAAGAGAAATTGGAAAACAGGACTGCCAAAAGAAGTTCTGAGATTATACTAGACAGCAAACAAAGTATAGTAGGATTTTGCATCATGATATAGAGGAAAATCACCAATGCAATTTTAAAATGTCTCTGTAGAAATCATGATATGGAAGAGGAATATAATACCTATTTACCTTATCCTGCAGGTAGTTATTTAAAATTTGAAACTGTGTTATCAATACAAAATATAAATAATTGTACCTGGGCTGTTTAAAGAGATTAAAAAAACAACAACAACAACAAAGCCAGTTAGAAGGAAAACTAACTGATTACTTGAAAGACATAGTAAATAACATTTAATACAATGCACCCTATTAACCTTCTTCAAAAACTCCTGAAGTCCCTATATTCCTTTCTAGATATAGATGAAATTTTGTGGTTGAGATTTTATTTTCTAGAAACACTTTTTTAATAGAGAATGATAGTATTTTTGAGAATAGATGAAAAAATGAATGATTTTAACTTACCGTGATATGTTTGAAGTGAGAGAAATATGACATGGAAAGAGGAATGTGCAAGCAAATAACACCCATCTTTAGAAATTAGTCTTTTTAGTTGCCATTTCTATTTTCTCTGTGTCTGTCCTCTGAACAAAAAAAAATGATTTGAATTCTTAGTGCCTTGAAGCAGAAAGTCCTGAGAGGACTCCCATAAAATTACTTTATTGAGGTGATAAATCCATTGCTCGGATGAAAATAGACATGATGACATATTGAAAATACTAAAGGTGCATCAACATCCAAAATGAGATTATGCTGATTAAACAAGAAGGTTAGGATTTGGATTCAAGGACAGATATGAAAACAGGGAAATTAGGTCAGAACATTAGGGAGAAATTGGCAGAAATGAACCAGTTGGTGGTTGTAATAGCGTCTGAAGGTGTAAGGACTCTGATCAAATGTCTATGGATAAAGCCTAGCACACTCTACAGGAAAATGTGGATATAGTAATAAAAATAACAGTTTCCAAGATAACTCCCTTGGGAACATTTAAAATTAAATTGTCTGCAACACTGGTGTCTTTGTGGCGAATGGCTGTTCTTGCACTGGATAGAGAAAGAACAAATATTCCTTCTTCATATAGATGTCTGGTTTGTGTGAAGAAAATTCCTCTTAAAACTTGAGCTTTCTCAAGAATGCGGTGTCTGCTCTCAGTATTGCAAGGAGATTGTTTCCCTTCCCTCACTAGTATTTAGTCAGTGTTGCAAATAATCTAAATGTTTGTGTGTTTGATGCAAGACTGTGTAGTAGGTGCAGCCATAGATGGTTCTGTTGCAGAAAACAGGATGGGAAAAACACAAATGAAAACCAAATACCCATGTCTGGATTGTGTTGTAGATACCCACACTAGTAGTTTGTATATCTGAGATGAGGAGGAGTGAGAGAAATTCACCCAGCGAGGGCAAATTCCTCAAATAAACAGGAAAGATTGTGGTTTCACCTGGGGGGGAAGGGAGTACCTTGGCTTCCCTGTACTAAAAATATGTTAATTCATCACTGCCCATGCTCTGTGAGCATTGTGAAGAAACTTCAGGGGCAAAACACATTACTGACAACATTACAGTGTCATGTCCTTTCACTGCCCCTCTGTCCTTGGCACGCCTCAGAACCTGTGTTTGGTTCTGGGCCCCTCAGCGCAAGAAGGACATTGAGGGGCTGGAATGAGTCCAGAGAATGGCAATGGAGCTGGTGGAGGGTCTGGAGCACAAGTCCTGTGAGTAGCAGCTGAGGGAGCTGGGGGTGTTCAGCTGGAGAAAAGGAGGCTCAGGGTGCACCTTATTGCTCTCACAGCTGGATGAAAGGAGGCTGTAGTGAGCAGAAGGAATCAGTCTCTGCTCCCAGATAATGAGTGACAGGATGAATGGAAAGGGCTTCCAGTTTAGTTGGAGGTTTAGTTGGGATATCAGGAAAATTTTCTTCCCTGAAAGGGTGGTCAGGCATTAAAACCGGCTGCCCAAGGAAGTGGTAAAGTCACCATCCCTGGAGGGATACAAAAGGCATGCGGATGTGGCACTTGGGGATCTGGTTTGGTGGTGAAGGTGAACAGGGTGGTGCTGAGTTTATGGTTGAACTGTATGATCTAAGCCATTTCTTCCAACCTTAACAATTCTACTATTCTGCTCAAGCAAGAACAATTAGAAGCACAATGCCCTTTTTTGTGAATTTGATTGGATTTTTTATTCTTAAAGCTGGTTCTTTTTGGATGTTCAGCTCCTGAGTAAATATTTAGGCACCTTATCATAGACATCAAAACTGTTTAGTGTGTTTGTTTTCTGTTTGCTGTGTAAACACTCTGTATGGGATACGCAGCTCAGGGACCATGAAAGTCAGCAGCTGAGAGGAGAGCTACCCATGAGCTTTGGCCTGGCTGCTGCTGGAAGCATCAGGGTGAGCATCCTGGAGGGGCGTAAGAGACTCTGAGAACAGAGAACAGGCTCATAGCTGAGCCTTACTCACAACAAGGAATTTAGATTCTTGGAAAATAGAAGGAAAGGAAAGGGCCTACCTTACAAAGATACCGTTATAAAGTAAAAGACAGTGTGTCTTCAATAATTTAATTTATTGTGCAGGAAACACTGAATTTTCTACATATATTTCTGTATTTCTGTATTCTGCATTTTCTGCCTAAATTTAGGGAATGGGAAGTTGTTTGGAATTTTTTAGTTTTTTTTTTTTTTTTTTTTTTTTAATTTAAACAAGGATGTTTTTAGATACCAAACGGTCAGTATCAACAGGTGTAATCATTTCAAAAGAAAAGCAGGGCATATGTAGTTCCACTCTGGTCACTATAGAACACCATCTCATCTCAGTGGAAGTTTTCTCATGTTTACATTTTCCAATGTACTTATGATTCATGTTAACTTTACTGTAGTTTTTGTAACCTAAGAAATTTAAAAAAATTAAGTGCATTTTCATCAAATTAGTCAAGGTAGATTTTTGGGCCCATCTCCGGGTATGTAGACTTGAGGTACTTTACGTCAATTTGAGAGGTCAATTTTTATTGACTACCAGAGATGGTAAAATGCAGTGGTTTTTACTTTTGAATCACCTTTCCATCCACTGAATAGTACAGTCACTTTAATGAAGAACTCTGACTGATGTTGCTTAGCAAATGCAGAAAGATTTAACACAATTATCTTTCAGCACGTTCTGCACTTCACCTGTCAGCTCTCTTGGAAGAAGTAGCAGAAGGCAGCTTGTTCTGCTTTCAGGTTGTGCAAAATTAGTCTTCATATTCATAATTATTTTGCTGGATAATTTCACAGGTAGCAAAGAAAATTCTCCACCATTTCTTTGGTGGCGACTTTGTGTGAAAATCCACCATCCTTTGTTCATGGTGCTTGATTAGTCTCCTGGCTCACATAACAGTATTTGTACATCTCTTTTTTTGAAAATACCATAACTATTAATACATGTGAATGACTATTATTTTAGCAAATTGTTTGCTTGAAAAATGAGCATTTATTCCCAAAATGCTCAAAATAAACTTCCTTAGAGAAGCACTCATGAAGAGTGAATAAGAAGGACATGTGCAGTGAAATCACTGGTGGATCAAAATTTGCCTCACGTTCTTCAGAAAAATCAGGAAGTGCTAGCAGATTTCCAGGTAGAAATAAGTATTCTTGATCGTCAGAGAGTAGCAGCTCCAGTGAAACACAGCAGTAGGTGTACACATATATATAAATATTCAAAGTCAGGGCAGTGAGTTATCCATCTGAATCTCATTGAAGATAATGAGGAGCACATGGCCAAATCCCTGTTTGCAACATGGAACATTTATCCCAGTAGCTCTACGTAGCATGAAAAAAATGTTAAATGATGAAACATTGCAGCTTTTAAAGACTTTTTAAATGCAAAACACATCTTAGTTGAGTTACTAAAAAATTGTAAATATGCCATAAATATCTTGGCTGTGCTTAAAGAAATTGTAACAAATATCAATCACTGTAATTTAGAGCGATAATCTCCATTTCATGTTAATGAACTAGACAAAGGATGCTTTACTTGCAATACATGCTGCTTGAGTCTTCCAGAAAAGATACAATATAAGTAGGGATTCTTTGAGAAATTTTGGCTTTTTCAGAATCTGCAGTTACAGGAGGATGATAAAAAAGTGCCATCAAGGCATGAATGCAGCAATGGTACCTACGTAGCAACCATTTACCTCCAAAATTACAAACCAGTTATCAGCTGAATGCTTAAATCACTAATGGAATGCATATTTCTTAAGGCTGGCATAGGCACAGACACCAGATGCAAGAGAAAACATTGTAAGTTAAAGAGGTTCATTATGTAAATGGAAGTCCAGGGTGAAAACTCACCCTTTTGGAGTGATGCAGAGTTTGAAGAAGTGAAATGACTGAAATGGCTCTTTGTGTAGTGTATACCCTTTTACCTTTTAAGTGTCATTTTTTCAAGACTTTGGGAAAGAAAGAAGCCAGAAAACTTTTTCGCTTTGCTTTGCTTTTATTGTAGTGTGAGGAGAAACCCATATTTTGCAGGACAAAATGGATGTTTATTTGCAGCTTGGAACAAGATGAGTAAAAACATGGAGGAGAGGAGTACATCTGTGTATGTCAATCAACAGATAGCCTTTAGAATGAGTCAAATGACAGAATATACAGAAAGTGAGAAAAGCCCCACAGCTCTGGATAAAATTTCCCTTGCACTCATTTCTATTACAGTCCAAAACTGACAGATTCTTCAGCAGGGTTCATGACATATCAACTCATCTGAATTGAAGCATGAGTTTTCCAGCATTCAGACTGGAAACTGTAATAGTTTCTCAAAGAGAAACTGATTCCCAGCAGTTTTGGTCCTTAACCAGGCAATGCCTGTAGATTGTGATTACTTTTAATTTCACCAGGGAGATCAGCTCATGCTTAAACAGAAAGACATGTGTGCTGTGCAAACTATGTAGAACCAAAACCATTTTAAAATGAGCAAAGTTGTAGGGCTTTTCCCACAGAATTTTATGAGATATTTAAGGGGTTTCATTTATAAACTGATCCCTGGATCAACTTTCTTTTCCTCTGTATGCACTAAGAGCATCTATGCTCAAATAATTATTTTAATTTTAAATCCATCTAATCTCTGACAGTATGACTCTGGTCAGGCAGGCATGCAATCAGTTTAGGGATGAAATTTCAGATACATATACATACACACTGTACTCTTCAGCCACAGGGAAGTTCAAAGACAAGGAAAGTTGACTGTCATTGACTTCTTGCACTGCAAAGCCCTTACAGTTCTGTCACTTTGGTAGGTAAGGGCCAAATTGTTTTCCTGGGGGGTGCAAATTTTAGCCAGGATTCACTCTGATGAGGGATATTTTGACCAACTATTTAATTTCTCTGAACATATTAAAAAGTTTCAACAGACAGAAAACTCTATTCATGCATCTAAAAATGTCCTTCTGATTGTACAATTCTTATTGAGGCATAGGTTTAATTATATAAGCTATAAGCAATTCAATAGTTGTCTGACACCCTTTGTTTTAGTTAATAATTTTCATGCATTTGGTTCTACTCTGTCGCTTTCCATTTCTAAAAGAGAAATACTTTGTCTCTGGCTATGAAGCAAATTTTTCTTCTTTTTTTAATTTAACACTTTTTCCTTTAGCCTATGAGTTCATCATATTCAAAAAGAAAGTGTGTTTGAAGTGTGTTGAGCTGAAGTTGTGAACTGTTTCAATACATGATTGTGGATTTGGTGGAAAACCTAGCATTTTGCTTAGTCAGATGGACTATGATTTTTCCACTTTGCTTTGGCAGATGCCTCACACCCGCAGCGCACGTATGCTATCCCATAATTACTTACTACCAGTGGTAAAACATTGGTCTTTTTTTTGAAATTAGGTTTCCATAATGCACGTAATATAAGATGTAAAATTACAGAGTACTGAAACTGATGCAAGAGTACATTTAATCTTTGACCTATACAAGAAACTGTTGCTTTGAGACTATAAAAATTCATTTAGGCCCCAGGTTATTGTCAGGGAGACATGTCAGACAAATAAACAAATGAAATGTTTTATGCTGAGTGTTTATATGATGACTAGATATTAGGTTTGTCTCATGGGAATATGTAGAATCTTTCTCACTGCCTTCACTTCTTCCAAACATAAGATTTTAAAAATCTCAGTCACTGAAACAGAAACATGCACATGCTTTCATACCACACTGACAAGCATTTGATTTCTTTCCATTAATAGAAGTTGAAGCTGTCAACATCTTTTCTCTTGAAAAGTACCTCCAGTTAGAACATTACTCCCATGTTTTACAAAATCTCCTTTTCCATGCTATTCTTATTTTTCTAGGCATTCAGAAATCAATATTTCCCTTTGGTAATTGGGTACAACAGAAAAAGCCATAGGATGAGGAAGATGAGGAAGAAGAGGAAGATGAGGAATTTGGTTTATTAGACATAAAATAGGAGAAGTCTACTTAACCATGAAAGAAACTCATCCCACAGATGTCAATTAAGTGAGAATAAGCCCTTGTATATGTCTCAAGGCATACGTATTGCACATACATATGTATTTAGTGTCTTTGACCATGCCCTAAGTTTTATGAATCCTAAAACATCATATTCCAACTGGATTATGCTGGGTTATTCAGGAGGAGTGATCTCAGTCCGTAGAAGTATCTAACTCAGTGATATCTAACTTAGTAACTGCCATTTGCTATCTTGTCTTTTTGAATGTATTTGATTAGGGTTTTAAGGCCATAAGACAACTCTGTGGTCTAATATTAACTTCAGCATAATATGGAAACACATAAAGAAAAGTATTGCTGTCTTGATCTTCTATGAACTGAGATATGAAAGCTGGGAAAAGTTCATAGATTGCAGATGGGAAAAACTTCGGCTATTTCAGAAAAGACTTTGCAGTATATATGCAAAGTACATACAACCCCAGATCCAACAAACACCAGGAGATGTATTTATGCAGTGTTACATGATTACTTAGTGATAAGATTCTTTGAACACATCTCCAGTGCCTTTATGAGATTTCCCACAGCTTTGATTTCTCCTATTTTTCCTCTTTCTTTGCTGGTTGGTTGTTTTGGTTTATGTTGGATTTTTTTTTTCCATAAGAAATAAATATAGGCATAATTATCTGTGGTGATCTGTATTTTGGAATTGTTCCATATCACATTGAAATGAGCTAAAGGACTTCCACTGAATTCTTCAAGTACCTCATTAGGCTATCTTTCTCTTCATTACATCATATCTGTTAATGCCTTTTATTATTCTGGACTACCTTATAATGAAGGCTTATCATAGTTTCTCATAAAAGTAATATTGTCAAGCACCCCACTTACTTGACTACCATTGCAATTCTAAACCTATCTGTCTGCCTATCTATCTATCTATCTATCTATCTATCTATCTATCTATCTATCTATCTATCTATCACACCCATGGCAAATGTACTCACAACTTGGCATACAAGTCTAGACAGCTGGTAGTCCTACTATCATCTGTGTGAGCAACAACTCTGAATATTTGAAAATATACAGAGGACTCTGTAAGGACACTTGGAGGACTGTTTTAGTAGCTTAAAACATGGTAAATATTCTAAAGACATTTAGCAGGAATATACACAACACAGCTGATGGGGGACCCATAGACTCATAGAATGTTAAGGGATTGGAGGGGACCTGAAAGATCATCTGGTCACAGGGTTTGAACACTGTCAGGGTTGAGGTGTCCTCAACCCTGAGCCTCTTTGGGCAACCTGTTCCTGTGCATCACCACCTTCACAGCAACATGTTCCTGTGCTTCACCACCTTCACAGAAAGTATTTCTTCTGTGTTTCTAACCTAAATTTCCCCTTTCAATTTCTACCTGTTACTCCTTGTCCTATCACTACAATTTCTAACAAAGAGTCAGTCTCTGGCTTCCCTGTGGGTCCTCTTCAGATACTGGAAGGTTGTTATGAAGTCTCCATACAACATTCTCTTCTCCAGCTCCAGCATCCTCAGCTTGTCTTCCTAGAGAAGGCACTCCAGTCCTCTTATCAACCCCTCTGGATTTGCTCCAGCATTTCCATGTCTTTCTTAGCTTAGTGGCTCCAGGACTGTATGCAGCGCTCCAGGTAGGGTGTCCCGAGAGCAGAGCAGAGGGGCAGAATGCCCTCCCTCACCCTGCTGGCTACATTGCTTTGGATACAGGCCAGGATCCTACGCCAAACTATAACCACATTCGCATTAATGTGGTTCCCCTACTTCATACTTTATATCTGGGAAGAGGAGACTGCAGCTCTGAGAGTCTAACACCTTTGGGATGCACTGGACTTCTTTGATGTGAAGTGCATATTGAGCACAGCATTAATCACCTGCACTTTGTATATGCCTGGCTGATTCTAACCACACCAAAAGGGCTCACATGCTCTGAGCATGCCCTGAGGCTGTTTGGCTGGGACCCATGGAAGATCAGCAGCTCTGAGCAGGTTGTCCTGCTGGGGGCTGCTAGGAAAGGGCTCTCACACATCTTGACTCTGTCAGTAAATCCATGCCAGATTATCCCAAAGATGTTATCCACATGCAAAAATCCCATCCAGAAAATAAGCAGGGGAGTCAATATACTGAAGGCAGAAGGGTCTGTTTTTAATTGTATACCTCTTGTTATAGTCTTCCCACATATCTTTCCAAGTTCAGGTTTTGAAGTCTCACAACCCAAATAGTGATTTGCTTTATCTTTTAGTGGGATTCTGGCTTAATTGCATTCACCTGCATTCAGCTGGATACTGTAAAAGGAACACCCCAAAACGTTGCATTTAACTCCTCCATTGTTTAAATGGTATTGAGGAGAAGAAGACTTTTTTCTAAGGAGGAACCTGCAGGGCTTGGTATATTTTAACAAACATGGTTTAATTTCACACATTGAGTTAATTCAGTTTAGTTTTTTAGTGTCTCCTGGGAGACAAGTATTCTAACTACATGCTGTTTCAGTAGAGACCATAATTCTGTTTTCAGAATGTTTAGTTTAATGCAATTCAGATCCCCACAGTGTCTCTAGGACTACTGGATTACAAATGCTAAGTAAAAATATGACAATAGCATAGTAGCTAGATGCATTAAATGTTACAACAACATTCTTTCTGATTTACAAGAGGTTGTGAAAAGACAAGTTGAAGCTCTTGGTCTGTAATAGATATCTGTTACACACATCAATTGTTTTGAAACAGGACCAATTGCCTGCAGGCTGTTCATGAGGAAAGGACATGCAATTTTTTCTGGATATTCATGGACTTGCAATTTCTTCTGGATATTCACATAAATATGAGTTAGAGCGTTCAGTTGCAGACACCTCTAGTGTTGAAACTAGCATGAGAAAAGCATTATACATGAAAAAGTGCCACTTCTTACCAATGAACGAGACACATCGGCTTCCAACAAACAAAGAACAACTATTTTATAGGGATCTTAAATTGAACCATTTTTGTCTGTTTTCTAATGCTTTTTTACTTCACTAAAGAAACTGCTAAGGCACTAGGATTGGTAGCTGTAGCAGCAGCTTAGAGGCTCAGTGTTGTACAGAAGCCTTCATGTTACTCAGTTGACACATTTCCTTGCAGATTAAGCAATGTCAGATTTGCTTATCATTCACTGATAGAAACAATCCAACCATGCTTTTCACAAACAGTGAAATGATCTCTCAAGTTGTAAGAGTTAACTGAAGTTTACTTTTCTTAAACATCAACTAGAGACAGTTCCTAATTCCGTCATGGCAAGTAAGGCATAGCTTCAAGATAAGAATGCTGAAAACTTCCTTTAGTCTTTTGGTGGCCAAAGGAGTTGTAAAAATGTGATCTCCCACTCCCTGGAAAAGGACTTTCACTGCTTTTATGAATCAGAAGATGGCTATTGCCATTTTAGTATAAAACAACACCTTATAGACACATGAAATAAGTGACTGAAATTCTAAATTTCAACTTCATAGAGGTACATCAGAGTAGTCCTGAGGCAAATGCCTTTTGAACTTATTCCTCAAACTTTTGTTTGTCTGCATTAAGACTGCTTTTAGGCTGGCTACTCTAAACACTAGTGGCACCTTATTTGCTTATATTGCTTATTTTCTTCAGATATAGAGAGTGTCATTGATTCGCACACCTGATTTAAGACTCAGAAATTCATTTGAGGACCATGTCCATTTCTCTATTTGTTTTTCTGTGGAGCAGAGCATCACCTAAGTCCTTTGACTCTGAACATTAAATATTCCTCTGTGTCTTTTTCAAGTCTCTCCCATGAAATCTTTTTCACTCTACCTGCAACAGATGCAGTGAACTCTCTCTATATGAACTCTCATTTATTTGCAAACAGTGGAATAGTCTTTGATTTCTATTTCCATCCCATTAGGCAGAAGATCTGTAGAGTAAAGGTGCACTCCATTCTGAATTCTGCTCAGCTTTGGGCAGCTTCACTGAAGTAGTTCACTGAGAGTTCAACAGAAAAATGTTCAACCAGAAGTACAACACAAGAAATATTTAGTGTTAAAGGATATGGTATTCTTTTGAATTTCAGGAGTGAAATGCAGAGATGCACAGAGGTGAGATATGAAGAGACACATACATCTACGAGTTCTGCTTCAAGGGTAGTTTTGTGGGATCTAAACAGTGGTATGAAAATATTTCTCTTTTATCTTTATTTCATCCATGTTTAGGGAATAAATCAGAAAAAAGTAGTACTTGATTAACATATAGACCCCATTTATATCCAAGTATTAACCAGAGGAATAGGTATGAAGACCAGTAAGATCCCATATGCTTACTGATTTCTACATGTAAATCAGATGTCATCAAGATTGGTGTGCCTAATTCAGCAAGTGGAATGAATGATGAGTCTTTACCTAAGGCCTGTCTTCCTTATAACATTGTCTGCCTTATAACTTGAAGCTTCTTGGTGAAATGGAAAACAGGTGCTTTGATCTGAACAGTCCTACCAAAACAAAAGAGAGAAATAGTCTGTTTTGACTCAGGAATCATCCTCAGCAGTAATCAGACACAAGAAACTGGAGGTGCTTGGGCAATAGAGAAGCCTGCAGGAAAAATAGCAAGAAAGGGAACAAAATTGTTGAATTCAATCTTTGGAAGAATGTGGATCTGGATCTGGAAACTACTTTTCTAATGCAATCCATGACTGAAACAAAATACTTGTTTATATTGAAATGGTGAATTTTAAGCACAAACCCTCTATCCTTGAAGTGGATACAGTTCATGCTTGAAATCCTATATAGAAAAAAGCAATGGTAATCTGATATCAAAATCTAATGGTGTCTTTATAGTGACAGTGGCTGATTACCAGCAAAGCTATAGCAGAAATAAGAAGCTTCCCTTTTTGCCCTGCACATTACTGGGAAATATTTTTCTTTTTTTTCAAAAGTGAACCATAAATAAAGGAGAAATATCTGTTTGCATTTGAATTTCTTAGCTTAATTAAAGACACAACATAACAAATTCAGTAGATTTCAAGGACAGGATATATTGGACGTAAATTATTAATAAGCTAATAGAGATGGAAGTAATTTTTAAATAAGTATTTATCATATTTCCAGTAAGATGTGGGATAATGCTCAATACTGCACAAAAATACCACCAAAATAAACACACATTTGTAAATGTTAAAAAATGAGTTATTGAGTTAAAATCATGAGATGTAAATAAAAGGTTGGAAAAAGGGAGATGCAGAGATTCAAGTTCCAATATTCATTTCCTTCACAGAGAGGAGAAAAACCCTAATTGACAGAGTCATTTTGTTGTGCCCCATGAGACATCTATGATGTTTCAGTCATGTGATATGACACAGATCAGATTTGAGTGTGCACTTGGAAAAGAGCTAGTTCATATGAAGAGGAGAATCAGTATCTCATAATATGGCCCATCAGAACAACATATTTCTAGTACAATTAATGTGAATTTCTAACTATTTTTCTGCAGATTAACTACATGACAAAAGCCATGATATCGTCAGAATTTAAGTGAAGATGAAAGAGTGTGAAGCCATATTCTAAAGGTTAATCTTGCACCAATTCGCCTTTAAACTTTAAAAGACACTATATGGAGCCATGAAGAAATTGTCTCATTTCTTTTTCATCTCCTGAAGGATAGTTTTCCCTGTTTTTTAGCACTATGCAAGGATTTAAGACTTATCATCACTATTTTGTAAAACATGAAGGCAGTAAAACCTCTACAATTACACTAAGCCTAGGATCAGAAAAGAACAAAATAATGCATATCTGAGTATCCTTTCAATAATGCAAACAAATATTTTTGCTTGTGGCAAGTATTAGTAATTTTGAAAATTATTCCTTTCATTAACATGTGTTAATTATAATTTTAAAATTGTTAGTTATCATTTTAAAATTTCAGCTCGAAAAGGTATCTCAAGAGGCAGTTCTGCAACATTGAAAATATCTGTTTTTGTCTGATTGCACAGAGCAAAGACATATCTCCTGTTTGGCCTTTCTGTAATCCATGCCAAGAATTCATCAGCAAAAATGAGGTTTGACATAAGAGTTAAGTCACAAACAGCATTATCTTCATGTACATAGTTGATCTTTTATAAAGAGACAGAATTTCTTTTTCTTTAGACTTAGAGAGATTAAGGTCACATCACAGTATGTTAAAATACACAAACCTTGATAATCTTTGGCAGATTTATTACCTACCACACACTCACAGATCCCTGTGAATCTTTGCAGTTCTTAACATGAACAGCTGCAGAAGTAAATAACTAAACATAAAGAGCTTGATGGAAAGAGAAAGATACCTACTTATACTCCCAGCGAGGTTCTTCATTGGAAAGCTAATCAAAGAATCATTCAGAAGAAAATCTAAAAACAATGTTCAGTTTGTTTTTGCAGATGTTCAAACTTTTAAGTGTTAATTTATGGTGCAAATATTTTAGTAAAACAACAAATACTAGGGGTTAAGCTTGATGAAATTTATCATCTGATAAACCCATCTGATTTAGGAAAGTTTTCTATATGCAAATACTTGAGAGTCAGCTAGTCGCATAGGAGAAAGAATATAACACATTATGAGGTCAAAGAAAGAAAGAGTAAATTTTTAGCTAAGTATTAAGTAGCATGATCTAAATATGTGAATTTTGGGGTTTTTTGTTGTTGTTTGCATACGTGCCATGTTTGTGGAAGGTTTCTGCAGGAAGCTTGCTTATAGGATCTCACAAGAAAGTCTGAGAATTTTTTTAATGCTTTCTAGTTCTGGGTTGTTGACAGACATCATGTCTTTGTAAGTCTTTAAACCTTGTTTATACACAGTTGTCCACATGAACAGGGTGAATTCTGTATTCCCAGCATCATGCATGGGAACACATACTCTTCATAGACTGAACTCATTGCAGCCTGGTAGCACCTGTAGAGAGGAATTGAATTGTATTTATGATTTTCATAATTTTTGTCATTGGCACAGGACAGATTGCAGCCAGGCCTACTGAAGTTGTGGAATTTGGAGGGAGACAGTGAGCAAGTGAAGGAAGCTGGATTCCAGACACTTGTTCTCAACAGTCATGTTTTGCCTTCTTTCAGGTCTTCAGAGGGGAGTATGTGAAGTCCTGCAGAAGGAATATGTAACCACATTATAGCTTCATTTGGTGAAAAATACATGTATTTTGTAGTGCTTTTTATGTTCAGCAAAACTCTTTCTTTGTGCAACTAACACTGCTTATCATCTGCAGTTTTATAAATTATGACTTCATTTCCAGCTTTCTTTATGATTCCTCATCTTAGCCAAAGCTAGACATATTTGGGAACGAAGCTGTGTCACTGTGCTAATGCACTGTGCAACATGCATTTCTCAAGACTCAGAAACAGAATGCAATCAGTTGCATCCTCTTTTGTTTATACTGGCTTCAAAGAAGGTACTGAATCAAGTTCAAAGTGCACATTGCTGTCATTTAAGCATTCAAAAGGTCTAAGGCATACTAAAATTCACTAAAATTAGAGGATGTTGATTTTCTTTTGAAAGAGCAAAAGCTGTAGTAAAATGCACTTTTCCAAGACAAAAAGTTTTCTCAGAGACTAAAATATACCCCTTGGGGAACATAAGGCTTTTAAAAACTGCTTTCAATAGCCTCCTTCTCCCTCTAACCTCTGTGTTTAATATAAACCCACATCCCAAAACCAAAATAGCCTTATCTGTCCTTCTTCCCTTGGGAAGACAAGAGAAATTACAGGTATGGCTGCCATATAGAGCAGCTGGATGGTTTCAAGTATTAAGGTGATAATCACAGAACAAGATGGAGCTGAACAGAATACAATAGCATAGCAACCCCATCCACAGGGAATAGTATATTTTTGGCTCACCTACCGGGTTTGGGGAAAGAACAGTTAGATATCTCACTACAGCTCTGCATGCTTGAAATTAAACTTCCTTCTGCACTCATGTCCAAGATCACTCTCAACTTGAATAGCTGTAAATGAATAGTTAATAAGTAGTCTAGGTTTAAGACTCTTGGTTGTACTGGCTGATTGCCTAGACACCTTGCCTGGGGAAATTATATAACTGTATTGGTCAATGAATTGCCTAAATACAGATGGACATCTGAGCCTGAGCCTCAGACCTCAGCTCTAGTCTCACTCCCCATGTTATTTTTACATTATCTGAGCCAGATAATTAACTAAAATAAGCAAATTGCACTCTTTTTCCTCTACTGAGAATCTGACACATTTCTTTCTGCCTTATCACCGCTCACTAAGGTCCAGGAATCCATTTTCAGAAGCATATCCACATCATCAATAGCAATATGGGATTATGAAGTTACATCCCATGAGGAGGGAAGTTAGACTAGAATGAAGGACATGTCCATATTTGGATGTCTAAGAACTCATCAGACAAAACATAACATATCAGAAAATGTCCATACAAGTTTTTTTTGTCTCTTGAGATCTTGGAGTGGAGATGCAGATAAACTTCTTTGGAAATTGAACAGTTTGAAATCCTTTTTCAACAATCTTTAAAGGCAAAAATCACTGGTCTGTTGCAAGGGAAAATATGCATCAAGATTATTCAGCTTTTAGCCCTGGATATGAGGATATTTAATCACTTGTACTGTTACTTTTCAGAGCAGATCAAAAGGAAATGGCTGACACTTTTTGGTGTTAGTCAATTCAGTTGCTTGAGTACAGTTGCCTGAGTGAATAACTGGACCACTGCAAAATGAAATTGAAATGTTTAACCTAGGGCTTACACAGGCAAGGGCTTGTTCAGCTGGGCTGAATTACGACTCTTTGTCCCAATATCTCAGTAACGCTGAATTGCAATATCTCTGGATCTGGGATTGTGTAGCTTGCATATCAGCCCTTGTTCAGGTCTCTGCTTTTAAACAGTCCCGAAGTCTGTTCTTATGAGTGTAAAGTAATTAAAATAAACCTAGAGGTTCATTCACTGAACCTTTTTACCATGCATTTTGCTTTTGACTATATTCTTTGGCTTGTAATTCTGTCATGCCGTCTCCTCCCATGTATGTGTCTCAGCTTTGTGCAGTTCCCTGAGCACAGAAAGCCATAGCTCTTGCATGCTAATTATTAGCTATTTCTTCATACCTTAGAAATAGGAATGAATGAAAGAAAAGTCTGGCATCTGAACTTGTTTCACTTCCTGCAAGATTTCATTGTTCAGTTCCAGTGTGGAAGTCTTTCTCTTCACACCAAGAGCATCCTATACTGAGTCTTTTTGTTCCTCTCCCAAACAGCCTTTTAAATCACATATTTGTGTACATTCCAATAGCAGCATTTTAAGCTTTCCTTTCTTCTCGCTTTCCATTCTTCATCCTCCACTTAAGTTGCTGATTCCCCAGTCATTTTCTGTTGGCAACAATAAGAGTTATATGTATATATATATTGCCAGAATGATTAATTCTTCATGACTGTTTCCTCTCATCTTCATTTTCATTTTCCCAAGCATTTCCATATGTCCTTCAATATTTCATTTCAATAATTAAAATTTCCAACATGACCTATAATGCAAAAAACATCAGCATAGTCTTCCCCCCCCCCCTTCTTTCTTTTTCCTTGGCATGGTGGGAGTCACTATTTCTACAAAAGTCTGCCCCAGACACTGGGCTCTGTGCCTTTGGGAGAGTGAAACAATGTTGGGAATCACTGAGAAGCTGTGTGTGCCAGGGAAATCCTCTATTTCAAATGTTCCTGTTCCACTGTTATTTTTTCCCCTCTAGATTCTTTTGATGGTTTCCAGGTCTCTCTTCTGGCATTTGAATGTTTTATTTGCTGTTACTACTAGGAAGTATCACCAAAATGGAGAAGCAGAAGAATTTTCCAATCCTTTTGGTTCAGTTCAACTAGATTAGGAATGAGAATGAGTAGCCAGGACATTTAATAAATGTGAAGTTTAATTATATCTAGACTGTGGTTAAATTGGCATAAAAATCCTCTAATGCTGAAAGTAAAAGAAGTAGCAGGGGTATTTTTTAAATCATTAAGTCATTACTAAAAGAACAATTTTAATAAAATGTTGCCAACTGGTGCAATTATGTGATTCTTGTGTTGCTTTACTCCAGTTTATTCTTCCATTACTGAGCACTGTTAAAATTTATCACTATATGGTAATTTACAATGCAGTCACTTTATTGTTCCATTCATTACAGTTTCAGGATTATATTTTTCTGTTTGTGTTGTTTTTACTGCTGGTGTTATGTGTCATATAATTGTTACATTCGTAAGGTCAGAGGTCTTGGTGGCAACTGTCCTGCATATACCAGCACGTCAGCAATATCACTTTCCATCAGACTCTAAAAATAAATGTTCTGACAAAGAACAGAAACTAAGCCACCTTTTCCACTTAACTGAGATGTCAGAAATTGTTCTGGACAAAATAAATCAATACCAAATGCCTACAGTAAATAAAATCCTGAGATTTGATCCTGGGCAGGGGGACCAGGGCATTCCACACATTTAAGGATATTATTAGTTTGGCTCAGGGAACCAGATTCTAGATGCAGTGTTCTCATAGATCTCCATGTTTTCTCCAGGTGATAGGATAAGTTGGTTTCATCCAACTTTGACGTCCAGGCTGAATGGTTTAACTGATATCCTCAGAAAGGAGCACTTAGACTGAAGAAGTCTCACAGCATTTATACAAAAAGGGTCAGTTCTGAAGAACATCATTTTAATAATTTAATATTAATAGGTGCTGACTACTGACTAGCCACAGCTTGCTTTAAAGGTTTAGATTAATTCAGTCATTTAAGCTCCTCTGCCAGTGAAAGTGTCAATAATTAGGGTTAGTCTGCTATGATCTTGCCACCTCTCATCCTCCTTCAAACATATTTGTATGCAGAGCCAACTCACATTTAAAATTAGCAAACTCCTCTCACTTACAGGTAAACTGCCATCTAACACCTTTCTCTGTATTTAAGGAGTATTTCTTTTCCCAGGAGTTAGTTATAGGAAATGTTTATGAAAGGCATAAGACAGATCCTCCACAATCACTGTTTCACATCCATGTGGACCCATGCTCTTTCTTTGACATTTCTGGTCTGGTATCATCTGTGAACTTGCTCAGTATCCCTTCCAGCCCTGCATCCAAGTCATTTATGAAGAGGTTGAAGAGCACAGGATGGAGCCTTGTGGAACCCCACAAGTGACAGCCTGATGTCACTCCTTTCACTGTAACCCTTTTCCCCTGAACCATGCTTGGGTACCTGGATGCTGTTGTGCATTTGGCAGTGGAAGCCTATCAGGATGCAACACAATGGAAATTCTCCAGGGTAGTGACATCCTGCTCCACTAACTTCCCTCCTCTCTTAGCATATTTTTAGCACAGTTCTAAATGTGATCAGGCATGTCCTGGTGCAAAAAGTGCCCCTAGGATTGGGGTTACCACTCTTCTGACTGTCCTGCTCACTCTAATTTAATTAATTTTTTTGCTTTTCCTTCTCCTTCTCTTTTTTTCCTTTTTTCCTCTATCTCCTTGATTTTCCTGTTCCTCCTTGACATGAAGGACTTAGAAAGGCCAGAGGAAAAAAAATCACAGCTACTTTGGTCACTATTATGATTCATCATAGGATTTCTGACAATGAAAGCATGATCCACCTCAGATTCTTTCACTAAACCAGAGTACTGCTTGAATGAGAAAATCTTACCTTACAGTTTAAATCACAGACTTGCCTGGAGGTGAAATTTCAGTTTCAAGCTTTTATTTTATTTCTGATTTACTTCAGTTGATTAACAAATGTGCTTCTTAAACTGAAATAACATTCCATGTGAGTTATATACTGGTTGAAGTGCAACTTTCTCACTCAGACAAGTCTATGAATATACAATTGACAGCTGTTGTAGCTTTCCATCCTTTGAGGAACAGACACAGAAAGAAATTTTGGCATAACATACCCCAAACAAGTGAAAAAAAAGTATTTTTTTCATCAGTGTTATCGTGTATTTTTATTTCCTATGAATATTCAAAGAACAGAACTAGAATGTTAGTGAATAGTGTTCATGGAAATTTTGATTAAAAAAAAATTATCAGATTTCCATGTTTCATTTTCAAAAGTATGCAAGAATTTTTACTTGGTGCCTTTCTTCCCCATCGTCACCCCTGATGCAGCCAACACTCTCACTGGAGTCAAGGAGCTTCTGCCCCTCTGAGCAAAGGCAGGGTCAGAAACATCCAACATTGTACCTCAGTTCTTGTGACAGAGTGCCTTGAATGCTGCTTTTGCAGTCTGACCTCGTCTACTCCTGACTCCTCAAGACCAGACCATCCAGAGTGTTTGCTGGGTATCCATCACCCTTGACAACTGACCCTGCCTTCATTCCTGTTCTATCCCAGCATGGTCTGGACAGAACCATAACTGCTCCTCCAGAGCTTGCTTGCTTTGCACCCCCATGGCTGCAGAGCTTAAAAAGAAAAAAAAAGGGCAAATGCCAGAAGAGTAAGCTGCTGCTGACTGGGATGGGGATGAATCGTGTCATAGTTCAGAGCACTGTTGTCGCTCTGGCACCAAGTCACCGCGCTCGGTCTCTGCCAAGACGGGTGTCAGCTGGTGAATTATAACATTGGCAGACAGGACAGAGATAAGCAAAAAAACACAATGACAGCTGCTACACAGAACTATTCTTTCTGGCCGGCTGAATACAGTAATACATTGTGTAAATAAAGACAGACAGCTTCATTATGCAATTGTCTGTTACTAGGTCTCTGCTGAAGAAGTACTATTGATTCAGGAAACTATACCCAAGCTCATCAGACTAATGTGTTCGTGCTTTTGGACTCACAGTGTAGCAAGAAGTATAGTAATGTAACTCTCTAACAATACTTCTACAGAAATATGTGCTCAATAGGGAAAGAAGGTCCTGGTGATAAATCTAGTGATTTTGTTTCTGATAAATGCTTCTAACATCTATTTAAGTGCAGAGCAAAACATGAAAACAGATACACTCACCTTGCATGGCAAGTGTAAGACCTAACAGGAGTTAACAAATAATCTCTATATAGAGGTATCACCCTATCATTCCAGCAGTGCAAATCAGAAAGCTTTTTTTTTTTTTTTGTTATGTTTTAACACAAGAGGCAAAGAGGCACCACATGGCAAATTATAATAGACAAACCACAGAAATAAGCTGTAGTTATCTTATTGAAGTGTGTTAATTAAAATATTGTTTCTAATTTTTTTCACATAATTATCTTTGCAAACAATGCAGAGGGTCACTTTAGAATGTGAGATGTAAGAAGGCAGCATTTAAACCATCTTTCAAATGGACCCATTCACCTTTTGTTTTAATCTGAGAGCACTGAGTCCCTTAGCTGAACAAAATGAAGTGAGAAATGACTGCAAAAATGTTCTCATGGGTGAAAAGCAGATGAAACTATTCATTTTGAAAATAAAGGAAAGCAAAGTTAAATCAGAAATATATTGGGCTGAATATTGGAGGGCTGAATATGTCTTTGGGAGTGCTAGGGAGTATAAGTCTCTTAAACTTGAAAAAAAAGTGAGAGCATAAATAGACTGTAAAGAAAGGGTAAGCAGTGTTATTCTCAGCAGGAATTAGTCAACTATCCAAAGCTCATGAGAATGATTCCAGTTTGCAAGGGGCAATTGTGTCTGAACTCGCTCAGCTATACATTTGCTGGGAACCTGGAAGCAGTTGTGTGAACTGTGAACAGAATATTGAGAAGGCAGAAACTGCGAGGGAAACCTCTCCTGATTCCTAAGCTGCCTTTTTAAAGTGGGAAGACGTGAGCAAGGCCACAGCTTATTTTAAGCCCCTTTTATGTTACCTTGCACTCACATAAGAGGTTATCTGCACTGTGCAGTTGTTTTAAAATGGTGATCCCTGAACAAGTCAAGTTAAATTGTTTTCATAGATGCATTGTTAAATAAAGAGTAGGACAACGATGGGGAAAGGTCTTCCTGGGTCTTTTTGCAAGCTGTGTTTTTGCATACACTCTGGTCTATGAACGAGCTCTTATCTAGCCATCTCACAGCCTGTGTAGGAAGTATGCAACCATCTGACTTCATCCAAACCCTAGGTGACCTCTGCTAGAAAAATATTACAGGTATTAACTGGCACAGATAATTCTGGAGCTGAAGTTCTGCATAGGAATTAAAGGGAAGGGGGAGACCTGGGCCAAAATTATGTGACAACATTCAAAATGCTTGTAAGATCACATAGTCTGCTTCATTTGGATTTGAACACCATCAGTTTGTGGCTCAGTTACTCTACTGCTTCAGTCACATGAGTTAATTCACACTGCAAGTAATGTATTTGCTATGACTGTGTCTGTGATTTTTTTTGATAATCAATTTTGATGACATTGCAACCATTAAATTAGGGATTGAAAGCTTTTGAAAAAAATACAATAGTTGTAAAAGCTGCAAAATCTATTACTGCTTTTCAGTGAGATTTTTTCTGGAATAAGGTTTTCTAAATCTAGAAGTAACTAGAATATTATTAACATATCTGAGCCAATGGGTGAATTTATATGCTTAAAAATTTATGAATCAGATTATTTAAGTCTTCTTTCTGTTTATCTTGTCAGTTTCAGTGGGCTTGGCTAAACTATGTTTTAGGTCATGATTGCTCTGAAACATGGCCAACAGTTTGCAAACTTGTGAACGCAAAGAGAACAAGGTTATTGGTAATACCATTTAACCTAAATTTTCATTATTTTTGAAAAATAACCACTCTGGGATTCAGTCAAAGGGGATCTGATATGGTTATGCTCTCCACCTTTACTTCTCATTGCAAATGTAAAAATAATAGCAACAAGAAAGAGAAAATAAGTTCAGACTCAGCAAATAAATATGCTCACTAGAAAACCTGGGATTTCTAACCCAAGGAGCAGGCTTGGAGTGCTGACAAGGGCTGGATATGGCTGTAGGAACTTGTGAGAGGCAGAAAGCTTCCTCCTTTAACCTATTCTTTACAACCAACAACACCTTTCTCCCATACCTGCTGCAATGTTGCTAGAGACCCATGTCTAGAATCCAGAGGGTGAGCTCTGCATGCTTCCACCCTGCAATGGGAGCTGGAGTCCCATTTACATGACCATGACAGGAAAAAAAGAGGATGTAGAGACTGATTACTATGGTAAAAAGTACTGTTGAATGTCTTCACTCTGCCTTTTCTAGTACAGGCAGAAGCAATTTGATGGCTGTAGAAATTCTGTTACTCCCACCATCCTCTGCTCTGAGCAGGTCATGCTTTCTCTAGTCTAACCAACTCTAAATAAACATATGCCCTGTGTCATCATGTGAATGCTTTTCATCAGCATGCCTATGCAAGCATAAATTGGACTTTGCAAAAGAATTATTTCAGGATGTAAACAGCTTGGTTAAAAAATACATGAACAAAGACACAACAATGTTTCTGAAGAATATTGGTTTTGTCAGTAACAGCTGTCGATGTTTAGCTATTAAGACATGAAAGTGGGATAATATCTTGCAGTGTTAAAAAACTTTATGCCCGTATAACAACTATTTAGGCTAAACATGATATTCTTTCGTTACTGTTGTTCATATTTCTCCTGCTTTCTCCCAAGGTGTGATATGCTTCCAATTAGTATTGTACTGTAGTAATTTTGGACATTAACTCTAATGTGGTATTCCTAGAGCTGTGAGTGTCTGAACCCTGATTACTTGGCTTGAATATCATAACATTAAATATTTTTTAAAATTATTTCTGCTAACTGTACATAGATAAGGTTCTAAATACCATGCCAATGTTATTTTACTGTCACCCCATTGTGACTTTATATCTGCATCTTGGAGAGGATGAAAAGTTGTGATATACTGTAACAAAGCCATTCACAGGCATTTTCAACATTTCCAGGAGCTGGAAAACTCCAGAGAGCTTTCTCTGAAAGTTGTAAACCAAGCATTTGAAGAGCATTCTGTACCCTAAGACCCAAGCCTATGGCTTCAAAATTGACTTTCCAAACTGTTTTCTGCATATTGGTTGGAAGAGCTTAGTGCAGCCTAAAACTTGGTTTCCCCTCCCCACACTGCCAATCCGTGTGCCCAGCATCCATTGTACTAACCTAGTGCAAAATTTAACTGCTTAAATAAGCTGTTTAGTTTGCAGTACAGATAGTCCAAATTACAGGACAGCTTGAAGACAATACAAATCTACCACAAAATAGCAAAACTGTTCAAAATCCATGGAGGCAGCAGTTTGAGAGGCTGCCTGAAATGCTTTTCTCTTGAATCTGCTTTCTGCTCATGGGGAGCATGTCCTTACCTCAGCTAGGTAACACAGCCAGATCTAGCCAGACAGTTCCTTGCAACAAGGCAAAAACCTAATCAGACTCTAGTTTTCCCAATCCTCCCAAACACATTTTGTATCTTCTTCAAGCCAGATAGTTCCTTGAAGAGATCATGACCTCAAAACTGCTTATTGCAGCATAGTCTCAATGACTTCTGAGAAGTTTTTTCTCCTTTGCACTAGTATTCATGAAAAATAATGCAAACCCTTCCTTCTGGTCCTCCTCCCTTCCTTCCTTTCTTCCTTTCTTCCTTCCAGGAGGTATGCATTATGAGGTAAAGGGGAACTGGAAAAAAAAATGCTGTCTTAGAGAGAAAATAATAGCAAAAGAAAAATCCTGATTAATATTTTGAAGGTCTCAGTAGTGTTTAAGGCCATGTCTTGAATGTGCACAGACATATTTTTTCCTCCAACAGGTGTTAGGATGAAATCCCTATATGTTTGCTCCCAGAAAATTAATTATATTTTCTATTATTTTTCTTTGTTTTGTTCTTTACTCATTATTTACTATCCCAGCAAAATTTTGGTTTTCTGCAAACAACTCACTAACCCACATAATTCATTCATCATATTGCAACAATACAAAACAGAAAATAAGGAAGGACACCAACTTCCTAACAGGCTTTTCTGAAAATAGAAGCCTGTTTTCTAGAGCCTGAATGCTTCGGGCAGTCATTTCAAGTATTCTATATAACTTTCAGTATGATGACTAAAAGACTGAAAATTGCTTCAAGCTTTCTTTAGGAATTCTCAAAGTATTGTGAGATGCCCTGGAGTTCAATGTAACAAATGCAATACACGTTAATGCACATACAATTAAAATGCATCACATAAAATAAAATACACATGTAAAAGCTTTGCCTCTCTATTTCTTCCCAACTGCAGATCTCTAAAGAAGAACTTTTCAAAGCATCTTAATCCTATTTTCATCAACATAAAATTTATGTTTAAACATATAGTTAGTATTAAATATATCTGTAAAGTTTTTGGACTATACTAGAGGTCCATATAAAACTTTATTATTGACTTGTGAAATAAATATAAGCATATATAACTCTATTATTGCTCAGATATCTAAAATTCTATGCTGATAGCAAGTAAGTAACCTTCAAAATATTCCAGTAAGCTACATAAATCTTAGTAATTCTGTTATGCAAGGGAGGCAGGTGGTGCTTGCAGTTGCCATAATTTAAGAAAAGTCCTTTAAAATGTCAGCAGCAAGGCTTTATTTGAAACCTTATGCACTTTTGAACTCCAGCTTTAAACAACTTTATGTCCCATAGCAAAAAACATCATAAAAAAACCTCCTTCTCTCTACCTCTAGCTATGGCTCTCCCTCCTCCAGTCTCCTACTTCTGTCCCTTTCCCTAGACACCTTTCCTCACATCCCCTCTCACAATTACTGTGAGATGCCTCACCACAGAAAACTGAAGCTATTTTGTCAGGGTATAATCTATTCTTTGCTAGAACCATGTCTACACACAAGTGAGTGAAAGTTTGTTCCATTATAATTCTGCTTATTTTTGCAAGAGGAGAATCTTCCCCAGTGTGTTTTGTCTTCTTGCTTGTTTAACATATGGCAAGAAAATCACTATGGAGACTGTAATTTAGTAACTCCGAAAACATTTTCTTCCGACATCCTGAACTTCTTGGCTCTGTGCTAAATCCTTCAGTGCAAGAGGCTAAGATACACTCGGGATTAATTTGGCCAAATAATTTCTCATGTTTACTTGGAAAACCTTGACCAAGACTAAATTTGATTAAAAAATGAAGAAAACATTTTTGGCAAAACATGATTCTAAGATGTGTTTTCCATTTTCTGCTCATCTCTGAAATTTAGAAAAAAGAAAATTCTAACTGCAAGCAGAAACAAAATCCATCCTGAGTCTAATTACTGTACTCTGAACTGATGAGATATCTGATGTGATCTTATCTGCATTGGTTGTTCATGACTGGATCCTAAAGAGAATACTGCCAGTGATGCACAGTCCCATTTGCTAAATAAGAGGGAGACGTGAAGTAAACCTCAGGGTTATTTCTGATTTAGAAATAAATGGCTGGGTACAGCACAAAATATTGATGCCAGGGACCTGTGCTCCTGAGGCTTCTCTGAGCACACACAGAGTAAGAGGGATAGGGGCAGAAGACTTACACTGGACTTCTCCAGTTCCACAGCCATTGGCTTGGTCTGTGAAGGGATCCTGCATGAGTGAGCCTTTGTTCCAGACTCATCTGCCATGTTTCCATGGAGGAAACAGATGAGGAAATCCACTATTGCAGTGGGACCCTTCTAAGTCATGTCTGTTTTAGGAGTGGGTATTTTGCTGTGTGCTGTGTGCTACGTCTGCCCTAGCATTCAGCTTCTCTCCTGAAGACATAAGGACATGCCACACCACTTTGCCTGAAATTCCTGTCAAATTTATGAAGAACCTGTCTAAAACAAATACACAACTTGGGACCTGCATTTGTCTAAAGTTCTTCAAAGCCTTGATTTGACCTGAATGGTCACCAATGCAGCTTGGATTTTAAGTCACCTGAATTTGATATTGGGCAGCTATGGATTGCACCTATGTAGATACATGAGGAAGGATAAGAGCTGACCATGACTTGGCCCAGCAAATATGACTTGTCAGGGTAAAAAAAGAGTGCAAGATACTGACTTTAGAGGCTAAGAACTTTGATCAGGTCTACAGCCATTTTCATGATTTCTTTCCACCCCAGAAGCTGCCCTGAGGCAAGTAGTCTTTGTTTCTGAGTAAAGTGCCCTTCCTTCACTGTTGACAGAAACATTACAAGTTTTCTTCCCACTGCCACTTGGCAGGGATTTTTAAAAACAAGCTGTAGGAACAAGCAACAATGGTGCTAATTTATTCCAATCAACAGTGTGTTTGGAGAGGTGAAACTAAGCTGAACCTCCATCCATTTCCCAAATAATTAATAGCAATTATGCAGCCAACTTCCCCCATCGAGTGCATTACCTATTGTAAAATTGGCCTAAAAGGCTGTATGACTGAGATGGGATTATTTCTCTGATGTCATTGCATACACAGTTTTTGTTGGTTTTGTAGTTTTTCAGGCATATAGAGTTTCCTGAGGCACCCTATGCTTTATATATCAGCTAGCCATTCTACTTAAAAAGCCTGTGAATGTGAATATTTACAGGACATGGTATTCCCCATCTCTGATAGCTTTTCTCTTACTTCTGAAACTGATCTGTGCTTCTCCTTGACATCCAACAGGTCTCCAGTGCCTCTCTTGCCTCTTTCTCCTTGCTGGGGAGCCTCTCTTCTGAAACTGCATGAGGCCAGTGCTGTGACCACTTTTCTGTCACCACATGTCACTCCCTGAGAGCTACACCTGCCACAGGGAGCTACACCTGCCCCTCAAGCTCACAGGTATCCTTTAGGCTTCACAGAGGTGACTTGGATCTGGTTTAAAGTGTCTGTAGGAATGGTGACCTGTCCAATGAGCAGCGCAGTGTGGTGCAGATCACAGCTATATTGTCTTTTGAAAATAGCAGAGCTTGTTGCCAGCCCAGCCAACAGTTTTGGAGGCTGAAGTGGATCAAGGGGAGTGAAGGAGGATGGTCAGTGTCCTGGACAAAATCTGAGAGGTAATGAGATACTCAAAAAGCAGAGACTACATCAAATGCTGAGAGATCTCTTACAGTCTTTTGCATTGAAATATGGAGATCTCCAGGACAACTGTAGCTGGAGAGTAGCCTAAGTGTCAGTCATTGCATTACTATTGTAACCATTGGTTCAATTTTTCCACAGTTTGCAATGCTGATAGCTGAAAAAAAGCACAGAGAATATTTATATATACTTTATCTAGAGAAAGTTTGCCACCTGTGCCCAGAAGAATAGGACTTTGTAAATTCTGTGTGAATGGGGATATGGTGTAAAGGTGTTGCCCAAAACCCAGAGAAACAGCTTGTCTACTCTCCTTTTCTTGCAAATCAGTTATCTTTTTTTTTTTTTAATAACACTGCATTTATTTCTAAAATACCAAAAGCACCTTCTTGAATATGTTGCTTCTTCAGCTTCACACCCCTGATATAGGCACTGGGATTGCATTCCTTCCTTCTTAGCTTTGCTTCAGAGATCCTGCAACAGAATCATTATGTTTATGAGCAAGGAGAAAGAAGAAAAGTGAGAGCAACAGGACAGTTGATTCCAGATATTACAAAGTACACTTTGGACAAGCTAGCAAATAATGTAAAATTTTAGAGAGTTGATCTGCAGTTTTGAATAGGCACAGCCTACAGGTAATCCTCTCAGGATCTAAAGATACTCCTCTGTTCTGTGTATGCTTGATGTCATTTAACCCATTGAACAGCTGTGTGTACACCATTAAATGATGTATATATTCTATCAAAATTATTATAATGCCTTGATTTTTTTACCTCAAAACAAGCCCTTGCTGTGTGTGGTGTTACACTGAATTGATCAGATCTGCAGTGTTCTTTGATGACTGCTAAATATAATTACTATTATTACTATCATTTGAAAACCCACACTGTGTATTTAGCTTGACAGAAGGAGGGGGATCTCCATGGTTTTGCTTTTTTAAAAAATATGGAAGTGCAAGGTTAAGAGCATTAGGGTTAAAAGCAGTCAGAGACAGTGCATATTAAATGGACGTATTTGGCAGAAAGCAGGGAAAGGACTTGGGATCACAAACACAATAAACAGAGCCACAAAACTGTCAGCAAAATGTATTTCTGCAGTCAAACAGGAGAGCGCCAGAAAGCATGTACAGGGACTCAGAAAATAAGACAGAGGAAATCATTCCAGACACATACATGTGACATTACAGTCTAAAAAGTGGGACACTCATATTCAATTTTATACCCTATATTACAGACGTAATCACTTATTACAAAAAACAGGCACAGTAGCCTAGCAAAAGGAAAAAGTCTAGAAGGGCTGAAATATTGGCTGTACTAGATTTGCAGTCTCTGGAGAGAAAGTGAGTTAAAGCAACATAGGATTTAGCTTGTTACCTCTTTTCTGATTTGTGAATTCAAGCACACAAGATGCATAGTCAGTATTTAATAGATTTTTTCAATGTGTTGTTGTATTTAGGAGACAAATTATGTGGCTTTAGTGTATGGCTGTTTTCTATAATCTATTTTGAGGTATTATTGATTTTAGAATATTTTAAGTGCTACCCACGAACAAAATTTTGTGGCTGATGTTAATCCTGAGAGTACATATTAACAAAACAAAAAAAATTCAATGTTTTAAATAAATTGTATTTATTTAAATAACTAAAATGTTGAAAAATTTTGTAGGTTTTTTCCCTTCAGAAGCCTTAATGTCTCTGTCATGTGTTGAAAAAGAGCAATACCCTATATACACCATTTTTTTTGTGCCCTTTTGCTCTTATTCTTCCCCATCATGTCTACATTGTCAGAATAACATAATGCTGTCTCACATCTAGAAAATTTAAATATGTGCACATCTAGAATTGATTATAAATACAATTATCTTTTCTTTGTCCTGCCAAATAAAAAACAGACTTTGTGCTCTGATAATTTACTTCAGATATTCTGTGTTCTCTTAGCACACTCTTATATTAAAAAAAACCTTTCATTTCTTTGATTTGAGCAATAAAACCATAAAAGCTACCAAAAAGTAGCTACAGGTTGCTGTATGAAGGGGTCTTGCTCCTCTGCAGTCCCAGAGACTGTACAGGAGTTGTGCAGAATGATAAACCTGCAAGTACATCACTGCAGCATCTTTTAAGATATAACTTTATTTAGAGCTTTACCAATATGTATCTTCATTTACCTGTGTTATAAACAGAATATATATACTGAAGCTGCAGGACTTGTAGAAGAAACACTGGTCATCATATTCATTAGGTGTCATCTTTCATGTGGAAAGACTTTTATTGCTCCCTTGTGTCAATGCACCACTTTATGAAGCTATAGATCACTTTCATGGTCCTGAATCATGTTTAGTCATTTCTTACAAATCAAGTTAGTAATAACTATAAAGCCCCATCATTTAGTGTCCATCTCACTTCACTCATTTCAGACTGGTACTGGCCTCTGAGTTAATTATGGAATGTGTTAAATCTTTATTGCCTCATTTATGCTGTAACAGGGAAGGTAAGGCTATGGGGAAATTTGCCTTTCTCCAGCTGAATTTAAGGCTCTAAGACTACAGCTGAATATGAATTCTGTAAGTATCAATTTCAAGTGCCTAGCTCCATCCTCCTGAGATCTCAGGGATATTTAGTTCTGGACAAACTGCCTGTCCACTAGCCACACAGTCTCAGGATGCTTGTAAAGCTGTTGGGTTTCCTCATCAAATGTCCCTGTGAGATGATCTTTTTCATTCCATTTCGGTCCACCCTGTCATTTTCTGTTACTGGGCAATATTTCATCCCTTCTCTCACTTCTTGTACTGACCCCATGCCACCATCTCCTGAATAGCCTTACCTGTGTGTTGGCACACCAAAGCCACATTGGCTATGAAGAGGCTTTAGGTGTGACCTTAGGTTTGGCTTTACATGGGTTACATGCAAGATAATATTACACCACCAACTGCATGCCTTTGTTTTCAATACATACAGGTCTGCCTTCCCTCTCTTCACCATACCAAAAGACATAGTGCCTGAATCACTGGCTGCAGAGAGCTATTATTAAACTTGTTTTATTTGAAGGGTAGAATTTAATTGCCATAGAACTCTGTTATTATTTATCTGCTAAAATAAAAGTGTTAAAAATAAACTATGCTTAAAATTCAAAAGCAATTTATCAGGGAATGAGACAAAAGTTCTTCTAGTTTCTTAGTTTAAAGCTAAAAATCTGATACCGACTGTGATTTTTGCTATGGTTATGTTGGTCAACCAAAGAAAATTCCAATGTACTTGGTAGGTATGATGTCAGAACGTGGGACACAGTTTTTCCTCAAATGTAGACCAAGAGCTTTCCTCCTGCTCGAAATTAATTTAAATGAACATCTAATAAGTATTGTTCTGTGAATTCTTCAATTTCAAAATAGGAGCTGTTTTAAATAAGATAGAACTGAACTCCAGAGACAGCCTTTGGGTAGCCAGCTGTCTGCTTATGTCAGCATTTGACTTTGCTGACACTCTGTCCAAATGCTTTTGTATACAAGCTTAGCTTTCTTTAAACACTTTGGTCAATTTAATCTTGGCTGAAAACACAAGCACCAGGTCTGTGATGACTGTTTGAGTTGGCTGCAGGGAAGAAGTCCATTTCTGGCTAAGGTAGCACTGACAGGAGGAAGATTACACTCCATGTGTGAGGGTGTTCCCTGTATATTTTAGGCATGATCATTTAAAAAACATCATGCCTAAGTAATGACTGCAAGTTAAGAATGACCCTTAGACCATTCCCAAAGGGAAATGTGGATTTTGGAAGATGATCTTATTTTAATTCCATGAATTTTGAATATGTCTCCTGACAGAAAAGTGGGAGCTCCTTGCTGAACGTTAGAAAAGGGTGAAATTAAACATCCAGTCACGGCTGGACTATCATATTTTTTTCTGCAGTTTTGATAGATAAACTGATGTTTTATATATTTTGACCATGGAAAAAGACCAGAAACTGTAGAGGCACAGGCAGAAACTCCATCTGCTCCTATGATTTTGTTTTTGTCAGCTGCAAATCAAAAGTCCAGTAAGAAAGCAAAGCATGAACAGTATGTATATTAAGTATTCCTGGTACGTAATTAATTCTCCTGGGCAAAATTGACATAATTCAAAACAAGCTAAAAATGGAGATAGGCTGGGGGAAATGAAAAACCAAACCTTTGTTAGAATCTTCATTTCACTGTTGAAAGAATTAATAGTAATATTAATACTACTACTAATAAACACAACGAGACAAGTCTTAAGTTCAGCTTTTGGGTCATGCACAGCCCAAAGCACATCCATAGCGCATCTATGGTATCTTATGGTATAAAATTTGACATACTTAGCTACCCATGTCCAAGTATTCTGTCTGCATTCTGTTGTCACATTTTCTCATATCAACAGATAGCCAGGAGCAGTATTGGTAGATTAGTTTATAAATGAATTCAGTAGATTGATATAGTTGCTTGTTTTGTCTCAGCTCTGAGCATTGTACCAATTTATTGTTCAATAAGGAGAATTTACAGTTCATACCAGGATTTTATAGAGTTTCTTCCAAGCTAATTCAATACTTTTCTCATGCTGGATTGGATTTTGTAAAGGCTATTGATCTTAAATGATTTTTTCTCCTCTAGATTCCCTTTACAGTGTTTTCACTTTCCAGCATTAGTAGATGTTTTTTCATAAGTGTCAAGGGACCTTACCACATCTTTTACAAAGAAGTCACAAACTGGATTTCTTCTCTATTAAAAAAGCAGAAAGTAAGTCTAACTTTTAGACTAAAGGAGAAGCAAACAAATAAATAACAACAAAAAGAAAAAACAAACCAAAACCAAAAACAAAACAACCAACAATAAAACTAAGAAAAACAAAACAAAAACAAAATAAAAACCCATGGAAACAAAGAAAACCTTTCACTCCTGATTTACTTGTTTTCACTATCATGAGCAATTCCTTCAGCTGATGACAGATTTTTATTCAGCCTTTCCTACCCCACCAAGATATCTGTATATGTAACAGGTATTAATCTATGGGTGATGTATCACATAAAAGAAAAACAATTTAGAGCACTTGTTCAGTAGAACAACTATACTCTCAGTTAAACATAGCGGAGTCTAAAAGTCAAGAAATTGTTGCTAGAAGTTCAGATGTAAACACAATCTAATGTTGATATAAAAACTAGCAGTCCTGTAACTTTCTCAATTTGCTAAGACTTTTTCAAGATATGTTTTCTTTACACCTATTTTAGCAATTGCATAACTATTCAATGGTCTGTGTAATATTGGAGTTTTCCTTTTCACCTTCCTGAGATCAAGTATGTGTTCACATAATTGTGAAATATGTAAAGAACAGATTTATTTTGTACACAACACTGTAAATTCTTTATCCAAAGAACCTCAAAGCTTTCATTTAAACAGCATACAGCTGAGCATTAGGTTCGAACACACTGTACTAAAATAGCATGTACTGAACACAGCAGTCAATCTAAGGTAATGGATTAAGTCTTCTGAAAGACATCACTGAGTAAAAGTTAATCCATAAGAAATGTATTTAACACATGTAAAAAATGTTTCTAAATGGGTCAAAACCTAATCTGGCATAACCAAAAATCATCCCAGCTGTAAAGGATGCAAGCTCTCATATAGGGATGACAAGAAAAGAAGCTTTGGAAGAGCACAGCAAGTGACCGCAGTTCTAAAAATGAACAAAGATGGCACAGATAATGTTCACTGTCTGAAGCTCTGTATATACTATATTAGCACTCAAATTATTCAGTAGGTTCAATCTTTTAAACTTGCATCAGATCTCAAAGCCAAGATTGGACTAATATACTTGAGGTTTTAATCCTGTGTGGAGCAAAGCTAAACTGCCTAATTCTCCAGAATGGTCCACTGGCATATTCAGCCAACACACAGTTGAAACCTGAGGTAACCTGGAGTATGTAGGGAGAACATGGAAATGACTTCTTACCCCTCTGAACGTCACGTGTCCCATACAATTTCTATAGTAATTCTTGTATTGCTTGTGAAATGAAATATTTAGATGTTAAATTGTCTGGATTATTGGGGAGAAAATTTATTTCAAGTGCTTGCTGAAAGAACCATGTTTCATCCCTCATTAAGTATTGTATAATATAATAGGTTCCCAACTTTTATACTACTACTAATATTTCTCTAGTATAAGAATAATTTTTAAAAATTATTTTCCCTGTAGTTAATCATACTTGAAACTGATGAAGCCATGTCTAAAATACTGTATTCAGCTTTGGGTAAGGAAGGTCAAAGAAGTTGGGATTTCACCTAGCAAAGAAAAAATAAAGGGCAATATTTGGTTTTTTACAAATTCTTCCTTTTTTTTTAATATAAGAGCATCTTTCACTACTCAGTCATATTATTTGGACAAATATATATATATATATAGTGTGGAAACAATATCAATCTACTTCTCAGGGAAATGTGCACAAAAAAGTTGTCTGCGGATACACAAGAGATGGGTAAAGTCTGAGGAAGGTAATGAGAAATTTTGTTGTATATGCCATTCTGTCAGCCATTAGCCATTGCAGAACTACTGCCTATTTCAATATTTTTTAGTTTCCCGATCAAGTTATGGCTCCCTGTAGAGATAAAGTGTATTGGTAATAAACCTATTTTCTTCAGCAGCATTTCACAGATCCCTGAGATGTAATCCAGCAATCCCAGGGAGCTGCCTAATATAATGTTAGAATAGCTCTATGTGCTTGAAGACACATATGAGAAATTTAGTCTGTAAATACAAAAAAGTATCCTGACTTCACATGACATCTGGAAAAATAGCCAATTGATCCATGGCTATTTTCAAATGCCACTGCAATGAAAATTAAGAAATTAAAATTACATGTAAATAACACATATGTTCATGCTATAACTGTATTTGTAAAGACAGTGGTGTGAAAATTAAATTGGTACATTCTATTTCTTGCCTATGAGATCTCAGGCCAAAGTATATATGGGTCTGTAAATGCAAGCTAAGGCATTCTGTAACTGAGACAGTTCAAGCTTGCAGATATTATTCTTATCATTATTATTATTAAGATTTAGGACTTACACATATGAAATCCTTTGAACTTTCTGATTATTTTGATGCCTGTAGTGCAACACATATGGATGATAGCTAGGGAAATTCTTTTATTCAGTTTGTAAATCTATCTTGATATCATCTAATAGAAAATTGCTGGAGAGATGGAGAGCAAAATGTTGTTTTTCTCAAATCATTTATTGAAAAATAATGAAAGAAAGATAAAAGAGGAGCAGATAATAACAAAGAACTTGCCAAAACTTTATGAGAAATATGACAGATGAACAGTACTGAATTGCTTTAGCCAGACACAGATAGAAACTTGTGTCTTTCTGTCTATGAGAAACAGATTCAAGACTAGCACAAATGGGTTTCTTTAGTCAGAATGTTTGAGCCAACTCAGCTATATAATGTGAAAGCAATTCATTTATACAGTAATCTTTGGAATAAAGGCAAATGGAAAGGAACTGTTAATTCTTGTCAGTATCAATTATGTTGAAAATACCACCATTTTCTCTTTTTAACTATGAGAACATAATCCATTCTAAAGTATATGTTAGCTTAAGCTGAATGGGGAATTATTAGGCTTTATGTAAGTAGTCTATAAAATCAGCATTACTTTGTTACTGGAAGATTATGCAGTCTGATTAATGGAAACGGCCCAACTTGACTAAACACTGTGTTTTATGGGCTCTTTAGTTAACAGTCTGCAGTGGACAGTCATCTGGACTACATTTGAAATACAGCTGAATGGAACCCTAGCTAAATGAAAACTCACAGGCTAAAAAGTAAATGTTACAAAGCAGGGCACAGAGCAGTTTGTGCACTCAGCACCCACTGGCTGTTTTATAAATTAGTTAAATAACCCCTGAAAATCAAAACAAACCAAAACTGCATTTTCTGTTCCTTGAGCATGCAAATATTTGCTCCAGCCCTCTGTGCCCAGCATTTCTTTTCTGTGAGGAGTACATCCGGCATCTTCATCTGTGGGTTCCTATATCTTTTACTCCCATTCTACTTCCTCTAACAGAGGAAAATCTCATACATTTTTCTAGAGGTTTAAAAGAGCCATGAGAATTTACTTAGCCTGCAACTCCATTGGACCAAAAAAGACAGGATGGAGCATAGAAGACTGTGACTAAGGCAGAAGGTAATTAACCTGTAGTACATTTCATGTATCTACATTTTGTATTGCAGCAAGAACAAGACTTTTTGGTCAGCAGGTGTGTTAGATCTGCATCACAACTTGCAAGCACATGGGGGTGGTTTTTTTGGGTGTTTTTGGTTTTTTGGGGTTTTTTTGGGGTTTTTTTTTTTTTGTTTTGTTTTTGGTTTTTTGGTTTTTTTTTGTTTTTTTTTTTTTTTTTTTTTTTTTGTTCTTGCCACTCCTTCTGAACTTGGGCATCCCTAGCCTGGATCATTTCACCTGTAGTCTCCACATGGCTCAACACCACGCTACCCCTCTGACTCTCAATTTGGACATGAATTGGCTGAGATCCAGCCCAAGCACATCCATATTGATCAGACCAGGCACCTCACTAGGCATCTGAATAGCACTCTTAACTGTACTCTCCTTGTACAGTTGTCCCAGTATATCCCACTCTCCTTGTGCAGTCACACATGGGGTATGGAACAGGCAGAACACAAGGCCAAAGATCTCAACCAGCTGTGGACCCTGTAGTCAAGAGCATCACGCTCCTGCTTTCCCTCACAAGAGATCCTGTGTGTTTTTGAACCATTCAGAGCCATTCAAAAAGCAGAATGCTGGGTAGCTGGGTTCCTCCTTGCACAGCCTGAAACTTTTCATGCTTTTGCAGCCTGTGTACCAATAGCATTGTGAATGTGCAGCGAGTTGTATTGCATCTTCAAAACATGTAAAATTGCTCTGAATACTTTAGCAACCACACTTTCCTCCCTCTAGCAATAAAGATGTAAAAGTTTAACTTCAAAATTATCAGCTCTCCATAATATCAGGGTCTTTTTTTTTCAGGTCTGCTCGTTGCTTTTCTTTTTCCTTTCTAAAGTTTGTGCAGTCCTTTGGCAGTTTAGGCTTTGCAAAACCTTGACAAATGTCCATCTGTGGCAAACAGCCTCTTTATTTGACAGTAATGTTGACCTTGAACTAATTCCTCTCCAAGAATGCACATTGCAGAAGTTCTCATGGAAGTGAAAGAAACAATTCAATTTTACATTGTTTTCAATTGCCTCACACCTGCTGTTGGGTCTAGTAAAACAGATGAAAAACACTGTAAGATACAGCAGGAGAGACCTTAGGTCAGAGCTGTGAAAACAACTGATATTTGCTTGTTTTGCATAAAAAGACATTATCATTTCCTCCACTGAAGACTGCTGATAAGCATCCCAGGGGCTTTTGGTTGTATTCCAGGTAAAATTAATCTTTCTGCGTGATGTCATATAAAAAAAAATCAGTGTCTGTCATTGTTGATTTGCATATAAAGGCTAATTGAATGTGGGTTGGGCTTCTTCCCAACTTTCTTTTGTCAAGAGAATTTATGGTAGAAAATATGGTAGAGTTTCCCTACATTTTTGTGTACTCTTTCTAAAAATAACAGAATTGTTGATAAAAGTATTTAAGAAAAAAAAAGCAGATTTTCATCATATTAGAATTAAACAGAGATAAGAAATCATTATTATATTTCTTTTCAAATCTATCACAATTAAATATGAATATAAATGAAGGAACATGTGTCTTGTCAAGCATTCTGTATTTGTTGTCTTTGTAAGAATTGCTCTCCATGCCTCCCTCAGAGGAAATGTTTAGAAGTCAGCAATGGAGAAATAGAAATATTTTGGGATATATTTTACTTTTCCTGCAAGCATTAATCCACATTCTTAGTGATCATGTTGGTGGATTCTGGCTCCAGTTATCTTCTTTTAGAAGGACATAAAACATGAAAAACCATAAAGCAATTATTTCTATAGAAAATATTCTCAAAATACAAATATCAAATATAGAAGATATTTTAGAGAAAATACTTTGTCTTTGTGGCATGTGCCACCTTTTCAAAGTTTCTTACAGTGTGTTTAGTGTATGCTAAATGTAAATATTAGAGTTTGAGAAAATTAAAACCTCTCTTTCAATGGGACTCTAATGTTATTTTACAAATTTGTTTACAAAGTCAGTTACACTATCAGAGAGTCACATATGATTTTTTCAAATTGTTCCTTTAAGTCTCATGTAAATTTCCATTCATGATAATATCACAGTCTGCTGCGCACAAGTATTCATACAAGCAATAACATACTGGAAGCATGATAGTACACTCAAGGGAAAATCTCCACATCTCCTTGAAAGCAACCGCTTTGATCAAAGCCACCTAAGGGCCCATTTCTGTTTCTAAAGGTAATAATACATATATTTAATTTTAGACATTTTAACATAAAGCTCTATATGAAATAAACAGAAGTGCAAGTAACTTACTTGCCTCTTTGAAGGTCATGTGCAAAGATGCCACTACAGCTACATATCACTAGCTGGACTTGATCCACATCATGTCACAGTTCAAGGGTCTCAGCGAGAGTGATTCAATGATTTTAGGAAGCTTTTGGGTGATCATTTGCAAGAAATTATAAAGTGAACAATGCTGCTGAGGTACAGGAAAATGATTTGTTTATAGTTTAAAAGTGGTACATGTAAAGGTGATTAATTTGGTCTGCTCATATCTCTTAATGCAATTGACCTCCAGCTTTTGGAGGACGTAGATGGGTTGGGAATTTCTTTTGGAAATTCCTGACTTGGATAAGGTTTATTATACAATTCTAGTAGCTGGCAGCTAAGCACATATTTTATTGTTCCCCAGTGATTTGTTGCTTTGATTCTTTCATCCAGTTTTTAATCTCAGGAAAGGCAATACTAATAACTTCTAACTCGGTGTCTTATTAACATAACGTCTGTGCACCTTGTTTAAGCATGTGAAGTGGCATTTTTCTTGTCCTTTTAAAATAATGCAA
>CM077465.1:42945388-42974325 GCA_039654755.1 Calcarius lapponicus
ACTAGCCTGTCTTCCTCATTTACTTGTCTGACATCTAAGATGTGAAGATGAGAAAAGGAATAGCTAATTCTCAGACTTACAGTGCTAATTTGTATTTAACAAGCTAAAACTAGCTGGAAGGTACCTAGTAGCTATCAAATCAAAGGGAAAGCCAGTAGCTCCTTATAACTCAGAGGAAGTGGGAGACTGTATTTTAAAGGAGTTTCAAGTTAATAATCATCATTAGGGAAAATTGTTCTCTAAAATTGCAGTAGAGAGAGCACTGAAGAATGTAGGAATTAGTCTTATTCATTTTATTAATGGGCATTGTTACCTTATGCTGGACTTCTAAGGTTTAGATCTTTCTCTCAGGTACATTAATATCAATTGAAAAGTAATTCCTCTGCTACCAGTTGTGTTTACACAGTAAATTGCATAGTGTATTTCATTTTACACTTGGGCTCTTGGCATCCACCTTTCAAAATACAATTTTCAGAGAAACCATGTCAAAATATTTGGCAATTTATTTATTTAAATCAGTTATTTAACAGACCGTGGTCCAGTATATTAAGGTAAGACCATCCAGGTTTGTGTCGTTTTCAGTTCCATGAGTGCTTTAGGAATCTGCCCTCACCAGTAGGCATATTTTGAATTTTCCAATGATGAATGTGATAAATGTTGAGAAGGGAGCCCTTTAATCATGAAAGAAATTGATCATTCTCAGTAAGTCCATTAAGATATTTTTTGTGTCCCAGATGGTCTCTTGGAATAACTGGTCTTAATTACAGCCTTTTTAGAAATAATGACTGTGTGTCACTTTTCCAAGTACCCTGGCAGATTAATATGAGCTATTCTGGGCTATAGATAATTCACCTTTTGGAGAACAAAAATTTTTTGCAGTATAAGTTTAAGAGTCCCATATCTACAGCCTAAAAATTGAAGTTCAGTCTGAAACAGAGTAGGCACTTCTGAGTACTGTAGACTACAGGACCTGTTAGGAATAAGAGTTCATGTCTTCAGCAGCACATGAGCTTGTAGGATGAGGGCTAGGAAATATCCTGACAGCAGTCAAATTCTTTTCTGTAACCTCACTGGTCTTTCAGACTGGGATCAATGTCTCAGTTTTGAAGAAACTTACAATTGCTCTTCATTTTAGATGGATGGGCCCTAGATATATCCACTGAAAATGTTCAACTTCTTGTCTGGCATTTGTTTAAATGTCTGTTCTGTTTTAGTCTTAATACAAGTTTAACCTTACTAAAAGCATTCAGAAACCTGCCCTTCCTTACACAATCTCTGTTCTTGGTGCTTCTCCAGCCAGGAGATTCTTAGGAAGAAGCTCAGGTTTCCTCAGAACACAGTGAACTTATTTATGCATGTTTCTGTTAACACTGCTATGAACAAACACACTCTCCCTCTTTCATTGCCTTTACTTAACCAGGATTTTAGTGCGCAGGATTTGCAGTGTTAGCTCATAAAATTCACAGACAGAAGTCATCTGCCTCCTTCCTTTTTTACAGTAAAAATCCACAATTGATTGGAAGCAATTTTGCTCTTTTAAGTATTTTATGGCTGATTGTGGGACAAAAGAGGAAACATATGAATTGCCTCCTTGTGGTATCTCCAGAGGAAGGTAGTTTCTCCTTTTGTTGCCCTGTTTTTGCAGATCACTGACTGCTCCTAAGCGAGCTATAAAATGATGATGTGATTATGCACAGCAGTAATAGAATCAAGATGAAATGTTTCTCAAGAGCCTTTCTGTGGTAAAGGTAAGGTTCCCCACTGTTTGAAGCCCTGTGAATGGTCTGCTCCACTTCAGGCAGTTATTGTTAGAAAAGTTAGCTGAGATTCTGCTCTGGCTGAAAAATGCTGCGTAGGCACATCCACTGTAGGAGTGTGAGCCTTGGCCTTCCTTTATAGTTGAAAACAGATTGGAAGAGGAAAGGAACATTTCTTCCTGTGGACCCACTCTGCCCTCCTGGCAGGAAGCTCTTTGCAGCTGCACTGCTGGCCACCTGTGACAGCAGCACTCAATAGCTGGATATCCTGTTGTATGGCTCGGCTGCTCAGTCATCCAGGACTCCTATGTGGAATGCAAATTGTGACTTTCCAGGGTTTTAAGAATGCCGGGATCAGGTATAAAAAAAAAGGATGCTGAAACTTGCCAAGCACTGATTCTTTTTGGCACACTGCAAATAATGCACTTGGTTTTCAAGACATGCTCACGTGTGGGGATGAGAACATGCATGTAGCAGCAAAATACAAAGATACTTAATTTCGGCCATGGTTCCAGATCCTCAGCAAGCTATTGAGCAGCTAATAGTTGGGGGAGAGCAACTGAAACGAGCAAACATCAAAACTAGCCACAAAATTCCGACCTTCAGATGTAAAATCCAAATTGATTTAAACAAGAATGTCAATGAAAGAACATCAGTTTTGGCCATTCTCCACTCCTTTGTGCAGTGAAAGTAAAATTGGAGCATGTGATTTCCTCTCCCAGAAACATGGGACAGAGGGAGAAGTGGATATTAAAATAAAGTCTGGAAAAATCTACATATGAATCACAGCTTTAGATCAAGTTAGATTATTTTTAGTGACTTTATACAGGGGAAGGTATTCCGTGAATCCCAGGGTCTAAACAATTTGACTGAAAAGAAGATAAGGAAACATTTACTTAATGATATTATAAATTTGGGTAAGTGTTTTACAGTTATTGTCTTTGTAGCACCAAATCTAGCCCTGCAATATACAGTCTGTCTTGCTTATTTCTATTGTAGTTCTGTATTTTTATATAGGTAAGTTAAATAAAACATAGGATTCCTAGGAATTTAAAAGTTGAATGGATGGGCAGACTGTCACTCAGACTTAATTCCATCTGGTAACCAAATCATCATGAACTAGTAAAACACCTCTGTACTAGAGATGCATTCACCTTTTCTACAGGAAGCCTTGGCAATGAATTTTAGAGAATCTTGCCAACTCATTTGATGTTTCTGAAAGAATAGTGAAATTTGTTTAAATGAACATAAAATCTAAGTTTAGGAGATAAGCCTGTTGATATGATCACTTGCAATGCCTATTTTTTAGGAAGTTTGTTTTACAACTTTAAACACACAAACTTAACTTCTATAAATGCACTCATTTTTGCGCACTGATGAAACTGCAGCAAATGTATACATGCGTTTTTTCCATGTTTCTGCCCACATGAAATACTAACTATGAGGTTGGTGTCTCTGAAGCTGACAAACTTCAAGGACATACCATAAATTAAGAAAAGTTTTTCAGAACTAATACCTACAATAACAGGGCCCACAACCCATAGCACAGTAATATATGAGCTATACCATTGTGTGAGAGGTTTCCTTCAAGGCTGTTGTAGCAGTTATGGGTGCTCAATTACAGATTAGTGTGTTTGAGTGTGCGAGAGAAGGGTCCTCTTTATTCAAGCAGAATGAAACAAAGCTCATACATAGTAAATGTGTTTAGAGATAAAGGGACCCAATAAAACTGTTGACCCGATGTCCTCTGATAAGAGATTCAGAGACATGAGCATAGAAATTAGCTCTTTTTAGGGCCCACCTTTGTCAATAGATAGATCCTAGATACATCCTTTCTAAATAATGAAAGGGCATTGAAGAAACCATACTAACGCTTTCTAAAAGGAAAAATCTCTAAGATTCACTAAAACAGATAAGTAGTTGAATTGACTTGAAAGAAGGAATGATGTATCTGAATAATTTGTGATCAAAACAAATCTTGAACCCTACTGTAATTCAGGAGATTTAACATTGAGTGGTCAGTCCTGTGTCGTCCCCCTTTAATAAACCCCAAATTAGCTAAAAGCAAAGCAGTTCATCCTAATGGAACACCTTTAAATTAACTGGGCTTATGCCAGGGTTGCATTTGACCACACAAGTGACAGTAAAAACAAAAAGGCCAACCGATATCTCTAACAGGATTTTATTAAAAAATTCAGATGGACTTTCATGGAAAATGTTGTGTGCTGATCCCAGAGTCCCACGTGGCCTGTTTCACATTCTGCAGTAAAGTAGAATTAGGTCTTAAGTAACTGCCTTCTCCTATAACATGAAAAATATTAATTTTTCTAATATATATTTTTAAAAAATACTATTAATAAAAAAATTTGATGTCTAGATTTTTTCCAGATGAGCAAACATTGGACTGGGATTTCTCAGAATTGCCGGTCTCTCCTTTTAATTTCATTGAGAATGCCTTTGTTTTGTTTGCAGGAACTCATCTTTCCCCATATGAGTATGTAAAAGGTCATATGTTTCCGCAGCATTTCTGCCAAACACAGTAAAAAGAAAGGGTCTTTAGAATCATGACATGCTCACGTACACAAGCTCTGGTGGTTCAGAAGAATGCTTATTTTTTTGCTCCTTTCCTCTTTTCTAATTCACCGTTAAAGTAAAAATTATAATCTTAGTCCTGTTGAGTCATTTGTCCTTTTATTGAAAACTGATTTTCTTCTTTGGAATGTTCAGTCCACCCTGGAATTATATATGTGAGCCCAGCTTTGTTGTGAACTTTATCTAGGTGTCAATACTGTTTATTTTACAAGTCTTACAGCTGATAAGAATAATTGCTACCCTTATGTCTGATTACAGTACAAAGAAGAAAACAGAGCACCAGTCCATGATGGTGACAAAGTACTCAGAGACAGCCACAGATTAAAGATATCATTATTATATGTGCACTGATAACTGGGAGCTACAAGGCAACCCCTGGAGAATATGATGGCATTTTACTGTTTATAGATGAATTTGCTACTATTATTATTTGGAATTACTTAGCTAACTACATGCCAAAATATCTCAGAAGTTTCCTATTGGCTAGATTGAAGTCTTGTTCTTCATAGGAAGATAAACCAATGTTCTAGATTATCTTTCAGTGCCACAGTATCTCTCATTGTCCTTTTTTCTCCCCAAAATCTGTTAGACAGATGGAATATTTTTTTTCTTCCCCCTACATATTAGAGTGCATGAAGTCCAGGTATAAGGCTGTTTCAGCTTTGAACTTGATTCTTAACTATCATAAAGCTTTTATTCCAAGCTGAATATTCTAAAAAAAAATTCAGAGTATGAGAAAAAAATAGGTCAGAATTATTTCTTTGAGCCTGAATAAAATGCTGCAGTTGTAGTAGACACACACAAAGATCAAAAACATCTCATAAAAATCATGATTTTTCAAAATCACTGCTCATGCATAAGAATAGATTTCCTTTCTCAATAATGACAGGTTCCAGCTATAAAGAATTGCTAAGTAGTATTCCTGCTAAGCAAAAGACCAGAGCATTACTGCACAGTCTGTTACGGCTCCCAAAATCCCACCCCATGAATTTCAGTTAGGAAAAAATTGGAGATCTATAGTATTATTGGATAGGCAGTCTGAGGTTAGGCTACAAGAAAGCAACACTGACTGCATGGCTCTTGCAGCAGAGCAAATGTTAGCTTAAAATATTAATGCAAGACAAAACATGTTCATTTAATGAGCATGTCAGCAAAACCTGGTAACGGTAGATCCAATGAAGTGATTCAGTACACAGAACAGGTCAGAAGAAGCTATCCCTTTGTGGTGAAAGTGTGAATTTTTGTCTTATTTTCATGAAGTCTTCTCCCTTAATTTAAGAGTGCATCCTGAAGGAGCATTTTTTAAAGAGGCCTTTGGATTCCAAGTAGTCACTTTTTTCCTGAAAACTCAAAGTAATCTTAATAATATCCAATAGGATTGAAACTTGTCTATTTTGAAATACACATTAATTAAGAGAATATACTTTTGAGAAGTATTAGCCTTTTTTCATCTATACTGGGACTAGAACTTGTATAAATTCCCCTAGCATCTTGAAATTCCTCCTTTCAGTTATGTGTAGCTGTATCAATGTCCAGGAAAACATTTTAAACATATGTGTTTTCTCTCTCTCTCCTGACATCTCTGTTCAAGGACTGTTCACTCAGTCCATAAGCTTTTCATTACATTTTCTCTAGAACCAATCTTGGGCCCCTATGTCTTGGAAGAGACAGAGAAAATATATGCAGAATAGAAAAAATATAAGCAAAAATATCAACTTGAATTAGAATGCATTTTCCTAGACTTTTTGTGGTATTGATGGCATTGTTACTAGGAAAAGATAGGTATAGCTTTCCCACAGAGACTGGAAGAAAAGTGGAGGACAAAATCAAGACATTCATTTCCTGAAAATTTTAAAGGTTTCAAAATTAATTTCATTCCTCAGTGGGATGAAAAGGTTCCATGTCCATATTTACAAAGAAAATACAAAAAAAAAAAAATCAATAAAAGGCAAGAAGTGTCAAAGAAGTGCTGATAAAGACACATCTGGTCCTGTTGCAATTATCTTAATCATCTGATTGCCAGTTATTAACTCCTCAAATGAAACTCCTTTACTTCATAGGAATAGCCTATTATCTGTTTTCATACAGCACAGCACAGCTCTAGTACCTGAACTGTCCCATTCTAAAAAGCATAAATAAATAAATAAAGTACATTAGTAGACCTTTGTATTAGCAATATCAAGGGAATGAAATGGTCATACTATACAGAAATATGTCTGGCCCTTGAAGAGTTAAATTAACTCTACTGGTGGTTTAGTTAATGCAGAGAGTATTGAACCCAAGAACTCTAGTGTTCTGCTGCTTCCACATTTTAATCTTTCTGGTTCAGCACTTTCTCCTTTAGGGCATGTCTGTGCTGAGGTAGACATGCCCCATCTCTCTTAAGGAGCTTTCTGAATTGATTTGGCTTAGAGCAGCTCTCTGCCAGAAGACACACAGCCATGCTTGCGTGGCACTGTGGAGGTTCAAGCATCCCCACGAGGTCTACGGCAGTGGGATTGTTCTGTGCATGGCACTGACTTCTTTCAGCCTCCGAGGTGCAGAACCCGTCTTCATCAGTATTGCTGTATGGTGCCAGGAAATAACAGAAGGATTCTGTCAGATCAGCCTTCCTGGCTTCTCAGTTTACAAAGTATTCACCTACCTCTTCCAAGCATGATCAGGGAGTAAGATATAGAGTATTTTATGCCAGATCTGCCAAAACCAGACTGGAAACTCTTTTTGAGCTCAGAAGCTTAAGCAATATTGCTCTGCAGGTAATGAGGGTTTGGGATAGAAAGGAAAATTGAAAAGCAAGCGTTTTCTCTCCTGTACTTCCTTGTAAAAAGGCTTGATGAAATATCACTTAATTTCCCGGCCCAAAAATCTCTCTGATTTTAAATTTTATGGCTGTTTAATTTCAGAAAGAAGGGCCCCCAACTTCAACACACTATGAGAGCTTCTCATTATTTTGCAAACCAAATAATAGTTGTGAAACCCCAAAAAAGAGACACAAGTTTGGCTGAAGCTGTGTGTCAAAATCTAAATATACCTGTAATTTGCAGACTGTAATGTGCCAGACTGCACATCTGCTGAGGAAAGCCATCAGTGATAACTCTAGCCTATTTAACATCGCCAACCTGCAGTTCTACGACTCACCTAATACAAATTCAATAATTTATACAAGAAATCCTGCATGTGTCTCTCCTAACTACCAAATAATAGATGAAAACTGACAGATAAAAGCTCAACTTCAACAACATCTCAGAGGAAGATACTGTGTACATGCAGGGCATCTGTTAAATTTGTTCTGAATATGTACTATGTGATGACTGGAGCTGAAAATAAAGCACAGCTGAGAGAAAAAAAAATACAATCTTTAGCTTTGGGTAGCAATAAATTGGCTTTGTTCTACTCCAGATAATGGACAAGAAAGTTACTGGACATTTAAGAGGTAGTCCTGATTTTCTCTTTCAACTTCATTTAAGATCACTACTTTGGAAACCTACAAGAGAGGTTACCAAAAAAAAAAAGAGATGTCTAGACTGTTCTGCAGTCAGATATGTAAGATTCATGGGGATACAGAGCTAGCAAAGTAAGCTGTTTCTCGCCGTCTAGTGTGAAAGGCACAAAGGCACTCTCCTGGGACTGCATCCTCGTCCCTGTTCCCATGGATTTTTCATTAAGCATTCTTTGGATTAAAAGCATAAGCCACACTCACTGCAGGGAGGACTAGATGACTTTTAAAATGTCCCTTCCAACTCAACCTTTTCCATATTTTGTGAAATAGATGCTGAAGCATGCAGTCAGAATGTGGGATGAATCAGGCACCTACCAGGATCCCAAACCAGCCTGTACTAACCTTGCCCCATAAGGCCCTTCAGGTGTTGCTTCTGGGAGTTATTATTTTTAAATCCTGCAAATGGTGTGGTGTGGCTTTTTAATGACCCTGTTCAAACCCAGGCATCTGACCTGAAACTGAAGCTGTAAAATCAACAGTCTGTCTGGTCTACTCTTAAGGGGCCCAAGTAGCCAGGCAAAGTTTTTAATGATTCCTTTTCTTGGAATTAGAAATCTCCCTTAAAGTGAGATTTGTCCCAGTTCCTTAGGAGACCAGAAACCCACAGGCAATGGTCTCTTTTATGAAGCAAAAAACATTTCAGAAACCTCTTTTACTTTACACTCTTCTATGCAACAAAATTCCAAAACAAAAAGAAAAGTTCTCATGTGCTTGAAGCATGTTATGTCATGAGACTTTTTCTCCACATCTCCTCAGTTTGCTTTTCTACCTAGATCATGTTGGCATCATGTTTTCAGACAGCTCATGTTTTGTTTCAGAAGCTCATTTTTAGCAGACAAGGAAGAAAACAATAATCTTCTCTGCCAGACCACTCCTTGTTCTTTGCCTGCAGTAACTGCAGAATTCCCCACATCTTCCCGACTCTCTGTATTATGACCTCTCCATTTCACTGTGTACAAAGCAAAACATGCCCTTGGTCCTATGGACAGGTCTCTTTTTCACAAATAATGAACACTGATTCAGCATTTATGCTATTTTCTTAGAGGAGATAGGATTTTGATTTGGCTTTTTAATCAGATTGCCTCTTTATATTTTACCTCTGCATAACCCTATTCTTCAATCTTTTTAATTTCCCTTGAATTGATCTGGATTCCTTGGAACATGATCACCTAGAGCAAGTGAAGAGAATGCTTGTACATCTCTTGAGCCAAGACCACCCTTTATCAGGAAGCAGTGGTGCTGATACTCATCTTGTTTCTGGGTGAGGGTTAGAACCTCACAAAAGAGGAGTGGGTTCTCTAGCACTTGATATTTGCCAGTAAGTGGGAATATTTCATGGCTACTTGTGATTATCTGCCTTAGAAATTATCATTAGTTCAGCTGAAATTTGACTTTAAACATAGAGGAAGCCTGTTTACTTGGTATAATCTTTTTTTTTCAATCTTGAAAATTCATAATGTACAAAAAGTTCTGTGAAACCAGAGCCTGAATCCTACAGCTGTGTGCTACTGTCCTTTAATTCACCAACAGGTTTGTCAAGCATTGGAACATCTTGCCCAGGGAAGTTGTGGAGTCATGATCTCTGGAGGGGATTTTTGAAAGACATGTAGATGTGGTTCTAAGAGACATAGTTTAGCATTGGACTTGGCAGTGTTGGGTTAAAGGTTGGACTCAATGGTCATTAAGCTATTGTCCTGGTTTTGGGCAAATTTAGGGAGGAAATCTCCGAAGCGGTTGCCTCTAGAAACCAAATTCAAGAGGCCCCTCCCCCAGACGGTTCGGGAAAAATTTCCTTCAAGAAAAGTAGATACAATTGTTTATTTAATGAGCAAAGTATTCACAAACATAAGAAAATTAACAATATTAAACAATGGAACCTCTCATTGTTCTGAAGAGATAGCAAATTCAGAGAGAAAGTCCTCTTCATGGGCTGTAGCTTGGTTCACTCAGTCTCTATCAGTCCCTCCTGCGCTGGAAAATGCCACATCCCATGCCCCAGTGGGCCACAGGTGTGAGCTCCTGGTGTTCTTCTGGGTTTTTGGTCCAGAGCAGGGCTGATCAGTTCCAAGAGGAAGAAAAGCCACAGTCTGGAGAAGTTCTCTGCCTCAGCTAGCTAAAAAAACAACTAAAAGCAAAGGAGAGCTCTCTCCCATTGTCTGTGCTGCAGACAAAACAGTCTGTGAGGAGGAAAGCTGAAGCTCTTATCTATATGTTTTAAATACAACCGCCTCAGGTATTCCAGCACTTCTCCTCCCTCCCTTTGCTCTCAGATCTAGTTTTAAAAGCAGAGAACTCAATAATATAAATAGAACAGATGATTAGGGATACAAGTATCATAAAGTCACCCTAGGACAGGTGCTTTCCAGATTATTTGATTCTATCATTCTAATAAGAATCTGCAATTTACTGCAACATACTAGAAAATGTAGGCAGCTCCATTAGGCCTACCAAAACTATCCTATTTGTAGCAAAATCTCTAATAAAGAAATTCACGCACACCATGAATGGCAACAAGATGCTGGAAACTGGCGTGAAGGTAGTATTAAATTTTCTCTTGATTTTCAGACCCTACTTCTTGTACTGTTCAAAGCCCCTAAAATTAATCCAGACAGAATTTTATTTTATTGTTAGAGCAGACCAATTGTAAGGACCAGTTTCTTCTTTACGAGGCTTTTGAGGCAAATGGAAAAAAATGGTTATCAACTTGAAAAAAAAAAGAAACACAATAAAAATCAAGCTAAACTCCTCACATATAACTTCCGAAATGAATTCAGCCCATGATTAGAAAATAAAAGACTATTTAATAGTCAAAGCCTTCTGTTGCAAACCAGACCACTTATCTGGACTTAGGAGTGGAACTTTAGGAATCCTACCTTTTATAATATTGACTGGTGTGTTTTGCAGAGCAATTAATTTGTGTTTTATTTTCTCTGAGTAATGAGTTCATCTGTTCATAGCCTTTATATAAACATGTGGATTTGGAATTATCAAATAAATTGACTAAAATAATGCACATCAACACAAGTACCTTTTTCTATATCAGCCATACCTCTTCTGTTGTATGGAAGTCGATTTAAGTATATTTAACTGAACTATATTTCAAGATTTATAAAGAACTGTGTTGAGACAATAATCATATGAGTAATAGGGTCTCTGAGACCTCAGTTTAATTGTTTCAAGCCTTTCAAACATAGGGGGAACCATGAGAAAACACATTTTTATTTGCCTTTGTTTCAGAGAGGATGAAAAACTGAACTGTGTTACCCCAGAAGTAAAATATTAGCAATATTTCCCAGTGGTTTACTCTGTTTTGTAGACTTTAATCCAAAGAGTTGACAATAAATTCAAGGCCTCTGAAAGCTACAGAAGGTATTCCATCAGGTGAATTACAAGTGGTTTAAAACTGCTTGTATTAAGGCACCTAATCTTGAGAAAGAAAGCCCTTTTATGCTGTGTATTGAGTTTGAAATATATTCCAGTAAATAATAATATTTTAAAGGTCTTAAACTGTTCCTGTTATATTCACAGAGATATAGGTAACTTCAATTTAGCTAACATTTTTAAAACACCTCTTTTACCTGATTTCAGGTATTAATGCCAATACTGTTGTCAGAGACCTTCAGTCCATGGCAGAAAGGGCAGAGCTTGAGTAAGGTCTGTCCACACATTCCTCTTCTTTTCTCCCTCTTTGGTTTCTTGTCATCATTTTTGCTTCCTTTACAGAATCACAGTCATAAATTCAGTGAAACTTTAAAAGCCAAAAAGACTTCTTTTCTGCTTCAACTTAATACTTACAATAAGCACTATGGGAAATTGTGGAGCAAAGAGTTCTTAAGGCCGCACTGCCACTAAAATCCTTTCAATCATGGAACCAGAGCTCCTTTCTCCATGGAACCAGTGAAGTTCCATGTAGAATTTTATCTGTCACCAAACCCATCCGAAGAAGATATTGTCCCCCTGACCTTATGTCTACTTCTAACTTTTGCCTTGATGTTTTTATGCTGATGTAGTGTCCTCTCTCTCTTTTTTTTTTTTTTGTTTTGTTATACTCCTCTTGAAATGTGTTATTGACCTAACAAAGAAGGTAGAATAGTAGATGACAAGTAGTCTGAAAAATAACTTGTAGTTGGACAGATAGGGAGTGTTCACTCCATGTAGGTGCTAAAAGCTCACAATGCTCTCCTCACCTCACAGCCCCGTTCCCAGTTGCTGGGCTTTGACAATGATGGTGTCACCCAGTTAATCACTGACCACAGTAGAGAGAAATCCAAGAGTTTCCATGAATTACCCATCTGTCCTATATACCCCATAGGAGTTTGGCCACAGATGTTGGAATCACACCGGAATCTTCAGAGGAGCATTTGCAATAGCAGCCTGTGTACTGTACAACCAGCCTTTGGACAATAAAGTTATTGGCAAACTTTTATCATAATTTTTTATTTCTGTGAATTTAACTTGGATTTAGTTCACTCAGGCAATTTGCAAGCAGACTGTTGAAACTATTCTCTATGCCAAAAAGATTACTCCACTTTTTAAACACGATTGTTTAAGCAAAGTCCATCAAAGTGAAAGAAAACCAAACCAAACCAAAAGAAAAGAAAAAAAGGTTGTTGTAGATTAATTTTACAGAGACTAAGACGTCATATTCTTAATTTAAACTAGATGTATTAAAAAAGAGTTTGTCCACCAAATGTCTTGTGTATCTGTTATTTAACAGCTATTTATTTATCAGATGCATGTTTTGTTTATTTTTTTCATTTAGACTGAATTTTTTAAAAGTTTTTTTTTCACCAGATATTAATACATTTATACCATTTTCATTGCTTCTGAAGTATTTTTTCTTGAAAGGACAAGAAATCATCTTTAATGAAGAACTGGGATGGAAAATTGGGGCAGGAAAGTTAAGGGAATTTTTAATCTTGTTCTTTTACTGGAAAAAAAGAAATGCTTTTCTGTCCAGCTAGATCTTCCATGATAATTTCTAATCATATTTCATTTTGTTACATGTTGCTGCCTGAGAAAGTTTGACTTTCTAAACTTCTCTAAAAGGTGAGAAATATAAAAAACATGTTATCAGTCAGTGCAGCCAATCATTCTCTTCCAAAGGAATAAAGACATCACACTGCCTTTAATAATTGGCTGTAAAACTGGCACCTTCTAATTTAAGAGGTCTATCCTTTATGTATAATAAAACTGTGTATTAAAAATTGTATCTGGTTAGGATTATTAGCTGGCAGAAACAAATTTATTGCCTTGTTAAAACCTTTTATCACTGCAGAAAAAACTTAACAGAGCTGTAGCCTCTTCCATCTTGTATGGCAACAACTGGCTTGTTTACAAATTTTGAGCAATTACGTGCTGAGAAAGTCCACTTAAGAGAACCACATTTACTTTACTGTTTGAGAGATGAAGTGGTTTGTGTTTGGGGCTTTTTTTTCTTCCAATTTTAAGTGGATGATTAAACACTAGAAAGCATGAGTTCAGCTTCACTCTCAGGTTCTCAAATCTGAGATTGCAGCACTAGCAGTTTCTACATTAACTTGCAGTTTGTTCCATTTGAGGGAAAATGGCCACAGACAGGGCAGCATCATAAAATGATGCCAGTATAAATTTTTCACTTGCATTTGTGAACAAAATTACACTGCAAAATACTTTTTTAAAGAAAAATAATCGTACTGCAAATACAGTTTGTTTCATAATATGACTGAGGCAATTTAGGACATGTCTCAATACTACTATCAAAAAACAAGCCCTTTGCAGTGTTTTGCCAAGTATAACTGCAGAAAATCTACAAGAACTTAACAAAGACAGGTCTTTCATAGGTGGTCCATATAGTTTTGTGATACTGTGCTGTGGTTTAACCCTAGCCAGCAACCAAGCTCTACACAGCCACTCACTTGCTCTCTTCTTCACCAGCAAGATGGGGGGGAGAATCAGAAGGGAAAACTTGTGGGCGAGATAAAGACACTTTAACAGGGAAAGCAAAAGCTGTGCAGAAAGCAAAGCAAAATAGGGAATTAATTCACTGCTTCCATGGGCAGGCAGGTGTTCAGCTATCTTCAAGGAGAGGAGGGTCCTATCACACATAGTGGGGGGTTGAGAGGGCAAAACCTGTGATCCCAAATATCTCACTTCCTCTTTCTTCCTCCTACTTTATACACTGAGCATGATAGCTCATAGTCTGGAATACCCCTGTGGTCAGCTGGGGTCACCTGTCCCAGCTGTGTCTCCTCCCAGGCTCCCATGCATCCCCAGCCTCCCTGCCAACATGGCAGCATGAGCAGCAGGAAAGGCCTTGGCTCTGCGTGAGCCCTGCTCAGCAATAACAGAAACATCTCTCTGTTATCTATACTGTAGAGAAAAATCCAAAACACAGCCCTGTGAAGAAGATTAACCCCAGCCCAGCCAAAACAAGGGCATAATAGTAAAAAGGTAAACCTTTTTCTTTGGACAGTGAAAAAAAGTTTGATGGTGTGTCATATGCAGCCCAAGTGGGTCAGCAGAAACTTTGTTCATAAGTCTGAAGACCTTGTAGGTGTAGATTGTGAAAACAATGGTTCAAACCTTGTTCTTGTCAAAGCTGGGGTACATGTATTCCCCAGCTTCTTCCAATCACTTCCAATCTTTGAGTAACAAATGAAAAGCCACAGACTCCAATCAAACCAACGAAACATGGAGGTAATCCCAGCTTTCTCTGGATGCTAACTTCTATCCATTGGTAGACCCTTCCCTCCCCTTTTGCAGCCAGAAAGGTTCCTTTCTCTGTCTGCCAGTGAATAAACTCAGCACAGCTGTGCCAGCCGTGTTCCAGTGCACGTCTCTGCAGCGAGGGCCTGGCAGCTGTGGCCTCTCCCCACTGAAGGCTGGCCATTTGGCTAGGAGCCTTGGAAGGACTCATATAGATCACATCAAGAAAAAAATACCAGGCGTATGTGATGGCTGGGAAAATCAGTCTGGAAAGAGAATTAAGAGTCCACAACCTAACAATGATTCCTTTAATATGCTGTGGATTGGTAATGTTTTTGAACAAAGCAGAAGAGAATAGCCTAGAGTACCTGCAGAGGGGGAGGAGGAGACAACAATGCCCTTATTGTCTTTTAACAAAAAACAATTTTGAAATGTACCTTAGTAAAACACATAGCTTGAAAACTTTTTGTTTCCAGTTCAGGCCTGATGCGCAGCATGTTTCCCTAGTTTTGCCCTGTCCTTAATTGCATGTAGACTGAAGACTTTTGTGTTCAGTGCAGTTTACTACTGAAAGGAGAAAAAATTGTTGAATGTTTGAAAAGCTGATTGACAAGGAACTTTTTTCCCCTGATCTTTTAAGTGCTTTCAGCATTGCTTCCTTATAATCCTAGACAATGCCACTGACCCTTTTACAAATCATTGTACACACTGAAGACTGACATTTTATACACTGTTAAAGTCAAGATTTTTGGCCAGGTTTTGACAGCTGTTATTCTAAAACAATGTTTTGGCTCTAATCAAAAATATGACTTTATTTCCTTTTGGGTTTCTACCAGGAACCATATGACTGTTTGATAGATGTGGAGGAGGGGTGGGAGCAAGAGAGCAAGAAGCTCTTTCAGCTGCTCTCCCTGCAGAGCTCAGACTGCAATATGGAATGATGAAGGAATCTCACTTATCCAGGGCATTGCCTGTGTGGTAGGTGGTCCCTGAATTACTGTTTGAAGGGAGGTGAAAGTCATACTTATGTTGCATATTTATTATCAAAGATCACGTCCTGGACCGCAGGATAAGTGCATGAGACAACACTTTGATTTTCTACTCTTCTCTGAGAAAAATTAAAAGCTACTCATGCACAGGTTGGTATTTAGATTGCTTAAAGACTCAGAAGTTGAACTACCAGTAGATCCATGGGAGCCCTGGGTGGAACTAAGGCAGGTGGGGGTAACACATGCCCTCACCAGCACGTTGCAATTACTTGCTCAAGTACCTAACATTCCTTAGCAGGGCCTCAGCTTGGCTTTTGACCACAGGTAATTGCTGTGGTTGCTTTTGCCAAGGCCTTTTCTGATTAAAGATCACGTCAGTGTAAGAGGTGGTCTGAGCATGTCCACGCTGGGCAGCCTGAGCTGTCACTGTCCCTGAGTCTGTAACCCAGCAGTGTCTGAAAGGTGACACGAGCTGAGAAGGGCTTTGAAATCCTGCCAGGTTTCACTGGAAAACCATTATTGCCTGCAGCAGGTGGTAACTTAGGAGCATTGAAATAATTTCAGTGGGGATTAAAATAGGGTGTTTAAGTACTAGTGTTGGTTGGGATTTCCAGAAATGAAGTATAGTGCCTATCATAGTATTACCTGAACTAAACCACACATGTTTGAAATTCCCTTTTAAAGGTCACTTTTAAATATTGAGCAAAAAGCTTTATGTGGAAATTTTCAGATGAACACTGATCTAACTCTACTGGCCTTTGTGCAAGTTGTCACACACTTTGTAACCAGCCTAGCTAGCTGAATTTTGTCCATCTCACCCAAATACTGCAGAATATTTGGCCACAGCAGCATTAATTCAGGCATTCACTTCTGTCCTTTCAGCAAAATATGTCTGTCCTGAAATTCTCCACACCTAGAATGAGCAAGTAAATTCTGGGTGTAGGCACTGAAATGTACGTAAACACAGATTCTTAGAAAGTGGAGAAAGGAAAGAAATCCTTTGTTTCTCTGTGGTAGGATGTCAGCAAGGAGAGGCAAAGCCTCTAGTAAATAAAATAATAAACCATGACACTGGTGGAAAAGCATAGGTAAACTCCAAAATGTGGAAAAAAAGGGCTTAAATAATTGCTTTTCCTTTAACTTGGAAAGGCTATGGCTTAGGGTAACTGTCTGAAACTTAGGATGGGTTTGCTTTTCCTGTATTTATTGCACCAAGTCACTTCTGATTATTTCATTCACTGTAAATGTTTTTTTCTCTGACATTTTAAGGAACAGAACCAAATATTGAGGCATTGAGTTTCAGATTCCTGCTGTAAGTTTTCATTCTGCTCTCATTTTTTGTGACTCTTAGGACACAGAAGACAAAATCTCTGCAATGACAGGAGCCCTTCAACCTTTTATAGAATTACAGAGTGTTTTGGAAGGGATCATCTAGTTCAAACACCCCTGCTGTGGGCAGGGACACTTTTCATTAGTTCAGCCTGCCATTTATATATTCAGCATGTGGGAATCAGGATATTACTGTCACAGATCTATGACTTGTCTCTATACTTAGTTGAGGGAAGACTTTTTACCAGGGGAAAAAATAACAAACAAGTAAACACACACACAAAGATAAACAACCAAAAACCCCCCTACATTGACTAGGCTTTTAATAATGTATTGCCTTCTTTATAAAGTTTGAAAGAAAAAACATGACTTAGAGGTAAGATACAATTTTATTTTCTTGCCTAGTAAAGTTGTTTGATAACATTTCCTGTAAAGAGGCCTTAAGTGGACTCCAGGATAATTTCTTGTGCTCCTGAACAGTGACTGACAATTACAATGTCATTCTTGACATTTATCAAATTTTACTTCTTTTTCATGTGGATGTACTCTCTATTCTGTGCATGTGAGAATGTTAGCAAACTACATTGATAAGAGATCTGAGTGCCAGTGGCTGGACTGGGCCCTTAAGGACACATAGGTCCATGGGCCAGAAACCAGATAGCCTGGGCATTGAAGGTTAGTTGCTAAAGAGACATGTATTTTTTGTCTATATATTCCATTGTTGCAAGTTTCAGTCCTCTCCAGGAAGGAGAGAAGGAGCAGGATGGGACCACCTGAGCCCTTTACAGGCCCTGGTACCAGCTGCATGCTCTGACTGCAGCAGATCCATGCACACAGGCATGCCTGTGCCCTGTATGTGTGTGTGTGCGTGTGTGTGTACCCACCAGGAACACTCACCCAGCCAGATGGGACCAGGGAAAGGACTTGGAGCATCCTCACCTCTGTGAATCCAGAGCAGGGGGGATCAGCTGGGACCAGGGAAGGGACTTGGAGCATCCTCACCTCTGTGAATCCAGAGCAGGGGGGATCAGCTGGGATCTCCACCCTGCCATGTTCAGCTATCTGAAACCAGTGAAGGGGATGCAAGCTCTAGACAATCTCCTCCAGATCTTTAATGTCTCAAATCTTAGAGTGTTTTCTTGACATTTGTCTTCAATTTAAGATTACTCTTTCCTGTCCAACAGCTATAGACATGTATACAGATAATTTCATCTCTACATTTTTCTTCTCTGCTAGAGAGCATCAAGGGACAAACTACATTTGGAGACCAATGCCATTTAAGCAAGTACACAAACACTGCTGCTGTGGTTAACTGGAAATATGCATGGTTCTCTCCAGAGTGCTGTTGCCATCCTGGTGATATTTAATGTTTCCCAATGCAGTTTCAGCTTCATATTCTGTATGTTTAATAGACTTGGCCCGTGTTACAGCACTTAATATATTGAGCAGGCCTGGCCTGTGGCCCAAGGAAAACCTTCATGAACTCCACTTGTTACATCCACCCATCCCAGCGAAGAGTCATTCCCAGACACTCTTTGGGTGCACTTTTCCAGCAGGATTGTATCTAACAGTAGCTTCACCAAGACCATAGCTTCCTGGCATGGCTGTGAGAATGACACCTGAGAGAGTACCAAAATCCCCATTAAAGTAAGGATGTATGATACTACTGTTTCCCTGCTGCTCTGTCCTGTTGGGTTAGTTTGATGAAATCTGTTCTTGAGAAATCCATGTTAGCTGCTACATGACTCCTTTTGTTATGCTAGGAGCTGTTGCACTGAGGGTGACCCCAAGTCAGGGAGCTGCTTCATGAGCGAGTCATCCAAGCAGGGCTGGAAGGAAGCATTTGGTGATTCAGCCTGCACCTTGACAAGCACTTTCAGACACTTTGTCACAAACTCCCTGGCATAATATCCAATTCACTCTGTGATTGAAGCATTAGTATAATATTTCATGCATTCCGCATCTTCAGGACAATAGCACTTGGGTTAAGAGAAAGATATATCCCACATGAAAATGAAGATACGTGGTACATTTGGATTGCTGCTAAATGAATACAAAGAATCCCATTTAAAGGTATAACTGCCCAATAGCACCAGCAGCTACTGAGGATTAGTCTGTTAAATATATTTGGTTTATATAAGCTCCCTGGAAACACCCTCATCAACTGTGGTTTTTAATTTTGTATATTCCAGTTAAGATTTTTCAATTGAAAGTTTTAATAATACCTCCTAATTTCTCTTCTATTGTTATAATTTTAAATTTCCTCACAGTTAAATGTACTTTGCAATTTTGTGAAATTATTCTAGCATGCAATTTGTTCTGTAACATAAATTAGAGTTCAACTGCATTGCTTTAGAAGAAGAAGGCTTCTGTAATTTATTTTCTGAATTAGGCCTCAGAAATGGGTTTGTTTCTTCCTTCCAGTACCAACTTCCTCTTGTAATTAATGCAAATAAACTGGCAGGGCCTCATATTATTATGATTTGCTATATTCAGAATCTTTCATGATAATTAAAGGTTGTACCTGTATGCTTACCAAGATGTGATGGAGAAAAGACATCTCTGTTTGTAAAAATATTTTGTCTGGAGTAGACAGAGGTGTGTACTTCTGCAGAGTTTCATTCACTTGCCCTCTAATTTTCAACCATTTCCCCTTCAGATTTGGAATTACTCTGGTTGTGACCTAATCCTATTTTTAGGTTCATAACAATTTCAGATTGTTTTTAAAAAAAATAAAAATTTAGTCTTTATGCAGAGGGTTTTCTAGGAGGCCATCAATCCAGCAAACTTCAGAATGCTAACTTAAGCAGAACTTCACTGACCTCTCCCATGTCTGCCCCAGGAAAAGTAGGGACTGCAGCTGGGTTAGCATAACTCTGTTTGTTGGAATACAAATCAAACCACACCTAATTTATTGTTGCTTATTAGAAAGGTGACAGGCATGGAGACACATGTGCTTTTGACCAGGGTTAGAGTAGCATATCCTCAAACCCCTGTGTTCATTAGATGAACAGATATGGCCCTAATATGTTCCTATATCTAAAAGTATCACAAATAATAGAGCGAAGGATGTGCTGATGGATGTAAATTTTTTTTTTCTCAAAAGAGCATACAAGTGTGGTTGACTGGCTCAATGTGAACTCAGTTTTTGGGAGTGGTAACTTAATTTTTGTGAATGTTTTTGAGGTTTCCCAGGGTTGTTTGTCATTTCTCTCCTTCTCCAGATTTTTTCAGGAGGACTGTGGTTAAACAACCACTGACAACAATTGTCCCAGATTCACCCAGCACAGAGGATGTACTGCAGAGTAGTTCCATTTGGCTCAAATTCAGAGGCACATGTACTGGCACCAAAATAAAGAAATCCACAGGCAAAATCATTCCTGCAGCTTGATCACTATCAAATGTGAAAAGAAAAAGTAGGGAAGGGGTGTGAAGAACTGTTGTTTAAACCTCTCTCATAACAGGACAGTAACAACTATGTGCTCTAGAAGCCACAGTTTTGTGATATCTTTATATGACTAAAACTATGGCTAGGAATAATAATGCTTCAAGTGTTTAACAAAAAAAATTAAAAATCTGTGCCTAAATACTTTCTCTATGAGGAACAATAGAAGTATTTTCAAAAGAAATACCAAAAGTCTAAAGTAATTGCAAATTCTGAAATGTCACCATTTTGCATATTACTCTGGAAGTCAGTACTAAATGAATGGGTATATTATCGGTTGACTAAGAGATTACAGGTGTATACTTACTAATAATTTATTTTTTGTTTATTTGTAAAAAGAAATTACTTTTTATTCATTTTCAGTGACAAAATTCTTTCACAAAGTTCAGATTTCACTGTGAAAGCAGAAATCTCCCTGAGTAATTCAATTTTCTAGCTATGAAGATAATGTTTTCATAATTAAGAGAGTGGTATTAGAGTTGTGAGACATAGTGAAATAAAAATGAAAAAGCTCCATGCATGAATATGTTCAATGAACATACTAAAAATTTTACTTTTGCACAGGTTCATTGTAAAAAGTGTTAGCCGGACCTGAAGGCACTCAAGGGCTTGAAGAGTTGAAAGGTGCAGAGAGGCATAAGTTATGAAGGATATACAGCCTGAAGAATTTTTCAGAGTATTACAAGGCTTAAATACGTTTGAGAAAACTAGAAATTGTCATTTATCTGATGAACAGTTTATTTTGAAATACTTTTGTACTTGATACACATTTCCAGATCTTATCATCTGCTAATACTTCAGCTATTTGTCTTTCTTCTTTTATTGTTTGCCTCTCTAAGTCAACTCAACATGTTGTTTATAATTGCTGACAGTCTCTCTGTTAGACATGCACAACATCCCTCCAAAATCTGCTTTTATCTTTTACAAAAAATAAAGCTGCTCTTATTACAGCCATTAATGGCTGTTAGCCAATATCAGAACCAGTACTTCTGCTGCATCTTCTTTGACCAGCTTTTCTGTTTATCCTCCCTTGTGATTAATTTCTCTGCAACCTCATCACAAAACCAAATACAATTATTTTCTTACTGACTCCCAGACGTGTATTCTAGACTGATCTGCTTCTCTCTAGACCAAGAGTCACTCAAGGAGAAAGCTAAAGTAGTTTCATCATCTCCCTCCCCACACCTTCTTTTGACAGTAATTCCACTGCTTATTTTTTCTGATCTGTATCTTGCTAGTCCCCTCTAACTCAGACCCTCCTGTAGGTCTCTCTGCCTAGGCTTTGCCCAAATATTAGTCTCTGTCAGAAAAATATGCTTAAGAACATTCCTGTCTAAACTAAATTAAACTAAAGCATTCAACTAAAGAATGAAACTCCTTCAAATTCAAACCATCCTGCATCTTTCCTTCTTCTCCCTGATGCATATTATCATGTCAGATCCATTCTGAATGCTGCAATAAAAGACATTTTCTCCAATGATCATGTCACATCTCTCTGTACATTCCTCTGCTTGCTAACCCTTCTTCCTTATCAAACTTAATCTTTGTCTGTCTTCCTTTCAGAAGGTTCTACCTGCATCTTCACTGAAACCTTATTTTTCATTTAAGACTCAGTGCAGATTCTCTCTCTCTCTCTAGTCCTTCTAAAGGAGCGGTTGCTCGGAGACTGGCTGGGCATCAGTCTGCTAGTGGGAGGTGGTGAATGCTTGCCTTTGAATCAGTTGGATTTTTTTTCCTCAGTTTTTCCTCCATGTATTCAAGTGTCTTTATCTTGACCCATGAGTTTTTCTCACTTTTCCTATTCCAATTCTCTCCTGCATCCTACTGTGGGGGTGAGCAAGTGACTGATCAGAGCTTAGCTGCAGGCCAGGGTCAACGCATCACATGAGAAAAAAGTTTTAATTTTTAACCAAAAAGTCCTCTGACATAACAGTATTAGGAATCCTGCAAATTCCACCATTTGATGGCAATTGTGCAATTCCAGCTGTAGGAAAATTTGGCATAATTTGAACTAGCTTGTAGTGAAAAGTCCTCTATAGCAAACCAGGTCATGAAAAGCCTTTCCCATATCTACTTTCAAACTCTTAAACTACAGTTTGAAATTTCAATCCTTGCCAAGTAAGACTCTGAGAATGAACCAGTGCCCTCTTTGGAGTGCCCTGGTGGGCAGGGGATAGCCATGTTTCATTGCTTTATTTTTTTGCCTTTTTTTTTTCCTTTTTGAGAATTTCTTTTGCTGGTAGAAATGAAGATTATACAGAAAATAAATGCTGCAAATTATAGTGTTCTTTTCCCGTCTTCATCACATGAATTTTAACACCATAGAAGGACTAAAGAAAATATATCCAGAAGTATGCACATTTGCAAAACTTTAAAGATTAAAAAAGTCTCTTGCTGTTTAAGCAAGTTCAAGCACATTCAGTTTCATCATGTATGGCTGTTCATCCTTCTTTTCTATTTTTCAAGGTTAAGAGATCTGCCTGCCATTAAAAGCAGAAAAAATATAGAAATAAGAGGATAAGGAAATAACTAGCAGAGTGTTACTGTCTGGACTATCAGGCTGGTTAACCCCCTGAAAGGTTTAACTTACACTTCTATACACTGTTATCAAGACAAAAATCAGAGTGAAAATGAACAGGGCTGGACTCAATCAGTAAGCTAATGTTTCACCACTTGCATAGCAAACGACTCCTGGCAGGTGGCAGGTTCTAGCAAATCACTATTAAACTTTTTGGCAAGCTGAGCTTGTGAAGTAATTGCCAGACTCAGAAGCCTGGGGTATATCTTCAAGAGACAAAGTATAGCAAAATAAAAATTAAATAGCAAAAAAAAAAAAAAAAAAAAACAAACCCCAAACAAAACCCAACAAACCAAAAAAGCTTGCTTTATTGAACAAGTATCACAGGTAACCTGAAGCAAAAATTGTGTCCAAAAGACACCTTGAGCAGTAGTATCCTCAGCATTGCCACATATTCCTGCATGTGTACAGCACAAGCAGGTCCTTTCAAATGTTCTTGTGCCTCTTCAGATAATGCAGAATAAAACAATTTCTATATCATCTTGTGAGTGAACTGGTACGATAAAAACAAATTTATGCAATACATTAGAAGTGTTAATGATTTATTTAATTTTACATTACATTAATTAACATGTTGTCATATCTCAAACTACTGAAGCCATACAAATATAAGTCTAATACTTTGAATGATGTGTATAAGTAAGTGCGTTGGTATTTTATTTTAAAAAATTAAGACGTTACTTAGGTTCTATGTCATAACTTGGCAAAATAAAATCTTAAGTGTTTTGCTTAGCTTTTATAATCATAAAAGTCTTGTCTTTAAGATTGCACATAATTTCTCAAGACTCAGTCTTTTATATTGCTGACAATTGTAGTATTTTCATTGAAGACATTTCCAGAAAAGAAGCTGTGGAACTCAGCTTTGAACTCAAAGACAATTGCTGGACCAAATTTTCAAGCAGGGTTTGTCTGCATATATGATTGATTCATGTTGTAAAGCTGACATTAGGAAAAGAAGCTGAAATAAATATGGAATTAAGAACAGAAGCACCTTGACCAGTTTTGACATAAAAGACTCTGATTTATGTGCTTTCCTAATAGCACTGGGGGAAATGTCACAAAGGTAAGAAATGAACATTTTTTCTAGCAAGAGGTTCTAACTAGTCCGAGATCTTTTTGCCAACTACTTTGCTATACAGACAAAATCAAAAATACAAAGAAAAATCTTTGCTCAATTTCCACAGAGTAGTAAGGACAAAATGGTTGGATTGTACCAGAGTCATGGTCCATGCTCTTTACTTAGGGAGATGTTTATATTTTTAGAATTAAAAAGTCTTTGGCAAAAACTGCATTGACAGGAAGAACTGAATCCAGTACTTGTCATTCCCAGAGAATGTGCTCATTTTCAGAACCCAAATGCAAGACTTTCTGGTTTCCATTAGGCCCTAAAATCTGTCCATTCTTTAGAAGGAGGGATAGAAAGAAAATGCAACTCAGTGATGTCACTGTGCATCCACTTCTGGGTGGTGTTATTGCCCAGAAATGTAGGACCAAAGACCACAGTCAACACTTTCTATCTCCAGGCTGTGATGACAATCATGTGGCATTTCTCCAGGCTCCTAAACACATAAAGGAATTTCTGTCTATCAATTCCAGCTCTAAAGAGTGACAAAGCCACAAGCTGGTGCTTTAGCCTGAGGAAGCAACCCAAAACATGCTTCTTGGCCGGCTTAGGCTTACCTCTCTTCTTATGCTGGGCATCAAGCCACCCATGGAGAAATTCTACTCACATGGCTGCCTTGCTCTGCTCTGTGAATTATAGAGGCAGTCTGAGGTGTCTCATTGTACTGACTGACACACTGGAGATCTGGACAAATGCATCCCTTTGTGAATTCTACAGGACCAAGCACAAAATCTAAGTTACAAGGAAGATATATGCATATCTATCTATCTATCTATCTATCTATCTATCTATCTATCTATCTATCTATCTTTCTGTCTCCACATATTTGAAGAACTTCCAGTCTAAGCCAAAGTTTTGTGGGAAAGTTAGACTAGATTTTGAAATCCATTGTGAGGGATTTTTAGAGACAATAAGGATGATAAGCCTGACTCAGTAGTTCTGTATTATACAAGGTGACAGACACAAACAGAGCACCACTTGGTATCTGTGCTAAGAACCTGTTATACTTGCAAATGGTGACAAATGGTGCTCTCTGTCATGTGAGACCCATTCTCCTTTGAAAAAACATATTTATTTCAAATTCAACATTATATTTACAATGGTTTCTTTTGTGTCTTCAAATTCAACTTTGCGTTTAGTGACTTTCCATCCTCTAAAACTCAAGGCTTTCTGAGGCAAAATTGGTTTTTCATATATTCTTTTTTAAAATTTCTATTTTTAAAACATGGGCAAGTGACCAGGAGTTCAAGAGAGCCATTACAAAGCCAAAGAAAACTGAAACTGCTTGAAAGAAAAATATAATATATTGTCAGATATATTTAATGGTCTGGAAGTCATTTGACTCTCTGAATACATGGGTAACTGTTTCTATAGTTGTACTGGTTTTGCCTAAGCTTCAGTGCTTATTTTTACACATTTCTGATTGTCTGACTGGGTGAGTAGGTACTAATTTAATTGCTAGCTAAAGCTCAATTTAACAAAGGACTAAAATGTTCACTTAGCAGTAAGCGCTGGGATAGTGTCATTCATGATATTAAAAGTAGTATATGAATTTTTCAAAACTTAAATTGTTTTCTGCTTAGCTTTGCTGAATGGTTCCAAATTTTCCATGATCAAGCTTCAATTCAGCAGAATCACAGAAGAATTTGGCCATTGTAAAACTAGGTTTCACTGGTACATCTGAAAGTAGTTTCCAGAAATTATTTTCTTAAAAGCATATGGATTTCTATATTTGCATTCTGGACTGGTCTGAATCTCCATTATACTGACCAGCCTTATGGAAAAGCATAAAGTATTTTCAGATTTTAATATTGGAATTGTGCACTGAGTTTATGCAACACAGATGTCAGAATCAAAATCTGTTGAAGCATTACTGAGAACAGAAAAGTCTATTTACTGACAAGGAATAATGAATTCTCAGCATTTTCAATACCAGTACACTTGGAATGTGTTAGAATCCAGCTGTATCAGTGGAAAATTTCATTTTGATTTCAGTAGCTGCTGCCAGTTAAGAGGATGAACGTTAATTTAAAAGGATTTAAATTTTTTGTCATCTCTTGTACAATCAGTTTTATTTCAATAGATCTTCTGTGCCATTTACTGCTCAAGACAGTCTATGATTCTATAGAGTCATGGAATTTTTGGTTGGAGGGCACCTTAAAGGTCATCTAGCTCCCACTTCCCTGCCACTGGGAAAAATACCTTCTCCTAGACCAGAGTGCTCAAATCACAGAATCATAAAATATGCTGAGTTTGAAGGGACCCATCAGGATCATTGAGTCCAACTCCTGGCCCTGCTCAGGACACTCCCAGAATCGCATCATGTACCTGAGAATATTGTCCAAATAATATCCAGTCAGGCCTTGAACACTTCCAGGGATGGAGCAGCCACAACTTCTCTGGGCAACTTGTTCCAGCACCTCACTACCCTCACAGTGAAGAATTTCTTCCCAGTATCTCATCTAAATCCACTCTCTTTCACTTTAAAGCCAATCTCCTTGGTCCTGTCACTACACACCCTCATAAAAAGTCCCTCTCCAGCTTTCTTGCAGCCCCCTTTAGGTACTGGAAGGTGCTGTAGGGTCTCCCAGGAGCCTTTTCTTGTCCAGGCCTAAGAACCCCAACTTTCAGCCCATCTTCCCAAGAGAGGTGCTCCAGCCCTCTGATCATCTTTGACCTGCTCTGGACTACTATAGCACCACGTAATTTTTGCTAACCCCTAGTGATACTTTTATCCTTTCAGAAAACTTGGTGCAGTTTTGTTTCTTCTATATAAAATAATTCTGAAAACTGAATCAAGCAGACCAGGAAGCATTTCCAGATTTAATCATGTTTCTTTTTTTTTTTTTTTTCCCTTTTTCTTTTCTTTCATTTTTCTTTCTTTTTTATCCCTCTGGGAGAATTCAATTATACTTTTGTATTTTATAACATTAGGAAGAGTTACAAAACATACCAAACTGGTCTCAGGCTTAGATATTAAATGAGTCAGAAGGGAGACTTCATCCCAAACACCAAATTGCTGGGATTTTTTTCATGTTCTGATAGAATAGATTATTTCAATATTGCAACACTAGATGTCATCACAATCATGGTCCAACATGGTGAAACTATATTTAAGCTTTTACCAGGATACAGATGAGTGAATAATTCAAAATGAATAATTTATGTACTGGATTTTGCTGCCAATTTTTTCTTTTTTTTTTTTTTCTGCATGAAATATTCAAAAGCAGATTACAAGGCTCTCTTAAGTATTCCCTACTAGAAATTATTTGCAAGTGTCTATCCATTTTGCATCCTAACAAATGAATTTTAACTGCTCATTTTGAACTTTAAATTCACAATTAGTAATTTATTAGAATGTTACTTCTGTTCACGATTTATTGAAGAGCAGTGTAAAGTGGCAAGCTGAAAAGACAAGTGAAAATCAGAACTAACAAAAATTCTGGTCTGTTGCTAAATCAATATCTCCAGTAAAATAACAGTTAAAATTTTAAATTTATCTAAAAATATTTAAACAAAATTAAATATTAAAAAACATATTTATTTATGGTAATTATTAATCTTTCTGTAAAATGCTCTTTAAAAAACAAAGGGTTTTCCTTGAAATCAGCTTCAAACAGCACAGTAAGAAGCATAGATTTTGACCAATGAATGATGAATTTTTAAAAATCATTGCTGCCCAATTATGCACTTCTCAATACAGTTGGATTTTACAATTAGTGCTTTCTTGCATAGATATTTGTGGAACTTATTTAGAAATTACCTTGCTTTTACTGGGCCTTTTACTGAGCTGCTGTCAATTCAGTTCTTTCCCTTGTAGTTTAATTGTTGATAATGTGAGAAGTGCAATGTACTTTATGAATTATTTCTTGTTATGATCTCAGGTCATATCACAGATGTTCTCTCTGAAACAGCTGCTGTTAGGTCCAGCAGTTCCCTTCTTTAGCAGTGTTATTCATGTCATTCTTTTAGATCCAGAATACAGGATATCTAGTCTGTTTAAGAGTAGTAAAATTGTTATTTCTTTCAAAGTCTCTGCCACTCAGTGCCACAGTTTTCTGTACTCCAAAAGCTCAGGGAATCTCCAGGGACTTTGAGCTACCTCCTACCTCTTTACAGTCTTCCTCCCTTTTCTCCTCTCTTATGTTTTTTGCATATTACACCAAAAGGAAAAAACCCATATCACCATAAATTTAGTCAAATGCAAACATAAAAAATTTTGATGCCAATAAAACAAAACTCAGAAGGAAAATGTACAAGATTGCAGCAACATCTACTTTTAAAGCAGCTATAACGTCTTCTTTTCAGGTTTTGGTTATTCAAGTAATTGGGACTTCTGAAATGAATTTGTAAATGCAAAAAGGGCCATTAAATTCAGTATCTTATCTGATGAGTCTTTAACACAAAATGTAATGCCAGTGTGAGTAAAGGAAACTGAACCTTTTATTAATACCCCTCAGACTATAGAGCAAGGCTTACTTATGTTTTTCTACTGATAACCCAATTAGCATCAGATTTTGTTCTGCAAAACAAAAGGTTGAGAATAATCCCTGTCTAGACTAGACCATGAGGACTCAGCTGCTCTCCAGTATTCTTTACTATTTTTGGATGACTGATCTACCAACTTCTAAAAACTAATTAAACTTTTTTCTTGAGGACAGGAGGAAAAAGTTCAGATCATGAACCTCAGTTTCACCGATAATGGCACACCAGCAAAATCAAGGCATCATGCTCTTGTTAGGCTTTCCCGTTGGTCATTTCATTCTCATGTATTCCAACACTATGGTGTACTACCACTTTTAAGATACTTAGATCAGGATACATGGAAACAATCCAGCACACTGCATATCTTTCTGTTATTTAGTGTGCCCACCTCAGGCATTTCCCTTACTAGACTGGAATTTTCTTCTCGCTTACTGACATTAGCAATTTATTCTT